>JAOWCC010001128.1:0-138738 GCA_030867875.1 Actinernus sp. WN-2022 | reverse complement strand
GTAAAATTCTCAAACGTAGAGATTCCATCTTTCCAGCAAATTAATAGATTCCTGCTCGCGAGCTAATATTAAAAACGTTCAATGTGCCGTAAAATTCTCAAACGGAGAGATTCCATCTTTCCAGCAAATTCATAGATTCCTGACCGGGAGCTAATATTAAAAACGTTCAATGGGCCGTGAAATCTCAAACGGAGAGATTCCATCTTTCCAGCAAATTCGTATATTCCTGATCGCGAGCTAATATTAAAAACGTTAAATGTGCCGTAAAATTCTCAAACGGAGAGATTCCATCTTTCCAGCAAATTATTAGATTCCTGACAGCGAGCTAATATTAAAAACGTTGAATGTGCCGTAAAATTCTCAAACGGAGAGATTCCATCTTTCCAGGCAATTAATAGATTCCTGACCGGGAGCTAATATTAAAAACGTTCAATGGGCCGTAAAATTCTCAAACGGAGAGATTCCATCTTTCCAGCAAATTCGTATATTCCTGATCGCGAGCTAATATTAAAAACGTTCAATGGGCCGTAATATTCTCAAACGGAGAGATTCCATCTTTCCTGCAAATCAATAGATTCCTGATCGCGAGCTAATATTAAAAACGTTCAATGTGCCGTAAAATTCTCAAACGGAGAGATTCCATCTTTCCAGCAAATTCGTATATTCCTGATCGCGAGCTAATATTAAAAACGTTCAATGGGCCGTAAAATTCTCAAACGGAGAGATTCCATCTTTCCAGCAAATTAATAGATTCCTGATCGCGAGCTAATATTAAAAACGTTCAATGTGCCGTAAAATTCTCAAACGGAGAGATTCCATCTTTCCAGCAAATTCATAGATTCCTGATCTCGCGAGCTAATATTAAAAACGTTCAATGTGCCGTAAAATTCTCAAACGGAGAGATTCCATCTTTCCAGCAAATTCATAGATTCCTGATCGCGAGCTAATATTAAAAACGTTCAATGTGCCGTAAAATTCTCAAACGGAGAGATTCCATCTTTCCAGCAAATTATTAGATTCCTGACAGCGAGCTAATATTAAAAACGTTGAATGTGCCGTAATATTCTCAAACGGAGAGATTCCATCTTTCCTGCAAATTAATAGATTCCTGATCGCGAGCTAATATTAAAAACGTTCAATGTGCCGTAAAATTCTCAAACGGAGAGATTCCATCTTTCCAGCAAATTCGTATATTCCTGATCGCGAGCTAATATTAAAAACGTTCAATGGGCCGTAAAATTCTCAAACGGAGAGATTCCATCTTTCCAGCAAATTATTAGATTCCTGACAGCGAGCTAATATTAAAAACGTTGAATGTGCCGTAAAATTCTCAAACGGAGAGATTCCATCTTTCCAGGCAATTAGTAGATTCCTGACCGGGAGCTAATATTAAAAACGTTCAATGGGCCGTAAAATTCTCAAACGGAGAGATTCCATCTTTCCAGCAAATTCGTATATTCCTGATCGCGAGCTAATATTAAAAACGTTCAATGGGCCGTAATATTCTCAAACGGAGAGATTCCATCTTTCCTGCAAATTAATAGATTCCTGATCGCGAGCTAATATTAAAAACGTTCAATGTGCCGTAAAATTCTCAAACGGAGAGATTCCATCTTTCCAGCAAATTCGTATATTCCTGATCGCGAGCTAATATTAAAAACGTTCAATGGGCCGTAAAATTCTCAAACGGAGAGATTCCATCTTTCCAGCAAATTAATAGATTCCTGATCGCGAGCTAATATTAAAAACGTTCAATGTGCCGTAAAATTCTCAAACGGAGAGATTCCATCTTTCCAGCAAATTCATAGATTCCTGATCTCGCGAGCTAATATTAAAAACGTTCAATGTGCCGTAAAATTCTCAAACGGAGAGATTCCATCTTTCCAGCAAATTCATAGATTCCTGATCGCGAGCTAATATTAAAAACGTTCAATGTGCCGTAAAATTCTCAAACGGAGAGATTCCATCTTTCCAGCAAATTATTAGATTCCTGACAGCGAGCTAATATTAAAAACGTTCAATGTGCCGTAAAATTCTCAAACGGAGAGATTCCATCTTTCCAGCAAATTATTAGATTCCTGACAGCGAGCTAATATTAAAAACGTTGAATGTGCCGTAATATTCTCAAACGGAGAGATTCCATCTTTCCTGCAAATTAATAGATTCCTGATCGCGAGCTAATATTAAAAACGTTCAATGTGCCGTAAAATTCTCAAACGGAGAGATTCCATCTTTCCAGCAAATTCGTATATTCCTGATCGCGAGCTAATATTAAAAACGTTCAATGGGCCGTAAAATTCTCAAACGGAGAGATTCCATCTTTCCAGCAAATTATTAGATTCCTGACAGCGAGCTAATATTAAAAACGTTGAATGTGCCGTAAAATTCTCAAACGGAGAGATTCCATCTTTCCAGGCAATTAGTAGATTCCTGACCGGGAGCTAATATTAAAAACGTTCAATGGGCCGTAAAATTCTCAAACGGAGAGATTCCATCTTTCCAGCAAATTCGTATATTCCTGATCGCGAGCTAATATTAAAAACGTTCAATGGGCCGTAATATTCTCAAACGGAGAGATTCCATCTTTCCTGCAAATTAATAGATTCCTGATCGCGAGCTAATATTAAAAACGTTCAATGTGCCGTAAAATTCTCAAACGGAGAGATTCCATCTTTCCAGCAAATTCGTATATTCCTGATCGCGAGCTAATATTAAAAACGTTCAATGGGCCGTAAAATTCTCAAACGGAGAGATTCCATCTTTCCAGCAAATTAATAGATTCCTGATCGCGAGCTAATATTAAAAACGTTCAATGTGCCGTAAAATTCTCAAACGGAGAGATTCCATCTTTCCAGCAAATTCATAGATTCCTGATCTCGCGAGCTAATATTAAAAACGTTCAATGTGCCGTAAAATTCTCAACCGGAGAGATTCCATCTTTCCAGCAAATTCATAGATTCCTGATCGCGAGCTAATATTAAAAACGTTCAATGTGCCGTAAAATTCTCAAACGGAGAGATTCCATCTTTCCAGCAAATTATTAGATTCCTGACAGCGAGCTAATATTAAAAACGTTGAATGTGCCGTAATATTCTCAAACGGAGAGATTCCATCTTTCCTGCAAATTAATAGATTCCTGATCGCGAGCTAATATTAAAAACGTTCAATGTGCCGTAAAATTCTCAAACGGAGAGATTCCATCTTTCCAGCAAATTCGTATATTCCTGATCGCGAGCTAATATTAAAAACGTTCAATGGGCCGTAAAATTCTCAAACGGAGAGATTCCATCTTTCCAGCAAATTAATAGATTCCTGATCACGAGCTAATATTAAAAACGTTCAATGTGCCGTAAAATTCTCAAACGGAGAGATTCCATCTTTCCAGCAAATTCGTATATTCCTGATCGCGAGCTAATATTAAAAACGTTCAATGTGCCGTAAAATTCTCAAACGGAGAGATTCCATCTTTCCAGCAAATTAATAGATTCCTGACAGCGAGCTAATATTAAAAAACGTTGAATGTGCCGTAAAATTCTCAAACGGAGAGATTCCATCTTTCCAGCAAATTAATAGATTCCTGCTCGCGAGCTAATATTAAAAACGTTCAATGTGAAGTAAAATTCTCAAACGGAGAGATTCCATCTTTCCAGCAAATTAATAGATTCCTGCTCGCGAGCTATTATTAAAAACGTTCAATGTGCCGTAAAATTCTCAAACGGAGAGATTCCATCTTTCCAGCAAATTCGTATATTCCTGATCGCGAGCTAATATTAAAAACGTTCAATGGGCCGTAAAATTCTCAAACGGAGAGATTCCATCTTTCCAGCAAATCCGTATATTCCTGATCGCGAGCTAATATTAAAAACGTTCAATGGGCCGTAAAATTCTCAAACGTAGAGATTCCATCTTTCCAGCAAATTAATAGATTCCTGCTCGCGAGCTAATATTAAAAACGTTCAATGTGCCGTAAAATTCTCAACGGAGAGATTCCATCTTTCCAGCAAATTCATAGATTCCTGACCGGGAGCTAATATTAAAAACGTTCAATGGGCCGTGAAATTCTCAAACGGAGAGATTCCATCTTTCCAGCAAATTCGTATATTCCTGATCGCGAGCTAATATTAAAAACGTTAAATGTGCCGTAAAATTCTCAAACGGAGAGATTCCATCTTTCCAGCAAATTATTAGATTCCTGACAGCGAGCTAATATTAAAAACGTTGAATGTGCCGTAAAATTCTCAAACGGAGAGATTCCATCTTTCCAGGCAATTAATAGATTCCTGACCGGGAGCTAATATTAAAAACGTTCAATGGGCCGTAAAATTCTCAAACGGAGAGATTCCATCTTTCCAGCAAATTCGTATATTCCTGATCGCGAGCTAATATTAAAAACGTTCAATGGGCCGTAATATTCTCAAACGGAGAGATTCCATCTTTCCTGCAAATTAATAGATTCCTGATCGCGAGCTAATATTAAAAACGTTCAATGTGCCGTAAAATTCTCAAACGGAGAGATTCCATCTTTCCAGCAAATTCGTATATTCCTGATCGCGAGCTAATATTAAAAACGTTCAATGGGCCGTAAAATTCTCAAACGGAGAGATTCCATCTTTCCAGCAAATTAATAGATTCCTGATCGCGAGCTAATATTAAAAACGTTCAATGTGCCGTAAAATTCTCAAACGGAGAGATTCCATCTTTCCAGCAAATTCATAGATTCCTGATCTCGCGAGCTAATATTAAAAACGTTCAATGTGCCGTAAAATTCTCAAACGGAGAGATTCCATCTTTCCAGCAAATTCATAGATTCCTGATCGCGAGCTAATATTAAAAACGTTCAATGTGCCGTAAAATTCTCAAACGGAGAGATTCCATCTTTCCAGCAAATTATTAGATTCCTGACAGCGAGCTAATATTAAAAACGTTGAATGTGCCGTAATATTCTCAAACGGAGAGATTCCATCTTTCCTGCAAATTAATAGATTCCTGATCGCGAGCTAATATTAAAAACGTTCAATGTGCCGTAAAATTCTCAAACGGAGAGATTCCATCTTTCCAGCAAATTCGTATATTCCTGATCGCGAGCTAATATTAAAAACGTTCAATGGGCCGTAAAATTCTCAAACGGAGAGATTCCATCTTTCCAGCAAATTATTAGATTCCTGACAGCGAGCTAATATTAAAAACGTTGAATGTGCCGTAAAATTCTCAAACGGAGAGATTCCATCTTTCCAGGCAATTAGTAGATTCCTGACCGGGAGCTAATATTAAAAACGTTCAATGGGCCGTAAAATTCTCAAACGGAGAGATTCCATCTTTCCAGCAAATTCGTATATTCCTGATCGCGAGCTAATATTAAAAACGTTCAATGGGCCGTAATATTCTCAAACGGAGAGATTCCATCTTTCCTGCAAATTAATAGATTCCTGATCGCGAGCTAATATTAAAAACGTTCAATGTGCCGTAAAATTCTCAAACGGAGAGATTCCATCTTTCCAGCAAATTCGTATATTCCTGATCGCGAGCTAATATTAAAAACGTTCAATGGGCCGTAAAATTCTCAAACGGAGAGATTCCATCTTTCCAGCAAATTAATAGATTCCTGATCGCGAGCTAATATTAAAAACGTTCAATGGGCCGTAAAATTCTCAAACGGAGAGATTCCATCTTTCCAGCAAATTCATAGATTCCTGATCTCGCGAGCTAATATTAAAAACGTTCAATGTGCCGTAAAATTCTCAAACGGAGAGATTCCATCTTTCCAGCAAATTCATAGATTCCTGATCGCGAGCTAATATTAAAAACGTTCAATGTGCCGTAAAATTCTCAAACGGAGAGATTCCATCTTTCCAGCAAATTATTAGATTCCTGACAGCGAGCTAATATTAAAAACGTTGAATGTGCCGTAATATTCTCAAACGGAGAGATTCCATCTTTCCTGCAAATTAATAGATTCCTGATCGCGAGCTAATATTAAAAACGTTCAATGTGCCGTAAAATTCTCAAACGGAGAGATTCCATCTTTCCAGCAAATTCGTATATTCCTGATCGCGAGCTAATATTAAAAACGTTCAATGGGCCGTAAAATTCTCAAACGGAGAGATTCCATCTTTCCAGCAAATTAATAGATTCCTGATCACGAGCTAATATTAAAAACGTTCAATGTGCCGTAAAATTCTCAAACGGAGAGATTCCATCTTTCCAGCAAATTCGTATATTCCTGATCGCGAGCTAATATTAAAAACGTTCAATGGGCCGTAAAATTCTCAAACGGAGAGATTCCATCTTTCCAGCAAATTAATAGATTCCTGATCGCGAGCTAATATTAAAAACGTCAATGTGCCGTAAAATTCTCAAACGGAGAGATTCCATCTTTCCAGCAAATTCATAGATTCCTGATCTCGCGAGCTAATATTAAAAACGTTCAATGTGCCGTAAAATTCTCAAACGGAGAGATTCCATCTTTCCAGCAAATTCATAGATTCCTGATCGCGAGCTAATATTAAAAACGTTCAATGTGCCGTAAAATTCTCAAACGGAGAGATTCCATCTTTCCAGCAAATTATTAGATTCCTGACAGCGAGCTAATATTAAAAACGTTGAATGTGCCGTAAAATTCTCAAACGGAGAGATTCCATCTTTCCAGGCAATTAATAGATTCCTGACCGGGAGCTAATATTAAAAACGTTCAATGGGCCGTAAAATTCTCAAACGGAGAGATTCCATCTTTCCAGCAAATTCGTATATTCCTGATCGCGAGCTAATATTAAAAACCTTCAATGGGCCGTAATATTCTCAAACGGAGAGATTCCATCTTTCCTGCAAATTAATAGATTCCTGATCGCGAGCTAATATTAAAAACGTTCAATGTGCCGTAAAATTCTCAAACGGAGAGATTCCATCTTTCCAGCAAATTCGTATATTCCTGATCGCGAGCTAATATTAAAAACGTTCAATGGGCCGTAAAATTCTCAAACGGAGAGATTCCATCTTTCCAGCAAATTAATAGATTCCTGATCGCGAGCTAATATTAAAAACGTTCAATGTGCCGTAAAATTCTCAAACGGAGAGATTCCATCTTTCCAGCAAATTCATAGATTCCTGATCTCGCGAGCTAATATTAAAAACGTTCAATGTGCCGTAAAATTCTCAAACGGAGAGATTCCATCTTTCCAGCAAATTCATAGATTCCTGATCGCGAGCTAATATTAAAAACGTTCAATGTGCCGTAAAATTCTCAAACGGAGAGATTCCATCTTTCCAGCAAATTATTAGATTCCTGACAGCGAGCTAATATTAAAAACGTTGAATGTGCCGTAATATTCTCAAACGGAGAGATTCCATCTTTCCTGCAAATTAATAGATTCCTGATCGCGAGCTAATATTAAAAACGTTCAATGTGCCGTAAAATTCTCAAACGGAGAGATTCCATCTTTCCAGCAAATTCGTATATTCCTGATCGCGAGCTAATATTAAAAACGTTCAATGGGCCGTAAAATTCTCAAACGGAGAGATTCCATCTTTCCAGCAAATTAATAGATTCCTGATCGCGAGCTAATATTAAAAACGTTCAATGTGCCGTAAAATTCTCAAACGGAGAGATTCCATCTTTCCAGCAAATTCATAGATTCCTGATCTCGCGAGCTAATATTAAAAACGTTCAATGTGCCGTAAAATTCTCAAACGGAGCGATTCCATCTTTCCAGCAAATTCATAGATTCCTGATCGCGAGCTAATATTAAAAACGTTCAATGTGCCGTAAAATTCTCAAACGGAGAGATTCCATCTTTCCAGCAAATTATTAGATTCCTGACAGCGAGCTAATATTAAAAACGTTGAATGTGCCGTAAAATTCTCAAACGGAGAGATTCCATCTTTCCAGGCAATTAATAGATTCCTGATCGCGAGCTAATATTAAAAACGTTCAATGTGAACTAAAATTCTCAAACGGAGAGATTCCATCTTTCCAGCAAATTAATAGATTCCTGCTCGCGAGCTAATATTAAAAACGTTCAATGTGCCGTAAAATTCTCAAACGGAGAGATTCCATCTTTCCAGCAAATTAGTATATTCCTGATCGCGAGCTAATATTAAAAACGTTCAATGTGCCGTAAAATTCTCAAACGGAGTGATTCCATCTTTCCAGCAAATTCGTATATTCCTGATCGCGAGCTAATATTAAAAACGTTCAATGGGCCGTAAAATTCTCAAACGGAGAGATTCCATCTTTCCAGCAAATTCATAGATTCCTGATCGCGAGCTAATATTAAAAACGTTCAATGGGCCGTAAAATTCTCAATCGGAGAGATTCCATCTTTCCAGCAAATTAGTAGATTCCTGATCGCGAGCTAATATTAAAAACGTTCAATGTGCCGTAAAATTCTCAAACGGAGAGATTCCATCTTTCCAGCAAATTCGTATATTCCTGATCGCGAGCTAATATTAAAAACGTTCAATGTGCCGTAAAATTCTCAAACGGAGAGATTCCATCTTTCCAGCAAATTAGTACATTCCTGATCGCGAGCTAATATTAAAAACGTTCAATGTGCCGTAAAATTCTCAAACGGAGAGATTCCATCTTTCCAGCAAATTCATAGATTCCTGACCGCGAGCTAATATTAAAAACGTTCAATGGGCCGTAAAATTCTCAAACGGAGAGATTCCATCTTTCCAGCAAATTCCTAGATTCCTGCTCGCGAGCTAATATTAAAAACGTTCAATGTGCCGTAAAATTCTCAAACGGAGAGATTCCATCTTTCCAGCAAATTAATAGATTCCTGATCGCGAGCTAATATTAAAAACGTTCAATGGGCCGTAAAATTCTCAAACGGAGAGATTCCATCTTTCCAGCAAATTCGTATATTCCTGATCGCGAGCTAATATTAAAAACGTTCAATGGGCCGTAAAATTCTCAAACGGAGAGATTCCATCTTTCCAGCAAATTCGTATATTCCTGATCGCGAGCTAATATTAAAAACGTTGAATGTGCCGTAAAATTCTCAAACGGAGAGATTCCATCTTTCCAGCAAATTAATAGATTCCTGATCGCGAGCTAATATTAAAAACGTTCAATGGGCCGTAAAATTCTCAAACGGAGAGATTCCATCTTTCCAGCAAATTCGTATATTCCTGATCGCGAGCTAATATTAAAAACGTTCAATGGGCCGTAAAATTCTCAAACGGAGTGATTCCATCCTTCCACCAAATTCGTATATTCCTGATCGCGAGCTAATATTAAAAACGTTCAATGGGCCGTAAAATTCTCAAACGGAGAGATTCCTTCTTTCCAGCAAATTCGTATATTCCTGATCGCGAGCTAATATTAAAAACGTTCAATGGGCCGTAAAATTCTCAAACGGCGAGATTCCATCTTTCCAGCAAATTAATAGATTCCTGATCGCGAGCTAATATTAAAAACGTTCAATGTGCCGTAAAATTCTCAAACGGAGAGATTCCATCTTTCCAGCAAATTCATAGATTCCTGATCTCGCGAGCTAATATTAAAAACGTTCAATGTGCCGTAAAATTCTCAAACGGAGAGATTCCATCTTTCCAGCAAATTCATAGATTCCTGATCGCGAGCTAATATTAAAAACGTTCAATGGGCCGTAAAATTCTCAAACGGAGAGATTCCATCTTTCCAGCAAATTCGTATATTCCTGATCGCGAGCTAATATTAAAAACGTTCAATGTGCCGTAAAATTCTCAAACGGAGAGATTCCATCTTTCCAGCAAATTAATAGATTCCTGACAGCGAGCTAATATTAAAAACGTTGAATGTGCCGTAAAATTCTCAAACGGAGAGATTCCATCTTTCCAGCAAATTAATAGATTCCTGCTCGCGAGCTAATATTAAAAACGTTCAATGTGAAGTAAAATTCTCAAACGGAGAGATTCCATCTTTCCAGCAAATTAATAGATTCCTGCTCGCGAGCTAATATTAAAAACGTTCAATGTGCCGTAAAATTCTCAAACGGAGAGATTCCATCTTTCCAGCAAATTCGTATATTCCTGATCGCGAGCTAATATTAAAAACGTTCAATGGGCCGTAAAATTCTCAAACGGAGAGATTCCATCTTTCCAGCAAATTCGTATATTCCTGGTCGCGAGCTAATATTAAAAACGTTCAATGGGCCGTAAAATTCTCAAACGGAGAGATTCCATCTTTCCAGCAAATTAATAGATTCCTGCTCGCGAGCTAATATTAAAAACGTTCAATGTGCCGTAAAATTCTCAAACGGAGAGATTCCATCTTTCCAGCAAATTCATAGATTCCTGACCGGGAGCTAATATTAAAAACGTTCAATGGGCCGTAAAATTCTCAAACGGAGAGATTCCATCTTTCCAGCAAATTCGTATATTCCTGATCGCGAGCTAATATTAAAAACGTTCAATGGGCCGTAATATTCTCAAACGGAGAGATTCCATCTTTCCTGCAAATTAATAGATTCCTGATCGCGAGCTAATATTAAAAACGTTCAATGTGCCGTAAAATTCTCAAACGGAGAGATTCCATCTTTCCAGCAAATTCGTATATTCCTGATCGCGAGCTAATATTAAAAACGTTCAATGGGCCGTAAAATTCTCAAACGGAGAGATTCCATCTTTCCAGCAAATTAATAGATTCCTGATCGCGAGCTAATATTAAAAACGTTCAATGTGCCGTAAAATTCTCAAACGGAGAGATTCCATCTTTCCAGCAAATTCATAGATTCCTGACCGGGAGCTAATATTAAAAACGTTCAATGGCAGGTAAAATTCTCAAACGGAGAGATTCCATCTTTCCAGCAAATTCGTATATTCCTGATCGCGAGCTAATATTAAAAACGTTGAATGTGCCGTAAAATTCTCAAACGGAGAGATTCCATCTTTCCAGCAAATTAATAGATTCCTGATCGCGAGCTAATATTAAAAACGTTCAATGGGCCGTAAAATTCTCAAACGGAGAGATTCCATCTTTCCAGCAAATTCGTATATTCCTGATCGCGAGCTAATATTAAAAACGTTCAATGGGCCGTAAAATTCTCAAACGGAGTGATTCCATCCTTCCACCAAATTCGTATATTCCTGATCGCGAGCTAATATTAAAAACGTTCAATGGGCCGTAAAATTCTCAAACGGAGAGATTCCTTCTTTCCAGCAAATTCGTATATTCCTGATCGCGAGCTAATATTAAAAACGTTCAATGGGCCGTAAAATTCTCAAACGGCGAGATTCCATCTTTCCAGCAAATTAATAGATTCCTGATCGCGAGCTAATATTAAAAACGTTCAATGTGCCGTAAAATTCTCAAACGGAGAGATTCCATCTTTCCAGCAAATTCATAGATTCCTGATCTCGCGAGCTAATATTAAAAACGTTCAATGTGCCGTAAAATTCTCAAACGGAGAGATTCCATCTTTCCAGCAAATTCATAGATTCCTGATCGCGAGCTAATATTAAAAACGTTCAATGGGCCGTAAAATTCTCAAACGGAGAGATTCCATCTTTCCAGCAAATTCGTATATTCCTGATCGCGAGCTAATATTAAAAACGTTCAATGTGCCGTAAAATTCTCAAACGGAGAGATTCCATCTTTCCAGCAAATTAATAGATTCCTGACAGCGAGCTAATATTAAAAACGTTGAATGTGCCGTAAAATTCTCAAACGGAGAGATTCCATCTTTCCAGCAAATTAATAGATTCCTGCTCGCGAGCTAATATTAAAAACGTTCAATGTGAAGTAAAATTCTCAAACGGAGAGATTCCATCTTTCCAGCAAATTAATAGATTCCTGCTCGCGAGCTAATATTAAAAACGTTCAATGTGCCGTAAAATTCTCAAACGGAGAGATTCCATCTTTCCAGCAAATTCGTATATTCCTGATCGCGAGCTAATATTAAAAACGTTCAATGGGCCGTAAAATTCTCAAACGGAGAGATTCCATCTTTCCAGCAAATTCGTATATTCCTGGTCGCGAGCTAATATTAAAAACGTTCAATGGGCCGTAAAATTCTCAAACGGAGAGATTCCATCTTTCCAGCAAATTAATAGATTCCTGCTCGCGAGCTAATATTAAAAACGTTCAATGTGCCGTAAAATTCTCAAACGGAGAGATTCCATCTTTCCAGCAAATTCATAGATTCCTGACCGGGAGCTAATATTAAAAACGTTCAATGGGCCGTAAAATTCTCAAACGGAGAGATTCCATCTTTCCAGCAAATTCGTATATTCCTGATCGCGAGCTAATATTAAAAACGTTCAATGGGCCGTAATATTCTCAAACGGAGAGATTCCATCTTTCCTGCAAATTAATAGATTCCTGATCGCGAGCTAATATTAAAAACGTTCAATGTGCCGTAAAATTCTCAAACGGAGAGATTCCATCTTTCCAGCAAATTCGTATATTCCTGATCGCGAGCTAATATTAAAAACGTTCAATGGGCCGTAAAATTCTCAAACGGAGAGATTCCATCTTTCCAGCAAATTAATAGATTCCTGATCGCGAGCTAATATTAAAAACGTTCAATGTGCCGTAAAATTCTCAAACGGAGAGATTCCATCTTTCCAGCAAATTCATAGATTCCTGACCGGGAGCTAATATTAAAAACGTTCAATGGCAGGTAAAATTCTCAAACGGAGAGATTCCATCTTTCCAGCAAATTCGTTTATTCCTGATCGCGAGCTAATATTAAAAACGTTCAATGGGCCGTAATATTCTCAAACGGAGAGATTCCATCTTTCCTGCAAATTAATAGATTCTTGATCGCGAGCTAATATTAAAAACGTTCAATGTGCCGTAAAATTCTCAAACGGAGAGATTCCATCTTTCCAGCAAATTCGTATATTCCTGATCGCGAGCTAATATTAAAAACGTTCAATGGGCCGTAAAATTCTCAAACGGAGAGATTCCATCTTTCCAGCAAATTAATAGATTCCTGATCGCGAGCTAATATTAAAAACGTTCAATGTGCCGTAAAATTCTCAAACGGAGAGATTCCATCTTTCCAGCAAATTCATAGATTCCTGATCTCGCGAGCTAATATTAAAAACGTTCAATGTGCCGTAAAATTCTCAAACGGAGAGATTCCATCTTTCCAGCAAATTCATAGATTCCTGATCGCGAGCTAATATTAAAAACGTTCAATGTGCCGTAAAATTCTCAAACGGAGAGATTCCATCTTTCCAGCAAATTATTAGATTCCTGACAGCGAGCTAATATTAAAAACGTTCAATGTGCCGTAAAATTCTCAAACGGAGAGATTCCATCTTTCCAGCAAATTAGTATATTCCTGATCGCGAGCTAATATTAAAAACGTTCAATCTGCCGTAAAATTCTCAAACGGAGAGATTCCATCTTTCCAGCAAATGCATAGATTCATGATCGCGAGCTAATATTAAAAACGTTCAATGTGCCGTAAAATTCTCAAACGCAGAGATTCCATCTTTCCAGCAAATTCATAGATTCCTGACCGCGAGCTAATATTAAAAACGTTCAATGTGCCGTAAAATTCTCAAACGGAGAGATTCCATCTTTCCAGCAAATTCCTAGATTCCTGCTCGCGAGCTAATATTAAAAACGTTCAATGTGCCGTAAAATTCTCAAACGGAGAGATTCCATCTTTCCAGCAAATTAATAGATTCCTGATCGCGAGCTAATATTAAAAACGTTCAATGGGCCGTAAAATTCTCAAACGGAGAGATTCCATCTTTCCAGCAAATTCGTATATTCCTGATCGCGAGCTAATATTAAAAACGTTCAATGGTCCGTAAAATTCTCAAACGGAGAGATTCCATCTTTCCAGCAAATTCGTATATTCCTGATCGCGAGCTAATATTAAAAACGTTGAATGTGCCGTAAAATTCTCAAACGGAGAGATTCCATCTTTCCAGCAAATTAATAGATTCCTGATCGCGAGCTAATATTAAAAACGTTCAATGGGCCGTAAAATTCTCAAACGGAGAGATTCCATCTTTCCAGCAAATTCGTATATTCCTGATCGCGAGCTAATATTAAAAACGTTCAATGGGCCGTAAAATTCTCAAACGGAGTGATTCCATCTTTCCAGCAAATTCGTATATTCCTGATCGCGAGCTAATATTAAAAACGTTCAATGGGCCGTAAAATTCTCAAACGGAGAGATTCCATCTTTCCAGCAAATTAATAGATTCCTGATCGCGAGCTAATATTAAAAACGTTCAATGGGCCGTAAAATTCTCAATCGGAGAGATTCCATCTTTCCAGCCAATTAGTAGATTCCTGATCGCGAGCTAATATTAAAAACGTTCAATGTGCCGTAAAATTCTCAAACGGAGAGATTCCATCTTTCCAGGCAATTAATGGTTCTGCTTCCATGATATACGATCACGAATTAACCCAGTACGTTAACAAACTATACACTACATTTCGTGAAGCTGTTGAAGTTCGTGAAGCTCCTAAAGCTGGTGAAGTTGGTGAATTTGGTGAAGCTGCTGAAGCTGCTGAAGGTGGTGAAGCTGGTGAAGTGGTTGAAGCTGGTGAAGTTGGTAAAGTTCGTGAAGCTGGTGAAGTTCGTGAAGCTCCTAAAGCTGGTGAAGTTGGTGAAGTTAGTGAAGCTGGTGAAGTGGGTGAAGTGGGTGAAGTGGGTGAAGTGGGTGAAGTTGGTGAAGCAGGTGAAGCTGGTGAAGTTGGTAAAGTTCGTGAAGTTCGTGAAGCTGGTGAAGTTCTTGAAGCTGGTGAAGTTGGTGAAGCTCCTAAAGCTGGTGAAGTTGGTGAAGCTGGTGAAGCTGTTGAAGTTGGTGAAGTTGGTGAAGCTGGTGAAGTTGGTGAAGCTGGTGAAGTTGGTGAAGTTGGTGAAGTTCGTGAAGCTGGTGAAGTTGGTGAAGCTGCTGAAGCTGCTGAAGCTGGTGAAGCTAGTGAAGTTCGTGAAGTTCGTGAAGCTGTTGAAGTTCGTGAAGCTCCTAAAGCTGGTGAAGTTGGTGAAGTTGATGAAGCTGGTGAAGCTGGTGAAGCTCCTAAAGCTGGTGAAGTTGGTGAAGCTGCATGGTGAAGCTAATGAAGTTGGTGAAGTTGGTGAAGCTGGTGAAGCTGGTGAAGCTGGTGAAGTTGGTGAAGTTGGTGAAGCTGCTGAAGCTGCTAAAGCTGGTGAAGTTGGTGAAGCTGGTGAAGTTGGTGAAGCTGATGAAGTTGGTGAAGCTGGTGAAGTTGGTGAAGCTATATGCTGGTGAGGTTTGAGAAGCTGGAGAAGCTATATTCTGGTGAAGTTGGTGAAGCTGGTGAAGCTGGTGAAGCAGTTGAAGCTGGTGAAGCTGGTGAAGCTGGTGAAGCTTGTGAAGTTGTTGAAGCTGTTGAAGTTGGTGAAGTTGGTGAAGCTGATGAAGTTGGTGAAGCTGGTGAAGTTGGTGAAGTTGGTGAAGCTGGTGAAGCTGGTGAAGTTGGTGAAGCTGGTGAAGCAGGTGAAGTTGGTGAAGTTGGTGAAGTTGGTGAAGTTGGTGAAGCTGGTGAAGTTGGTGAAGTTGGTGAAGCTGGTGAAGTTCGTGAAGCTCCTAAAGCTGGTGAAGTTCGTGAAGCTGCTGAAGGTGGTGAAGCTGGTGAAGTGGGTGAAGCTGGTGAAGTTGGTAAAGTTCGTGAAGTTCGTGAAGCTGGTGAAGTTCGTGAAGCTGGTGAAGTTGGTGAAGCTGGTGAAGTTGGTGAAGCTGCTGAAGCTGGTGAAGCTGGTGAAGCTGCTGAAGCTGCTGAAGTTGGTGAAGCTGGTGAAGCTGATGAAGTTGGTGAAGCTGGTGAAGTTCGTGAAGTTCGTGAAGCTGGTGAAGTTCGTGAAGCTCCTAAAGCTGGTGAAGTTGGTGAACCTGGTGAAGCTCCTAAAGCTGATGAAGCTCCTAAAGCTGGTGAAGTTGGTGAAGTTGGTGACGTTGGTGAAGCTGGTGAAGTTGGTGAAGTTGGTGAAGCTGGTGAAGTTGGTGAAGTTGGTGAAGCTGGTGAAGCTGGTGGAGTTGGTGAAGTTGGTGAAGTTGGTGAAGTTGGTGAAGCTATATGATGGTGAGGTTTGGGAAGCTGGAGAAGCTATATTCTGGTGAAGTTGGTGAAGTTGGTGAAGCTGGTGAAGCTCCTAAAGCTCCTAAAGCTGGTGAAGCTGCTGAAGCTGCTGAAGCTGCTGAATCTGGTGAAGCTCCTAAAGCTGGTGAAGCTGCTGAAGTTGGTGAAGCTGGGGAAGCTGGTGAAGCTGGTGAAGCTCCTAAATGTGGTGAAGCTGGTGAAGCTGCTGAAGCTGGTGAAGCTGGTGAAGTTGGTGAAGCTGGTGAAGTTGGTGAAGCTGGTGAAGTTGGTGAAGCTATATGATGGTGAGGTTTGAGAAGCTGGAGAAGCTATATTCTGGTGAAGTTGGTGAAGTTGGTGAAGTTGGTGAAGCTGGTGAAGCTGCTGAAGCTGCTGAAGCTGCTGAAGCTGCTGAAGCTGCTGAAGCTGCTGAAGCTGCTGAAGCTGCTAATGTTGGTGAAACTGGTGAAGTTGGTGAAGCTGTTGAAGTTGGTGAATCTGGTGAAGTTGGTGAATGTGGTGAAGTTGGTGAAGTTGGTGAAGTTGGTGAAGTTGGTGAAGCTGGTGAAGCTGCTGAAGCTGGTGAAGCTGCTGAAGCTGGTGAAGCTGCTGAAGCTGGTGAAGCTGCTGAAGCTGGTGAAGCTGCTAAAACTGGTGCAGCTGGTGAAGCTGGTGAAGTTGGTGAAGTTGGTGAATCTGGTGAAGTTGGTGAAGTTGGTGATGCTGGCTCTATAATGCTGGTGAAGCTCTGTGAAGCTAGTCAAGTGTCAAATCTTTGCCCTCATCTCATGCCTCCCCCCTCCCCCAGTGCACCGCCTGAATATTGATAGACCGTGCACAAATTCGCTGCACCTCAAACGGGAATGTAATGTATTCGAAAAGGGACTGAGGAAACTGTGAGGTATGGTTACACTTTAATCGAAGCCGTCATACTCACAGAGCTGAGACTTTAAACCATGGATAGTCCATATATACTAGTTATGCAATACTTTCTAGTGGCATATCATGGAATATCCCACGCGTCACTTGTATGCAAAGAACATATGGTAAAGAAACCCAAGCAAAATCAATCTGAGGCCAACTGATAAATTGAAACATACTTTATGTAATTGTAAGGTATATTTTCTTGGATGGATCAAAATCTCAAAATTAAGAGGAGGCAATTGACTGGTCATGTTCATATATAGCTACGGCGCACTGTCGCTTGCTCATTAATACTCGATGCGCTCATTTGCCAGCATTGAAACTGGAAACGAAACTGGAAATATATCCGTTTTGGATTATTGGAGATATTGGCCACTCCTGGGATACTAGAGTTTTAAAGAGAACGTGTATTTTTCAGCTAATCAAGATGATGTTTTGATTAGTTCTTTAGTAATATACATGCAAAAAATTCTCGTTTCTTATTGGTTAAGAGTAGTGAAGTGCAAAAATGAGTAACATTAGCGCAGAAATCTGTAATATCAGTGTAAATTACGAACTTTCCTCTTTTTGATTGGTAAATAGAACAAAAGAGAATAGATGACAACCAATCACACGAGCCCTCTTCGTGTGTACTGGAGTAAAATGCAACTAGGATATTTTTTTTCTGACAATTTAACAGTATCAATTTAGATAATCTGATTCCAACAAAAACAAACTCGGAGGACTTTTTGTGGCTAATAAATAGTATTTACAAGTATTTAAGAGTTTGACTAATAATTTCAAACAAGAAGCCAACTTAAATACCGATAAATATTTCTTTTACGATCAAGCACTTTATCATATGACTCGTACGGACCCGCACGTGTTTCTCTTTCAGAACCATTTATCGCAACCGGTCCATACGTGTCGACGTGCACGCGCGCTCGCTGAAAAAAAAATACTCTGAAACCACACGCAATATTGGTCATATGATAAAACACTTATTGACTGAGTTAATTCGGGCCTGACGAGAACGGACCGAGAGCCAAAATATTTTCCTTTCATGCCCTCCCACTCAGTCAATAAGTACATATTATCATATCACCCATCCTTTCAGAACCATTTGGATAAAGTCACGTGACGGTGTCCGTACGTGTTGACGTGGCGGGTCCGGAAAAAGCCGTCCAGACCGGCTCACGCACGCGACATGAAACAAATGCAAAAAAGGCACGAAAACGTGGTCATATGATGTACATAGCGTTAAACGACCCAATACAAGATACACTATTTTAAAAGATACCGCTAACATAACTTTATGACAGAGTAAGGTTGTTTATTTAATCAATACTTAATCATCGTTACAGCAATCATATTTTGTACTACTTTTCATTGGCTGGGCTTAATTACACAGTAAATACTAATATGCCATAATTTATAGGCTCATACGTCGGTTAAACGTTCCATATTATTGAAAACCTCATCAGCTTCACCAACTTCACCAACTTCACCAGCTTTAGGAGCTTCACCAACTTCAACAGCTTCACGAAATGTAGTGTATAGTTTGTTAACGTACTGGGTTAATTCGTGATCGTATATCATGGAAGCAGAACCAAAAAAAGATTTGTGATACTGTAGACATTGTATGTGAGTGGTCTAAGGAAATTATCTTGTATACTGGAGACATAAATTTTATGTTTAAGGTGAAAGGTGCACGAGGCCAAGAGTGTTTCCATGGCAACACCATAATTTGTACAGTGATGTGTAGTGTCATACGTGTGCATAGTTTCAGTAGTTTTAATGCAATACTTGAGCTTAACTGCAGAATACCATGTCACTTCAGGAACGTACGGGTAGGGTTTGTTAAAATGATCAGTAGATAAGCTATGTATGAAAAAAGTTGAACATGAATTATTAATACGTACATTCCTAAAATGGCAGGGTATTCTGCAGTTACTCTAATATTTGCAGATATGTTTCGTTTCCAGTTTCAATGCTGCCAAGCGAGCGCATCGAGTATTAATGAGCAAGCGACAGTACGGCCGTAGCTACATATAAACAGGACCAGGCAATTGCCTCCTCTTAATTGTGAGATTTTGATCCATCCAAGAAAATATACCTTACAATTACATAAAGTATGTTTCAATTTATCAGTTGGCCTCAGATTGATTTTGCTTGGGTTTCTTTACCATATGTTCTTTGCATACAAGTGACGCGTGGGATATTCCATGATATGCCACTAGAAAGTATTGCATAACTAGTATATATGGACTATCCATGGTTTAAAGTCTCAGCTCTGTGAGTATGACGGCTTCGATTAAAGTGTAACCATACCTCACAGTTTCCTCAGTCCCTTTTCGAATACATTACATTCCCGTTTGAGGTGCAGTGAATTTGTGCACGGTCTATCAATGTTAAGGCGGTGCACTGGGGGAGGGGAGAGGCATGACATGAGGGCAGAGATTTGACACTTGACTAGCTTCACAGAGCTTCACCAGCATTATAGAGCCAACTTCACCAACTTCATTAGCTTCACCAACCTCAACAACTTCACCAGCTTTATAGAGCTTCACCAACTTCACCAGTATATAGCTTCACCAACTTCACCAGAATATAGCTTCACCAACTTCACCAGCTTCGCCAACTTCACCAGAATATAGCTTCGACAGCTTCGACAGCTTCATCAGCTTCACCAACTTCACCAGAATATAGCTTCTCCAGCTTCTCAAACCTCACCAGCATATAGCTTCACCAACTTCACCAGCTTCACCAGCTTCACCAGCTTCAGCAGCTTCACCAGCTTCACCAGCTTCACCAACTTCACCAGCTTTAGCAGCTTCAGCAGCTTCACCAGCTTTAGGAGCTTCACCGGATTCACCAGCTTCAGCAGCTTGAGACAGCAGCTTCAGCAGCTTCACCGGCTTCACCAGCTTCACCAGCTTTAGGAACTTCAGCAGCTTCACCAGCTTCACCAGCTAATCACCAGCTTCACCAGCTTCACCAGCTTCACCAGCTTCACCGGCTTCACCCGCTTCACCAGCTTCACCAGCTTCACCAGCTTCACCAGCTTTAGGAGCTTCGCCAACTTGGCCAACTTCACCAACTTCACCAACTTCACCAAATCCACCAGCTTCACCAGCTTCACCAACTTCACCAACTTCACCAACTTCAACAGCTTCACCAACTTCACCAGCTTCGCCAACTTCACCAGCTTCACCAGCTTCACCAGCTTCACCAGCTTCATCAGCTTTACCAGCTTTACCAGCTTCACCAGCTTCACCAGAATATAGCTTCTCCAGCTTCTCAAACCTCACCATCATATAGCTTCACCAACTTCACCAGCTTCAGCAGCTTCACCAGCTTCAGCAGCTTCACCAACTTCAGCAGCTTCACCAACTTCAGCAGCTTCAGCAGCTTCAGCAGCTTCACCAGCTTCACCAGCTTCACCAGCTTCACCAGCTTCACCAACTTCACCAACTTCACCAGCTTCACCAACTTCACCAGCTTTAGGAGCTTCACCAGCTTCACCAGCTTCACCAACTTCACCAGCTTCACCCACTTCACCAGCTTCACCCACTTCACCAGCTTCACCCACTTCACCAGCTTCACCACCTGAAGCAGCTTCACCAGCTTCACCAACTTCACCAGCTTTAGGAGCTTCACGAACTTCACGAACTTCACCAGTTTCACCAACTTCACCAGCTTCACCAACTTCATCAGCTTCACCAACTTCACCAACTTCACCAGCTTCAACAACTTCACAAGCTTCACCAGCTTCAACTGCTTCACCGGCTTCACCAGCTTCACCAACTTCACCAACTTCACCAGAATATAGCTTCTCCAGCTTCTCAAACCTCACCAGCATATAGCTTCACCAACTTCACCAGCTTCACCAACTTCACCAGCTTCACCAACTTCACCAGCTTCACCAACTTCACCAGCTTTAGCAGCTTCAGCAGCTTCACCAACTTCACCAACTTCGCCAACTTCACCAGCTTCACCAGCTTCACCAGCTTCACCAACTTCACCAGCTTTAGGAGCTTCACCAGCTTCACCAACTTCACCAGCTTCACCAGCTTCACCAGCTTCATCAGCTTTACCAGCTTTACCAGCTTCACCAGCTTCACCAGAATATAGCTTCTCCAGCTTCTCAAACCTCACCATCATATAGCTTCACCAACTTCACCAGCTTCACCAGCTTCACCAGCTTCAGCAGCTTCACCAACTTCAGCAGCTTCACCAACTTCAGCAACTTCACCAGCTTTAGGAGCTTCACGAACTTCACCAGCTTCACCAACTTCACCAACTTCACCTGCTTCACCAACTTCACCAACTTCACCAGCTTTAGGAGCTTCACGAACTTCACCAGCTTCACGAACTTCACGAACTTCACCAACTTCACCAGCTTCACCAACTTCACCAGCTTTAGGAGCTTCACGAACTTCAATAGCTTCACGAACTTCACGAACTTCACCAGCTTCACCAACTTCACCAACTTCACCAACTTCACCAACTTCACCAACCTCACCAACCTCACCAACTTCACCAGCTTCACCTGCTTCACCAACTTCACCAACTTCACCAACTTCACCAACTTCACCAACTTCACCAACTTCACCAACTTCACCAACTTCACCAGCTTCACCCACTTCACCAGCTTCACCCACTTCACCAACTTCACCAGCTTCACCAACTTCACCAGCTTCACCAACTTCACCAGCTTCACCAACTTCACCCACTTCACCCACTTCACAAGCTTCACCAGCTTCATTAACTTCACCAACTTCATCAGCTTTAGGAGCTTCACGAACTTCACCAGCTTCACGAACTTTACCAACTTCACCAGCTTCACCAGCTTTACCCACTTCACCAGCTTCACCACCTTCAGCAGCTTCACCAACTTCACCAACTTCACCAACTTCACCAGCTTTAGGAGCTTCACGAACTTCACCAGCTTCACCAACTTCACCAACTTCACCAGCTCCACCAACTTCACCAACTTCACCAGCTTTAGGAGCTTCACGAACTTCACCACCTTCACGAACTTCACGAACTTCACCAGCTTCACCAACTTCACCAACTTCACCAACTTCACCTGCTTCACCAACTTCACCTGCTTCACCAACTTCACCAACTTCACTAGCTGCACCAGCTTCACCTACTTCACCAACTTCACCAGCTTTAGGAGCTTCACCAACTTCAGCAGCTTCAGCAGCTTCAGCAGTTTCACCAACTTCACGAACTTCACCAGCTTTAGGAGCTTCACGAACTTCACCAGCTTCACCAACTTCACCAACTTCACCTGCTTCACCAACTTCACCAACTTCACCAACTTCACCAACTTCACCAACTTCACTAGCTGCACCAGCTTCACCTACTTCACCAACTTCACAGGCTTTAGGAGCTTCACCAACTTCAGCAGCTTCAGCAGCTTCACCAGCTTCAGCAGCTTCAGCAGCTTCACCAGCTTCAGCAGCTTCACCAGCTTCACCAACTTCACCAACTTCACCTGCTTTAGGAGCTTCACGAACTTCACGAACTTCATCAGCTTCACCAACTTCACCAACTTCTCCAGCTTTAGGAGCTTCACGAACTTCAACAGCTTCACGAAATATAGTGTATAGTTTGTTAACGTACTGGGTTAATTCGTGATCGTATATCATGGAAGCAGAACCCAATTAATAGATTCCTGATCGCGAGCTAATATTAAAAACGTTCAATCTGCCGTAAAATTCTCAAACGGAGAGATTCCATCTTTCCAGCAAATTCATAGATTCCTGATCGCGAGCTAATATTAAAAACGTTCAATGGGCCGTAAAATTCTCAAACGGAGAGATTCCATCTTTCCAGCAAATTCGTAGATTCCTGATCGCGAGCTAATATTAAAAACGTTGAATGTGCCGTAAAATTCTCAAACGGAGAGATTCCATCTTTCCAGCAAATTAATAGATTCCTGATCGCGAGCTAATATTAAAAACGTTCAATGGGCCGTAAAATTCTCAAACGGAGAGATTCCATCTTTCCAGCAAATTCGTATATTCCTGATCGCGAGCTAATATTAAAAACGTTCAATGGGCCGTAAAATTCTCAAACGGAGTGATTCCATCTTTCCAGCAAATTCGTATATTCCTGATCGCGAGCTAATATTAAAAACGTTCAATGGGCCGTAAAATTCTCAAACGGAGAGATTCCATCTTTCCAGCAAATTCGTATATTCCTGATCGCGAGCTAATATTAAAAACGTTCAATGGGCCGTAAAATTCTCAAACGGAGAGATTCCATCTTTCCAGCAAATTCGTATATTCCTGATCGCGAGCTAATATTAAACACGTTCAATGGGCCGTAAAATTCTCAAACGGAGAGATTCCATCTTTCCAGCAAATTCATAGAATCATGATCGCGAGCTAATATTAAAAACGTTCAATGTGCCGTAAAATTCTCAAACGCAGAGATTCCATCTTTCCAGCAAATTCATAGATTCCTGACCGCGAGCTAATATTAAAAACGTTCAATGTGCCGTAAAATTCTCAAACGGAGAGATTCCATCTTTCCAGCAAATTCATAGATTCCTGATCGCGAGCTAATATTAAAAACGTTCAATGGGCCGTAAAATTCTCAAACGGAGAGATTCCATCTTTCCAGCAAATTCGTATATTCCTGATCACGAGCTAATATTAAAAACGTTCAATGGGCCGTAAAATTCTCAAACGGAGAGATTCCATCTTTCCAGCAAATTCGTATATTCCTGATCGCGAGCTAATATTAAAAACGTTCAATGGGCCGTAAAATTCTCAAACGGAGAGATTCCATCTTTCCAGCAAATTCATAGAATCATGATCGCGAGCTAATATTAAAAACGTTCAATGTGCCGTAAAATTCTCAAACGCAGAGATTCCATCTTTCCAGCAAATTCATAGATTCCTGACCGCGAGCTAATATTAAAAACGTTCAATGTGCCGTAAAATTCTCAAACGGAGAGATTCCATCTTTCCAGCAAATTCATAGATTCCTGATCGCGAGCTAATATTAAAAACGTTCAATGGGCCGTAAAATTCTCAAACGGAGAGATTCCATCTTTCCAGCAAATTCGTATATTCCTGATCGCGAGCTAATATTAAAAACGTTCAATGGGCCGTAAAATTCTCAAACGGAGAAATTCCATCTTTCCAGCAAATTCGTAGATTCCTGATCGCGAGCTAATATTAAAAACGTTCAATGGGCCGTAAAATTCTCAAACGGAGAGATTCCATCTTTCCAGCAAATTCGTAGATTCCTGATCGCGAGCTAATATTAAAAACGTTCAATGGGCCGTAAAATTCTCAAACGGAGAGATTCCATCTTTCCAGCAAATTCGTATATTCCTGATCGCGAGCTAATATTAAAAACGTTCAATGGGCCGTAAAATTCTCAAACGGAGAGATTCCATCTTTCCAGCAAATTCGTAGATTCCTGATCGCGAGCTAATATTAAAAACGTTGAATGTGCCGTAAAATTCTCAAACGGAGAGATTCCATCTTTCCAGCAAATTAATAGATTCCTGATCGCGAGCTAATATTAAAAACGTTCAATGGGCCGTAAAATTCTCAAACGGAGAGATTCCATCTTTCCAGCAAATTCGTATATTCCTGATCGCGAGCTAATATTAAAAACGTTCAATGGGCCGTAAAATTCTCAAACGGAGAGATTCCATCTTTCCAGCAAATTCGTATATTCCTGATCGCGATCTAATATTAAAAACGTTCAATGGGCCGTAAAATTCTCAAACGGAGAGATTCCATCTTTCCAGCAAATTCGTATATTCCTGATCGCGAGCTAATATTAAAAACGTTCAATGGGCCGTAATATTCTCAAACGGAGAGATTCCATCTTTCCTGCAAATTAATAGATTCCTGATCGCGAGCTAATATTAAAAACGTTCAATGTGCCGTAAAATTCTCAAACGGAGAGATTCCATCTTTCCAGCAAATTCATAGATTCCTGATCTCGCGAGCTAATATTAAAAACGTTCAATGTGCCGTAAAATTCTGAAACGGAGAGATTCCATCTTTCCAGCAAATTCATAGATTCCTGATCTCGCGAGCTAATATTAAAAACGTTCAATGTGCCGTAAAATTCTCAAACGGAGAGATTCCATCTTTCCAGCAAATTCATAGAATCATGATCGCGAGCTAATATTAAAAACGTTCAATGGGCATTAAAATTCTGAAACGGTGAGATTCCATCTTTCCAGCAAATTCGTATATTCCTGATCGCGAGCTAATATTAAAAACGTTCAATGGGCCGTAAAATTCTCAAACGGAGAGATTCCAACTTTCCAGCAAATTCGTATATTCCTGATCGCGAGCTAATATTAAAAACGTTCAATGGGCCGTAAAATTCTCAAACGGAGAGATTCCATCTTTCCAGCAAATTCGTAGATTCCTGATCGCGAGCTAATATTAAAAACGTTGAATGTGCCGTAAAATTCTCAAACGGAGAGATTCCATCTTTCCAGCAAATTAATAGATTCCTGATCGCGAGCTAATATTAAAAACGTTCAATGGGCCGTAAAATTCTCAAACGGAGAGATTCCATCTTTCCAGCAAATTCGTATATTCCTGATCGCGAGCTAATATTAAAAACGTTCAATGGGCCGTAAAATTCTCAAACCGAGTGATTCCATCTTTCCAGCAAATTCGTATATTCCTGATCGCGAGCTAATATTAAAAACGTTCAATGGGCCGTAAAATTCTCAAACGGAGAGATTCCATCTTTCCAGCAAATTCGTATATTCCTGATCGCGAGCTAATATTAAAAACGTTCAATGGGCCGTAAAATTCTGAAACGGAGAGATTCCATCTTTCCAGCAAATTCGTAGATTCCTGATCGCGAGCTAATATTAAAAACGTTGAATGTGCCGTAAAATTCTCAAACGGAGAGATTCCATCTTTCCAGCAAATTAATAGATTCCTGATCGCGAGCTAATATTAAAAACGTTCAATGGGCCGTAAAATTCTCAAACGGAGAGATTCCATCTTTCCAGCAAATTCCTATATTCCTGATCGCGAGCTAATATTAAAAACGTTCAATGGGCCGTAAAATTCTCAAACGGAGTGATTCCATCTTTCCAGCAAATTCGTATATTCCTGATCGCGAGCTAATATTAAAAACGTTCAATGGGCCGTAAAATTCTCAAACGGAGAGATTCCATCTTTCCAGCAAATTCGTATATTCCTGATCGCGAGCTAATATTAAAAACGTTCAATGGGCCGTAAAATTCTCAAACGGAGAGATTCCATCTTTCCAGCAAATTCGTATATTCCTGATCGCGAGCTAATATTAAAAACGTTCAATGGGCCGTAGAATTCTCAAACGGAGAGATTCCATCTTTCCAGCAAATTCATAGAATCATGATCGCGAGCTAATATTAAAAACGTTCAATGTGCCGTAAAATTCTCAAACGCAGAGATTCCATCTTTCCAGCAAATTCATAGATTCCTGACCGCGAGCTAATATTAAAAACGTTCAATGTGCCGTAAAATTCTCAAACGGAGAGATTCCATCTTTCCAGCAAATTCATAGATTCCTGATCGCGAGCTAATATTAAAAACGTTCAATGGGCCGTAAAATTCTGAAACGGTGAGATTCCATCTTTCCAGCAAATTCGTATATTCCTGATCGCGAGCTAATATTAAAAACGTTAAATGGGCCGTAAAATTCTCAAACGGAGAGATTCCATCTTTCCAGCAAATTCGTAGATTCCTGATCGCGAGCTAATATTAAAAACGTTCAATGTGCCGTAAAATTCTCAAACGGAGAGATTCCATCTTTCCAGCAAATTAATGGATTCCTGATCGCGAGCTAATATTAAAAACGTTCAATGGGCCGTAAAATTCTCAAACGGAGAGATTCCATCTTTCCAGCAAATTCGTATATTCCTGATCGCGAGTTAATATTAAAAACGTTCAATGGGCCGTAAAATTCTCAAACGGAGTGATTCCATCTTTCCAGCAAATTCGTATATTCCTGATCGCGAGCTAATATTAAAAACGTTCAATGGGCCGTAAAATTCTCAAACGGAGAGATTCCATCTTTCCAGCAAATTCGTATATTCCTGATCGCGAGCTAATATTAAAAACGTTCAATGGGCCGTAAAATTCTCAAACGGAGAGATGCCATCTTTCCAGCAAATTCCTAGATTCCTGACCGCGAGCTAATATTAAAAACGTTCAATGTGCCGTAAAATTCTCAAACGGAGAGATTCCATCTTTCCAGCAAATTCCTAGATTCCTGACCGCGAGCTAATATTAAAAACGTTCAATGTGCCGTAAAATTCTCAAACGGAGAGATTCCATCTTTCCAGCAAATTCATAGATTCCTGATCGCGAGCTAATATTAAAAACGTTCAATGGGCCGTAAAATTCTCAAACGGAGAGATTCCATCTTTCCAGCAAATTCGTATATTCCTGATCGCGAGCTAATATTAAAAACGTTCAATGGGCCGTAAAATTCTCAAACCGAGTGATTCCATCTTTCCAGCAAATTCGTATATTCCTGATCGCGAGCTAATATTAAAAACGTTCAATGGGCCGTAAAATTCTCAAACGGAGAGATTCCATCTTTCCAGCAAATTCGTATATTCCTGATCGCGAGCTAATATTAAAAACGTTCAATGGGCCGTAAAATTCTCAAACGGAGAGATTCCATCTTTCCAGCAAATTCGTAGATTCCTGATCGCGAGCTAATATTAAAAACGTTGAATGTGCCGTAAAATTCTCAAACGGAGAGATTCCATCTTTCCAGCAAATTCATAGATTCCTGATCGCGAGCTAATATTAAAAACGTTCAATGGGCCGTAAAATTCTCAAACGGAGAGATTCCACCTTTCCAGCAAATTCGTATATTCCTGATCGCGAGCTAATATTAAAAACGTTCAATGGGCCGTAAAATTCTCAAACGGAGAGATTCCATCTTTCCAGCAAATTCGTAGATTCCTGATCGCGAGCTAATATTAAAAACGTTGAATGTGCCGTAAAATTCTCAAACGGAGAGATTCCATCTTTCCAGCAAATTCATAGATTCCTGATCGCGAGCTAATATTAAAAACGTTCAATGGGCCGTAAAATTCTCAAACGGAGAGATTCCACCTTTCCAGCAAATTCGTATATTCCTGATCGCGAGCTAATATTAAAAACGTTCAATGGGCCGTAAAATTCTCAAACGGAGAGATTCCATCTTTCCAGCAAATTCATAGAATCATGATCGCGAGCTAATATTAAAAACGTTCAATGTGCCGTAAAATTCTCAAACGCAGAGATTCCATCTTTCCAGCAAATTCATAGATTCCTGACCGCGAGCTAATATTAAAAACGTTCAATGTGCCGTAAAATTCTCAAACGGAGAGATTCCATCTTTCCAGCAAATTCATAGATTCCTGATCGCGAGCTAATATTAAAAACGTTCAATGGGCCGTAAAATTCTCAAACGGAGAGATTCCATCTTTCCAGCAAATTCGTATATTCCTGATCGCGAGCTAATATTAAAAACGTTCAATGGGCCGTAAAATTCTCAAACGGAGAGATTCCATCTTTCCAGCAAATTCGTAGATTCCTGATCGCGAGCTAATATTAAAAACGTTCAATGTGCCGTAAAATTCTCAAACGGAGTGATTCCATCTTTCCAGCAAATTCGTATATTCCTGATCGCGAGCTAATATTAAAAACGTTCAATGGGCCGTAAAATTCTCAAACGGAGAGATTCCATCTTTCCAGCAAATTCGTATATTCCTGATCGCGAGCTAATATTAAAAACGTTCAATGGGCCGTAAAATTCTCAAACGGAGAGATTCCATCTTTCCAGCAAATTCGTATATTCCTGATCGCGAGCTAATATTAAAAACGTTCAATGGGCCGTAAAATTCTCAAACGGAGAGATTCCATCTTTCCAGCATTTTCCTAGATTCCTGACCGCGAGCTAATATTAAAAACGTTCAATGTGCCGTAAAATTCTCAAACGGAGAGATTCCATCTTTCCAGCAAATTCATAGATTCCTGATCGCGAGCTAATATTAAAAACGTTCAATGGGCCGTAAAATTCTCAAACGGAGAGATTCCACCTTTCCAGCAAATTCGTATATTCCTGATCGCGAGCTAATATTAAAAACGTTCAATGGGCCGTAAAATTCTCAAACGGAGAGATTCCATCTTTCCAGCCAATTAATAGATTCCTGATCGCGAGCTAATATTAAAAACGTTCAATGGGCCGTAAAATTCTCAAACGGAGAGATTCCATCTTTCCAGCAAATTCGTAGATTCCTGATCGCGAGCTAATATTAAAAACGTTGAATGTGCCGTAAAATTCTCAAACGGAGAGATTCCATCTTTCCAGCAAATTAATAGATTCCTGATCGCGAGCTAATATTAAAAACGTTCAATGGGCCGTAAAATTCTCAAACGGAGAGATTCCATCTTTCCAGCAAATTCGTATATTCCTGATCGCGAACTAATATTAAAAACGTTCAATGGGCCGTAAAATTCTCAAACGGAGAGATTCCATCTTTCCAGCAAATTCGTATATTCCTGATCGCGAGCTAATATTAAAAACGTTCAATGGGCCGTAAAATTCTAAAACGGAGAGATTCCATCTTTCCAGCAAATTCGTATATTCCTGATCGCGAGCTAATATTAAAAACGTTCAATGGGCCGTAAAATTCTCAAACGGAGAGATTCCATCTTTCCATCAAATTCGTATATTCCTGATCGCGAGCTAATATTAAAAACGTTGAATGTGCCGTAAAATTCTCAAACGGAGAGATTCCATCTTTCCAGCAAATTAATAGATTCCTGATCGCGAGCTAATATTAAAAACGTTCAATGCGCCGTAAAATTCTCAAACGGAGAGATTCCATCTTTCCAGCAAATTCATAGATTCCTGATCGCGAGCTAATATTAAAAACGTTCAATGGGCCGTAAAATTCTCAAACGGAGAGATTCCATCTTTCCAGCAAATTCGTATATTCCTGATCGCGAGCTAATATTAAAAACGTTCAATGGGCCGTAAAATTCTCAAACGGAGTGATTCCATCTTTCCAGCCAATTAATAGATTCCTGACCGCGACCTAATATTAAAAACGTTCAATGGGCCGTAAAATTCTCAAACGGAGAGTTTCCATCTTTCCAGCAAATTCGTATATTCCTGCTCGCGAGCTAATATTAAAAACGTTCAATGTGCCGTAAAATTCTCAAACGGAGAGATTCCATCTTTCCAGCAAATTAATAGATTCCTGATCGCGAGCTAATATTAAAAACGTTCAATGCGCCGTAAAATTCTCAAACGGAGAGATTCCATCTTTCCAGCAAATTCATAGATTCCTGATCGCGAGCTAATATTAAAAACGTTCAATGGGCCGTAAAATTCTCAAACGGAGAGATTCCATCTTTCCAGCAAATTCGTATATTCCTGATCGCGAGCTAATATTAAAAACGTTCAATGGGCCGTAAAATTCTCAAACGGAGTGATTCCATCTTTCCAGCAAATTAATAGATTCCTGACCGCGACCTAATATTAAAAACGTTCAATGGGCCGTAAAATTCCCAAACGGAGAGTTTCCATCTTTCCAGCAAATTCGTATATTCCTGCTCGCGAGCTAATATTAAAAACGTTCAATGTGCCGTAAAATTCTCAAACGGAGAGATTCCATCTTTCCAGCAAATTAATAGATTCCTGACAGCGAGCTAATATTAAAAACGTTGAATGTGCCGTAAAATTCTCAAACGGAGAGATTCCATCTTTCCAGCAAATTAATAGATTCCTGATCGCGAGCTAATATTAAAAACGTTCAATGGGCCGTAAAATTCTCAAACGGAGAGATTCCATCTTTCCAGCAAATTCGTATATTCCTGATCGCGAGCTAATTTTAAAAACGTTCAATGGGCCGTAAAATTCTCAAACGGAGAGATTCCATCTTTCCAGCAAATTCGTATATTCCTGATCGCGAGCTAATATTAAAAACGTTCAATGGGCCGTAAAATTCTCAAACGGAGAGATTCCATCTTTCCAGCAAATTCGTAGATTCCTGATCGCGAGCTAATATTAAAAACGTTGAATGTGCCGTAAAATTCTCAAACGGAGAGATTCCATCTTTCCAGCAAATTCATAGATTCCTGATCGCGAGCTAATATTAAAAACGTTCAATGGGCCGTAAAATTCTCAAACGGAGAGATTCCATCTTTCCAGCAAATTCGTATATTCCTGATCGCGAGCTAATTTTAAAAACGTTCAATGGGCCGTAAAATTCTCAAACGGAGAGATTCCATCTTTCCAGCAAATTCGTATATTCCTGATCGCGAGCTAATATTAAAAACGTTCAATGTGCCGTAAAATTCTCAAACGGAGAGATTCCATCTTTCCAGCAAATTCCTAGATTCCTGACCGCGAGCTAATATTAAAAACGTTCAATGGGCCGTAAAATTCTCAAACGGAGAGATTCCATCTTTCCAGCAAATTCGTATATTCCTGATCGCGAGCTAATATTAAAAACGTTCAATGGGCCGTAAAATTCTCAAACGGAGAGATTCCATCTTTCCAGCAAATTCGTAGATTCCTGATCGCGAGCTAATATTAAAAACGTTGAATGTGCCGTAAAATTCTCAAACGGAGAGATTCCATCTTTCCAGCAAATTCATAGATTCCTGATCGCGAGCTAATATTAAAAACGTTCAATGGGCCGTAAAATTCTCAAACGGAGAGATTCCATCTTTCCAGCAAATTCGTATATTCCTGATCGCGAGCTAATTTTAAAAACGTTCAATGGGCCGTAAAATTCTCAAACGGAGAGATTCCATCTTTCCAGCAAATTCGTATATTCCTGATCGCGAGCTAATATTAAAAACGTTCAATGTGCCGTAAAATTCTCAAACGGAGAGATTCCATCTTTCCAGCAAATTCCTAGATTCCTGACCGCGAGCTAATATTAAAAACGTTCAATGCGCCGTAAAATTCTCAAACGGAGGGATTCCATCTTTCCAGCAAATTCATAGATTCCTGATCGCGAGCTAATATTAAAAACGTTCAATGGGCCGTAAAATTCTCAAACGGAGAGATTCGATCTTTCCAGCAAATTCGTATATTCCTGATCGCGAGCTAATATTAAAAACGTTCAATGGGCCGTAATATTCTCAAACGGAGAGATTCCATCTTTCCTGCAAATTAATAGATTCCTGATCGCGAGCTAATATTAAAAACGTTCAATGTGCCGTAAAATTCTCAAATGGAGAGATTCCATCTTTCCAGCAAATTCATAGATTCCTGATCTCGCGAGCTAATATTAAAAACGTTCAATGTGCCGTAAAATTCTGAAACGGAGAGATTCCATCTTTCCAGCAAATTCATAGATTCCTGATCTCGCGAGCTAATATTAAAAACGTTCAATGTGCCGTAAAATTCTCAAACGGAGAGATTCCATCTTTCCAGCAAATTAGTAGATTCCTGATCGCGAGCTAATATTAAAAACGTTCAATGTGCCGTAATATTCTCAAACGGAGAGATTCCATCTTTCCAGCAAATTCATAGATTCCTGATCGCGAGCTAATATTAAAAACGTTCAATGTGCCGTAAAATTCTCATACGGAGGGATTCCATCTTTCCAGCAAATTCATAGATTCCTGATCGCGAGCTAATATTAAAAACGTTCAATGTGCCGTAAAATTCTCAAACGGAGAGATTCCATCTTTCCAGCAAATTCATAGATTCCTGATCGCGAGCTAATATTAAAAACGTTCAATCTGCCGTAAAATTCTCAAACGGAGAGATTCCATCTTTCCAGCAAATTCATAGATTCATGATCGCGAGCTAATATTAAAAACGTTCAATGTGCCGTAAAATTCTCAAACGGAGAGATTCCATCTTTCCAGCAAATTCATAGATTCCTGACCGCGAGCTAATATTAAAAACGTTCAATGTGCCGTAAAATTCTCAAACGGAGAGATTCCATCTTTCCAGCAAATTCCTAGATTCCTGCTCGCGAGCTAATATTAAAAACGTTCAATGTGCCGTAAAATTCTCAAACGGAGAGATTCCATCTTTCCAGCAAATTAATAGATTCCTGATCGCGAGCTAATATTAAAAACGTTCAATGGGCCGTAAAATTCTCAAACGGAGAGATTCCATCTTTCCAGCAAATTCGTATATTCCTGCTCGCGAGCTAATATTAAAAACGTTCAATGTGCCGTAAAATTCTCAAACGGAGAGATTCCATCTTTCCAGCAAATTAATAGATTCCTGACAGCGAGCTAATATTAAAAACGTTGAATGTGCCGTAAAATTCTCAAACGGAGAGATTCCATCTTTCCAGCAAATTCGTATATTCCTGATCGCGAGCTAATATTAAAAACGTTCAATGTGCCGTAAAATTCTCAAACGGAGAGATTCCATCTTTCCAGCAAATTAAAATATTCCTGATCGCGAGCTAATATTAAAAACGTTCAATGTGCCGTAAAATTCTCAAACGGAGAGATTCCATCTTTCCAGCCAATTAATAGATTCCTGATGGCGAGCTAATATTAAAAACGTTCAATGTGCCGTAAAATTCTCAAACGGAGAGATTCCATCTTTCCAGCAAATTCGTATATTCCCGATCGCGAGCTAATATTAAAAACGTTCAATGGGCCGTAAAATTCTCAAACGGAGAGATTCCATCTTTCCAGCAAATTCGTATATTCCTGATCGCGAGCTAATATTAAAAACGTTGAATGTGCCGTAAAATTCTCAAACGGAGAGATTCCATCTTTCCAGCAAATTCATAGATTCCTGATCGCGAGCTAATATTAAAAACGTTCAATGGGCCGTAAAATTCTCAAACGGAGAGATTCCATCTTTCCAGCAAATTCGTATATTCCTGATCGCGAGCTAATTTTAAAAACGTTCAATGGGCCGTAAAATTCTCAAACGGAGAGATTCCATCTTTCCAGCAAATTCGTATATTCCTGATCGCGAGCTAATATTAAAAACGTTCAATGGGCCGTAAAATTCTCAAACGGAGAGATTCCATCTTTCCAGCAAATTCGTAGATTCCTGATCGCGAGCTAATATTAAAAACGTTGAATGTGCCGTAAAATTCTCAAACGGAGATATTCCATCTTTCCAGCAAATTCATAGATTCCTGATCGCGAGCTAATATTAAAAACGTTCAATGGGCCGTAAAATTCTCAAACGGAGAGATTCCATCTTTCCAGCAAATTCGTATATTCCTGATCGCGAGCTAATATTAAAAACGTTCAATGTGCCGTAAAATTCTCAAACGGAGAGATTCCATCTTTCCAGCAAATTTGTATATTCCTGATCGCGAGCTAATATTAAAAACGTTCAATGGGCCGTAAAATTCTCAAACGGAGAGATTCCATCTTTCCAGCCAATTAATAGATTCCTGATCGCGAGCTAATATTAAAAACGTTCAATGTGCCGTAAAATTCTCAAACGGAGAGATTCCATCTTTCCAGCAAATTAGTAGACTCCTGATCGCGAGCTAATATTATAAAACGTTCAATGTGCCGTAAAATTCTCAAACGGAGAGATTCCATCTTTCCAGCAAATTAGTAGATTCCTGATCGCGAGCTAATATTAAAAACGTTCAATGTGCCGTAAAATTCTCAAACGAAGAGATTCCATCTTTCCAGCAAATTAGTAGATTCCTGATCGCGAGCTAATATTAGAAACGTTCAATGTGCCGTAAAATTCTCAAACGGAGAGATTCCATCTTTCCAGCAAATTCATAGAATCATGATCGCGAGCTAATATTAAAAACGTTCAATGTGCCGTAAAATTCTCAAACGCAGAGATTCCATCTTTCCAGCAAATTCATAGATTCCTGACGGCGAGCTAATATTAAAAACGTTCAATGTGCCGTAAAATTCTCAAACGGAGAGATTCCATCTTTCCAGCAAATTCCTAGATTCCTGACCGCGAGCTAATATTAAAAACGTTCAATGCGCCGTAAAATTCTCAAACGGAGAGATTCCATCTTTCCAGCAAATTCAAAGATTCCTGATCGCGAGCTAATATTAAAAACGTTCAATGGGCCGTAAAATTCTCAAACGGAGAGATTCCATATTTCCAGCAAATTCGTATATTCCTGATCGCGAGCTAATATTAAAAACGTTCAATAGGCCGTAATATTCTCAAACGGAGAGATTCCATCTTTCCTGCAAATTAATAGATTCCTGATCGCGAGCTAATATTAAAAACGTTCAATGGGCCGTAAAATTCTCAAACGGAGAGATTCCATCTTTCCAGCAAATTCGTAGATTCCTGATCGCGAGCTAATATTAAAAACGTTCAATGTGCCGTAAAATTCTCAAACGGAGAGATTCCATCTTTCCAGCAAATTTGTATATTCCTGATCGCGAGCTAATATTAAAAACGTTCAATGGGCCGTAAAATTCTCAAACGGAGAGATTCCATCTTTCCAGCCAATTAATAGATTCCTGATCGCGAGCTAATATTAAAAACGTTCAATGTGCCGTAAAATTCTCAAACGGAGAGATTCCATCTTTCCAGCAAATTAGTAGACTCCTGATCGCGAGCTAATATTATAAAACGTTCAATGTGCCGTAAAATTCTCAAACGGAGAGATTCCATCTTTCCAGCAAATTAGTAGATTCCTGATCGCGAGCTAATATTAAAAACGTTCAATGTGCCGTAAAATTCTCAAACGAAGAGATTCCATCTTTCCAGCAAATTAGTAGATTCCTGATCGCGAGCTAATATTAGAAACGTTCAATGTGCCGTAAAATTCTCAAACGGAGAGATTCCATCTTTCCAGCAAATTCATAGAATCATGATCGCGAGCTAATATTAAAAACGTTCAATGTGCCGTAAAATTCTCAAACGCAGAGATTCCATCTTTCCAGCAAATTCATAGATTCCTGACGGCGAGCTAATATTAAAAACGTTCAATGTGCCGTAAAATTCTCAAACGGAGAGATTCCATCTTTCCAGCAAATTCCTAGATTCCTGACCGCGAGCTAATATTAAAAACGTTCAATGCGCCGTAAAATTCTCAAACGGAGAGATTCCATCTTTCCAGCAAATTCAAAGATTCCTGATCGCGAGCTAATATTAAAAACGTTCAATGGGCCGTAAAATTCTCAAACGGAGAGATTCCATATTTCCAGCAAATTCGTATATTCCTGATCGCGAGCTAATATTAAAAACGTTCAATAGGCCGTAATATTCTCAAACGGAGAGATTCCATCTTTCCTGCAAATTAATAGATTCCTGATCGCGAGCTAATATTAAAAACGTTCAATGGGCCGTAAAATTCTCAAACGGAGAGATTCCATCTTTCCAGCAAATTCGTAGATTCCTGATCGCGAGCTAATATTAAAAACGTTGAATGTGCCGTAAAATTCTCAAACGGAGAGATTCCATCTTTCCAGCAAATTAATAGATTCCTGATCGCGAGCTAATATTAAAAACGTTCAATGTGCCGTAAAATTCTCAAACGGAGAGATTCCATCTTTCCAGCAAATTAGTAGACTCCTGATCGCGAGCTAATATTATAAAACGTTCAATGTGCCGTAAAATTCTCAAACGGAGAGATTCCATCTTTCCAGCAAATTAGTAGATTCCTGATCGCGAGCTAATATTAAAAACGTTCAATGTGCCGTAAAATTCTCAAACGGAGAGATTCCATCTTTCCAGCAAATTAGTAGATTCCTGATCGCGAGCTAATATTAGAAACGTTCAATGTGCCGTAAAATTCTCAAACGGAGAGATTCCATCTTTCCAGCAAATTCATAGAATCATGATCGCGAGCTAATATTAAAAACGTTCAATGTGCCGTAAAATTCTCAAACGCAGAGATTCCATCTTTCCAGCAAATTCATAGATTCCTGACGGCGAGCTAATATTAAAAACGTTCAATGTGCCGTAAAATTCTCAAACGGAGAGATTCCATCTTTCCAGCAAATTCCTACATTCCTGACCGCGAGCTAATATTAAAAACGTTCAATGCGCCGTAAAATTCTCAAACGGAGAGATTCCATCTTTCCAGCAAATTCATAGATTCCTGATCGCGAGCTAATATTAAAAACGTTCAATGGGCCGTAAAATTCTCAAACGGAGAGATTCCATATTTCCAGCAAATTCGTATATTCCTGATCGCGAGCTAATATTAAAAACGTTCAATAGGCCGTAATATTCTCAAACGGAGAGATTCCATCTTTCCTGCAAATTAATAGATTCCTGATCGCGAGCTAATATTAAAAACGTTCAATGTGCCGTAAAATTCTCAAACGGAGAGATTCCATCTTTCCAGCAAATTAGTAGATTCCTGATCGCGAGCTAATATTAAAAACGTTCAATGTGCCGTAATATTCTCAAACGGAGAGATTCCATCTTTCCAGCAAATTAGTAGATTCCTGATCGCGAGCTAATATTAAAAACGTTCAATGTGCCGTAAAATTCTCAAACGGAGAGATTCCATCTTTCCAGCAAATTAGTAGATTCCTGATCGCGAGCTAATATTAGAAACGTTCAATGTGCCGTAAAATTCTCAAACGGAGAGATTCCATCTTTCCAGCAAATTCATAGAATCATGATCGCGAGCTAATATTAAAAACGTTCAATGTGCCGTAAAATTCTCAAACGCAGAGATTCCATCTTTCCAGCAAATTCATAGATTCCTGACGGCGAGCTAATATTAAAAACGTTCAATGTGCCGTAAAATTCTCAAACGGAGAGATTCCATCTTTCCAGCAAATTCCTAGATTCCTGACCGCGAGCTAATATTAAAAACGTTCAATGCGCCGTAAAATTCTCAAACGGAGAGATTCCATCTTTCCAGCAAATTCATAGATTCCTGATCGCGAGCTAATATTAAAAACGTTCAATGGGCCGTAAAATTCTCAAACGGAGAGATTCCATATTTCCAGCAAATTCGTATATTCCTGATCGCGAGCTAATATTAAAAACGTTCAATGGGCCGTAAAATTCTCAAACGGAGAGATTCCATCTTTCCAGCAAATTCGTATATTCCTGATCGCGAGCTAATATTAAAAACGTTCAATGGGCCATAAAATTCTCAAACGGAGTGATTCCATCTTTCCAGAAAATTCGTATATTCCTGATCGCGAACTAATATTAAAAACGTTCAATGGGCCGTAAAATTCTCAAACGGAGAGATTCCATCTTTCCAGCAAATTCGTATATTCCTGATCGCGAGCTAATATTAAAAACGTTCAATGGGCCGTAAAATTCTCAAACGGAGAGATTCCATCTTTCCAGCAAATTTGTATATTCCTGATCGCGAGCTAATATTAAAAACGTTCAATGGGCCGTAAAATTCTCAAACGGAGAGATTCCATCTTTCCAGCCAATTAATAGATTCCTGATCGCGAGCTAATATTAAAAACGTTCAATGTGCCGTAAAATTCTCAAACGGAGAGATTCCATCTTTCCAGCAAATTAGTAGACTCCTGATCGCGAGCTAATATTATAAAACGTTCAATGTGCCGTAAAATTCTCAAACGGAGAGATTCCATCTTTCCAGCAAATTAGTAGATTCCTGATCGCGAGCTAATATTAAAAACGTTCAATGTGCCGTAAAATTCTCAAACGAAGAGATTCCATCTTTCCAGCAAATTAGTAGATTCCTGATCGCGAGCTAATATTAGAAACGTTCAATGTGCCGTAAAATTCTCAAACGGAGAGATTCCATCTTTCCAGCAAATTCATAGAATCATGATCGCGAGCTAATATTAAAAACGTTCAATGTGCCGTAAAATTCTCAAACGCAGAGATTCCATCTTTCCAGCAAATTCATAGATTCCTGACGGCGAGCTAATATTAAAAACGTTCAATGTGCCGTAAAATTCTCAAACGGAGAGATTCCATCTTTCCAGCAAATTCCTAGATTCCTGACCGCGAGCTAATATTAAAAACGTTCAATGCGCCGTAAAATTCTCAAACGGAGAGATTCCATCTTTCCAGCAAATTCATAGATTCCTGATCGCGAGCTAATATTAAAAACGTTCAATGGGCCGTAAAATTCTCAAACGGAGAGATTCCATATTTCCAGCAAATTCGTATATTCCTGATCGCGAGCTAATATTAAAAACGTTCAATAGGCCGTAATATTCTCAAACGGAGAGATTCCATCTTTCCTGCAAATTAATAGATTCCTGATCGCGAGCTAATATTAAAAACGTTCAATGGGCCGTAAAATTCTCAAACGGAGAGATTCCATCTTTCCAGCAAATTCGTAGATTCCTGATCGCGAGCTAATATTAAAAACGTTGAATGTGCCGTAAAATTCTCAAACGGAGAGATTCCATCTTTCCAGCAAATTAATAGATTCCTGATCGCGAGCTAATATTAAAAACGTTCAATGTGCCGTAAAATTCTCAAACGGAGAGATTCCATCTTTCCAGCAAATTAGTAGACTCCTGATCGCGAGCTAATATTATAAAACGTTCAATGTGCCGTAAAATTCTCAAACGGAGAGATTCCATCTTTCCAGCAAATTAGTAGATTCCTGATCGCGAGCTAATATTAAAAACGTTCAATGTGCCGTAAAATTCTCAAACGGAGAGATTCCATCTTTCCAGCAAATTAGTAGATTCCTGATCGCGAGCTAATATTAGAAACGTTCAATGTGCCGTAAAATTCTCAAACGGAGAGATTCCATCTTTCCAGCAAATTCAAAGAATCATGATCGCGAGCTAATATTAAAAACGTTCAATGTGCCGTAAAATTCTCAAACGCAGAGATTCCATCTTTCCAGCAAATTCATAGATTCCTGACGGCGAGCTAATATTAAAAACGTTCAATGTGCCGTAAAATTCTCAAACGGAGAGATTCCATCTTTCCAGCAAATTCCTAGATTCCTGACCGCGAGCTAATATTAAAAACGTTCAATGCGCCGTAAAATTCTCAAACGGAGAGATTCCATCTTTCCAGCAAATTCATAGATTCCTGATCGCGAGCTAATATTAAAAACGTTCAATGGGCCGTAAAATTCTCAAACGGAGAGATTCCATATTTCCAGCAAATTCGTATATTCCTGATCGCGAGCTAATATTAAAAACGTTCAATAGGCCGTAATATTCTCAAACGGAGAGATTCCATCTTTCCTGCAAATTAATAGATTCCTGATCGCGAGCTAATATTAAAAACGTTCAATGTGCCGTAAAATTCTCAAACGGAGAGATTCCATCTTTCCAGCAAATTAGTAGATTCCTGATCGCGAGCTAACATTAAAAACGTTCAATGTGCCGTAATATTCTCAAACGGAGAGATTCCATCTTTCCAGCAAATTAGTAGATTCCTGATCGCGAGCTAATATTAAAAACGTTCAATGTGCCGTAAAATTCTCAAACGGAGAGATTCCATCTTTCCAGCAAATTAGTAGATTCCTGATCGCGAGCTAATATTAGAAACGTTCAATGTGCCGTAAAATTCTCAAACGGAGAGATTCCATCTTTCCAGCAAATTCATAGAATCATGATCGCGAGCTAATATTAAAAACGTTCAATGTGCCGTAAAATTCTCAAACGCAGAGATTCCATCTTTCCAGCAAATTCATAGATTCCTGACGGCGAGCTAATATTAAAAACGTTCAATGTGCCGTAAAATTCTCAAACGGAGAGATTCCATCTTTCCAGCAAATTCCTAGATTCCTGACCGCGAGCTAATATTAAAAACGTTCAATGCGCCGTAAAATTCTCAAACGGAGAGATTCCATCTTTCCAGCAAATTTGTATATTCCTGATCGCGAGCTAATATTAAAAACGTTCAATGGGCCGTAAAATTCTCAAACGGAGAGATTCCATCTTTCCAGCCAATTAATAGATTCCTGATCGCGAGCTAATATTAAAAACGTTCAATGTGCCGTAAAATTCTCAAACGGAGAGATTCCATCTTTCCAGCAAATTAGTAGACTCCTGATCGCGAGCTAATATTATAAAACGTTCAATGTGCCGTAAAATTCTCAAACGGAGAGATTCCATCTTTCCAGCAAATTAGTAGATTCCTGATCGCGAGCTAATATTAAAAACGTTCAATGTGCCGTAAAATTCTCAAACGAAGAGATTCCATCTTTCCAGCAAATTAGTAGATTCCTGATCGCGAGCTAATATTAGAAACGTTCAATGTGCCGTAAAATTCTCAAACGGAGAGATTCCATCTTTCCAGCAAATTCATAGAATCATGATCGCGAGCTAATATTAAAAACGTTCAATGTGCCGTAAAATTCTCAAACGCAGAGATTCCATCTTTCCAGCAAATTCGTAGATTCCTGACGGCGAGCTAATATTAAAAACGTTCAATGTGCCGTAAAATTCTCAAACGGAGAGATTCCATCTTTCCAGCAAATTCCTAGATTCCTGACCGCGAGCTAATATTAAAAACGTTCAATGCGCCGTAAAATTCTCAAACGGAGAGATTCCATCTTTCCAGCAAATTCATAGATTCCTGATCGCGAGCTAATATTAAAAACGTTCAATGGGCCGTAAAATTCTCAAACGGAGAGATTCCATATTTCCAGCAAATTCGTATATTCCTGATCGCGAGCTAATATTAAAAACGTTCAATAGGCCGTAATATTCTCAAACGGAGAGATTCCATCTTTCCTGCAAATTAATAGATTCCTGATCGCGAGCTAATATTAAAAACGTTCAATGGGCCGTAAAATTCTCAAACGGAGAGATTCCATCTTTCCAGCAAATTCGTTGATTCCTGATCGCGAGCTAATATTAAAAACGTTGAATGTGTCGTAAAATTCTCAAACGGAGAGATTCCATCTTTCCAGCAAATTAATAGATTCCTGATCGCGAGCTAATATTAAAAACGTTCAATGTGCCGTAAAATTCTCAAACGGAGAGATTCCATCTTTCCAGCAAATTAGTAGACTCCTGATCGCGAGCTAATATTATAAAACGTTCAATGTGCCGTAAAATTCTCAAACGGAGAGATTCCATCTTTCCAGCAAATTAGTAGATTCCTGATCGCGAGCTAATATTAAAAACGTTCAATGTGCCGTAAAATTCTCAAACGGAGAGATTCCATCTTTCCAGCAAATTAGTAGATTCCTGATCGCGAGCTAATATTAGAAACGTTCAATGTGCCGTAAAATTCTCAAACGGAGAGATTCCATCTTTCCAGCAAATTCAAAGAATCATGATCGCGAGCTAATATTAAAAACGTTCAATGTGCCGTAAAATTCTCAAACGCAGAGATTCCATCTTTCCAGCAAATTCATAGATTCCTGACGGCGAGCTAATATTAAAAACGTTCAATGTGCCGTAAAATTCTCAAACGGAGAGATTCCATCTTTCCAGCAAATTCCTAGATTCCTGACCGCGAGCTAATATTAAAAACGTTCAATGCGCCGTAAAATTCTCAAACGGAGAGATTCCATCTTTCCAGCAAATTCATAGATTCCTGATCGCGAGCTAATATTAAAAACGTTCAATGGGCCGTAAAATTCTCAAACGGAGAGATTCCATATTTCCAGCAAATTCGTATATTCCTGATCGCGAGCTAATATTAAAAACGTTCAATAGGCCGTAATATTCTCAAACGGAGAGATTCCATCTTTTCTGCAAATTAATAGATTCCTGATCGCGAGCTAATATTAAAAACGTTCAATGTGCCGTAAAATTCTCAAACGGAGAGATTCCATCTTTCCAGCAAATTAGTAGATTCCTGATCGCGAGCTAACATTAAAAACGTTCAATGTGCCGTAATATTCTCAAACGGAGAGATTCCATCTTTCCAGCAAATTAGTAGATTCCTGATCGCGAGCTAATATTAAAAACGTTCAATGTGCCGTAAAATTCTCAAACGGAGAGATTCCATCTTTCCAGCAAATTAGTAGATTCCTGATCGCGAGCTAATATTAGAAACGTTCAATGTGCCGTAAAATTCTCAAACGGAGAGATTCCATCTTTCCAGCAAATTCATAGATTCCTGACGGCGAGCTAATATTAAAAACGTTCAATGTGCCGTAAAATTCTCAAACGGAGAGATTCCATCTTTCCAGCAAATTCCTAGATTCCTGACCGCGAGCTAATATTAAAAACGTTCAATGCGCCGTAAAATTCTCAAACGGAGAGATTCCATCTTACCAGCAAATTCATAGATTCCTGATCGCGAGCTAATATTAAAAACGTTCAATGGGCCGTAAAATTCTCAAACGGAGAGATTCCATATTTCCAGCAAATTCGTATATTCCTGATCGCGAGCTAATATTAAAAACGTTCAATAGGCCGTAATATTCTCAAACGGAGAGATTCCATCTTTCCTGCAAATTAATAGATTCCTGATCGCGAGCTAATATTAAAAACGTTCAATGTGCCGTAAAATTCTCAAACGGAGAGATTCCATCTTTCCAGCAAATTCATAGATTCCTGATCTCGCGAGCTAATATTAAAAACGTTCAATGTGCCGTAAAATTCTGAAACGGAGAGATTCCATCTTTCCTGCAAATTAATAGATTCCTGATCGCGAGCTAATATTAAAAACGTTCAATGTGCCGTAAAATTCTCAAACGGAGAGATTCCATCTTTCCAGCAAATTCATAGATTCCTGATCTCGCGAGCTAATATTAAAAACGTTCAATGTGCCGTAAAATTCTGAAACGGAGAGATTCCATCTTTCCAGCAAATTCATAGATTCCTGATCTCGCGAGCTAATATTAAAAACGTTCAATGTGCCGTAAAATTCTCAAACGGAGAGATTCCATCTTTCCAGCAAATTAGTAGATTCCTGATCGCGAGCTAATATTAAAAACGTTCAATGTGCCGTAATATTCTCAAACGGAGAGATTCCATCTTTCCAGCAAATTAGTAGATTCCTGATCGCGAGCTAATATTAAAAACGTTCAATGTGCCGTAAAATTCTCAAACGGAGAGATTCCATCTTTCCAGCAAATTAGTAGATTCCTGATCGCGAGCTAATATTAGAAACGTTCAATGGGCCGTAAAATTCTCAAACGGAGAGATGCCATCTTTCCAGCAAATCCGTATATTCCTGATCGCGAGCTAATATTAAAAACGTTCAATGTGCCGTAAAATTCTCAAACGGAGAGATTCCATCTTTCCAGCAAATTAGTAGATTCCTGATCGCGAGCTAATATTAAAAACGTTCAATGTGCCGTAATATTCTCAAACGGAGAGATTCCATCTTTCCAGCAAATTAGTAGATTCCTGATCGCGAGCTAATATTAAAAACGTTCAATGTGCCGTAAAATTCTCAAACGGAGAGATTCCATCTTTCCAGCAAATTAGTAGATTCCTGATCGCGAGCTAATATTAGAAACGTTCAATGTGCCGTAAAATTCTCAAACGGAGAGATTCCATCTTTCCAGCAAATTCATAGAATCATGATCGCGAGCTAATATTAAAAACGTTCAATGTGCCGTAAAATTCTCAAACGCAGAGATTCCATGTTTCCAGCAAATTCATAGATTCCTGACGGCGAGCTAATATTAAAAACGTTCAATGTGCCGTAAAATTCTCAAACGGAGAGATTCCATCTTTCCAGCAAATTCCTAGATTCCTGACCGCGAGCTAATATTAAAAACGTTCAATGCGCCGTAAAATTCTCAAACGGAGAGATTCCATCTTTCCAGCAAATTCGTAGATTCCTGATCGCGAGCTAATATTAAAAACGTTCAATGGGCCGTAAAATTCTCAAACGGAGAGATTCCATCTTTCCAGCAAATTAATAGATTCCTGATCGCGAGCTAATATTAAAAACGTTCAATGTGCCGTAAAATTCTCAAACGGAGAGATTCCATCTTTCCAGCAAATTCATAGATTCCTGATCTCGCGAGCTAATATTAAAAACGTTCAATGTGCCGGAAAATTCTCAAACGGAGAGATTCCATCTTTCCAGCAAATTCGTATATTCCTGATCGCGAGCTAATTTTAAAAACGTTCAATGGGCCGTAAAATTCTCAAACGGAGAGATTCCATCTTTCCAGCAAATTCCTAGATTCCTGACCGCGAGCTAATATTAAAAAACGTTCAATGCGCCGTAAAATTCTCAAACGGAGAGATTCCATCTTTCCAGCAAATTCATAGATTCCTGATCGCGAGCTAATATTAAAAACGTTCAATGGGCCGTAAAATTCTCAAACGGAGAGATTCCATATTTCCAGCAAATTCGTATATTCCTGATCGCGAGCTAATATTAAAAACGTTCAATAGGCGTAATATTCTCAAACGGAGAGATTCCATCTTTCCTGCAAATTAATAGATTCCTGATCGCGAGCTAATATTAAAAACGTTCAATGGGCCGTAAAATTCTCAAACGGAGAGATTCCATCTTTCCAGCAAATTAGTAGATTCCTGATCGCGAGCTAATATTAAAAACGTTCAATGTGCCGTAAAATTCTCAAACGAAGAGATTCCATCTTTCCAGCAAATTAGTAGATTCCTGATCGCGAGATAATATTAGAAACGTTCAATGTGCCGTAAAATTCTCAAACGGAGAGATTCCATCTTTCCAGCAAATTCATAGAATCATGATCGCGAGCTAATATTAAAAACGTTCAATGTGCCGTAAAATTCTCAAACGCAGAGATTCCATCTTTCCAGCAAATTAATAGATTCCTGATCGCGAGCTAATATTAAAAACGTTCAATGTGCCGTAAAATTCTCAAACGGAGAGATTCCATCTTTCCAGCAAATTCCTAGATTCCTGACCGCGAGCTAATATTAAAAACGTTCAATGCGCCGTAAAATTCTCAAACGGAGAGATTCCATCTTTCCAGCAAATTCATAGATTCCTGATCGCGAGCTAATATTAAAAACGTTCAATGGGCCGTAAAATTCTCAAACGGAGAGATTCCATATTTCCAGCAAATTCGTATATTCCTGATCGCGAGCTAATATTAAAAACGTTCAATAGGCCGTAATATTCTCAAACGGAGAGATTCCATCTTTCCTGCAAATTAATAGATTCCTGATCGCGAGCTAATATTAAAAACGTTCAATGTGCCGTAAAATTCTCAAACGGAGAGATTCCATCTTTCCAGCAAATTCATAGATTCCTGATCTCGCGAGCTAATATTAAAAACGTTCAATGTGCCGTAAAATTCTGAAACGGAGAGATTCCATCTTTCCAGCAAATTCATAGATTCCTGATCTCGCGAGCTAATATTAAAAACGTTCAATGTGCCGTAAAATTCTCAAACGGAGAGATTCCATCTTTCCAGCAAATTAGTAGATTCCTGATCGCGAGCTAATATTAAAAACGTTCAATGTGCCGTAATATTCTCAAACGGAGAGATTCCATCTTTCCAGCAAATTCATAGATTCCTGATCGCGAGCTAATATTAAAAACGTTCAATGTGCCGTAAAATTCTCAAACGGAGGGATTCCATCTTTCCAGCAAATTCATAGATTCCTGATCGCGAGCTAATATTAAAAACGTTGAATGTGCCGTAAAATTCTCAAACGGAGAGATTCCATCTTTCCAGCAAATTCGTATATTCCTGATCGCGAGCTAATATTAAAAACGTTCAATGGGCCGTAAAATTCTCAAACGGAGAGATTCCATCTTTCCAGCAAATTAATAGATTCCTGATCGCGAGCTAATATTAAAAACGTTCAATGTGCCGTAAAATTCTCAAACGGAGAGATTCCATCTTTCCAGCCAATTAATAGATTCCTGATGGCGAGCTAATATTAAAAACGTTCAATGTGCCGTAAAATTCTCAAACGGAGAGATTCCATCTTTCCAGCAAATTCGTATATTCCTGATCGCGAGCTAATATTAAAAACGTTCAATGGGCCGTAAAATTCTCAAACGGAGAGATTCCATCTTTCCAGCAAATTCGTATATTCCTGATCGCGAGCTAATATTAAAAACGTTGAATGTGCCGTAAAATTCTCAAACGGAGAGATTCCATCTTTCCAGCAAATTTATAGATTCCTGATCGCGAGCTAATATTAAAAACGTTCAATGGGCCGTAAAATTCTCAAACGGAGAGATTCCATCTTTCCAGCAAATTCGTATATTCCTGATCGCGAGCTAATTTAAAAACGTTCAATGGGCCGTAAAATTCTCAAACGGAGAGATTCCATCTTTCCAGCAAATTTGTATATTCCTGATCGCGAGCTAATATTAAAAACGTTCAATGGGCCGTAAAATTCTCAAACGGAGAGATTCCATCTTTCCAGCAAATTCGTAGATTCCTGATCGCGAGCTAATATTAAAAACATTGAATGTGCCGTAAAATTCTCAAACGGAGAGATTCCATCTTTCCAGCAAATTAATAGATTCCTGATCGCGAGCTAATATTAAAAACGTTCAATGGGCCGTAAAATTCTCAAACGGAGAGATTCCATCTTTCCAGCAAATTCGTATATTCCTGATTGCGAGCTAATATTAAAAACGTTCAATGGGCCGTGAAATTCTCAAACGGAGAGATTCCATCTTTCCAGCAAATTCGTATATTCCTGATCGCGAGCTAATATTAAAAACGTTCAATGTGCCGTAAAATTCTCAAACGGAGAGATTCCATCTTTCCAGCAAATTCCTAGATTCCTGACCGCGAGCTAATATTAAAAACGTTCAATGCGCCGTAAAATTCTCAAACGGAGAGATTCCATCTTTCCAGCAAATTCATAGATTCCTGATCGCGAGCTAATATTAAAAACGTTCAATGGGCCGTAAAATTCTCAAACGGAGAGATTCCATATTTTCCAGCAAATTCGTATATTCCTGATCGCGAGCTAATATTAAAAACGTTCAATAGGCCGTAATATTCTCAAACGGAGAGATTCCATCTTTCCTGCAAATTAATAGATTCCTGATCGCGAGCTAATATTAAAAACGTTCAATGGGCCGTAAAATTCTCAAACGGAGTGATTCCATCTTTCCAGCAAATTCGTAGATTCCTGATCGCGAGCTAATATTAAAAACGTTGAATGTGCCGTAAAATTCTCAAACGGAGAGATTCCATCTTTCCAGCAAATTAATAGATTCCTGATCGCGAGCTAATATTAAAAACGTTCAATGTGCCGTAAAATTCTCAAACGGAGAGATTCCATCTTTCCAGCAAATTAGTAGACTCCTGATCGCGAGCTAATATTATAAAACGTTCAATGTGCCGTAAAATTCTCAAACGGAGAGATTCCATCTTTCCAGCAAATTCATAGAATCATGATCGCGAGCTAATATTAAAAACGTTCAATGTGCCGTAAAATTCTCAAACGCAGAGATTCCATCTTTCCAGCAAATTCATAGATTCCTGACGGCGAGCTAATATTAAAAACGTTCAATGTGCCGTAAAATTCTCAAACGGAGAGATTCCATCTTTCCAGCAAATTCCTAGATTCCTGACCGCGAGCTAATATTAAAAACGTTCAATGCGCCGTAAAATTCTCAAACGGAGAGATTCCATCTTTCCAGCAAATTCATAGATTCCTGATCGCGAGCTAATATTAAAAACGTTCAATGGCCGTAAAATTCTCAAACGGAGAGATTCCATCTTTCCAGCAAATTTGTATATTCCTGATCGCGAGCTAATATTAAAAACGTTCAATGGGCCGTAAAATTCTCAAACGGAGAGATTCCATCTTTCCAGCCAATTAATAGATTCCTGATCGCGAGCTAATATTAAAAACGTTCAATGTGCCGTAAAATTCTCAAACGGAGAGATTCCATCTTTCCAGCAAATTAGTAGACTCCTGATCGCGAGCTAATATTATAAAACGTTCAATGTGCCGTAAAATTCTCAAACAGAGAGATTCCATCTTTCCAGCAAATTAGTAGATTCCTGATCGCGAGCTAATATTAAAAACGTTCAATGTGCCGTAAAATTCTCAAACGGAGAGATTCCATCTTTCCAGCAAATTAATAGATTCCTGATCGCGAGCTAATATTAGAAACGTTCAATGTGCCGTAAAATTCTCAAACGGAGAGATTCCATCTTTCCAGCAAATTCATAGAATCATGATCGCGAGCTAATATTAAAAACGTTCAATGTGCCGTAAAATTCTCAAACGCAGAGATTCCATCTTTCCAGCAAATTCATAGATTCCTGACGGCGAGCTAATATTAAAAACGTTCAATGTGCCGTAAAATTCTCAAACGGAGAGATTCCATCTTTCCAGCAAATTCCTAGATTCCTGACCGCGAGCTAATATTAAAAACGTTCAATGCGCCGTAAAATTCTCAAACGGAGAGATTCCATCTTTCCAGCAAATTCATAGATTCCTGATCGCGAGCTAATATTAAAAACGTTCAATGGGCCGTAAAATTCTCAAACGGAGAGATTCCATCTTTCCAGCAAATTCGTATATTCCTGATCGCGAGCTAATATTAAAAACGTTGAATGTGCCGTAAAATTCTCAAACGGAGAGATTCCATCTTTCCAGCAAATTCGTATATTCCTGATCGCGAGCTAATATGAAAAACGTTCAATGGGCCGTAAAATTCTCAAACGGAGAGATTCCATCTTTCCAGCAAATTAATAGATTCCTGATCGCGAGCTAATATTAAAAACGTTCAATGTGCCGTAAAATTCTCAAACGGGGAGATTCCATCTTTCCAGCCAATTAATAGATTCCTGATGGCGAGCTAATATTAAAAACGTTCAATGTGCCGTAAAATTCTCAAACGGAGAGATTCCATCTTTCCAGCAAATTCGTATATTCCTGATCGCGAGCTAATATTAAAAACGTTCAATGGGCCGTAAAATTCTTAAACGGAGAGATTCCATCTTTCCAGCAAATTCGTATATTCCTGATCGCGAGCTAATATTAAAAACGTTGAATGTGCCGTAAAATTCTCAAACGGAGAGATTCCATCTTTCCAGCAAATTTATAGATTCCTGATCGCGAGCTAATATTAAAAACGTTCAATGGGCCGTAAAATTCTCAAACGGAGAGATTCCATCTTTCCAGCAAATTCGTATATTCCTGATCGCGAGCTAATTTTAAAAACGTTCAATGGGCCGTAAAATTCTCAAACGGAGAGATTCCATCTTTCCAGCAAATTCGTATATTCCTGATCGCGAGCTAATATTAAAAACGTTCAATGGGCCGTAAAATTCTCAAACGGAGAGATTCCATCTTTCCAGCAAATTCGTAGATTCCTGATCGCGAGCTAATATTAAAAACGTTGAATGTGCCGTAAAATTCTCAAACGGAGAGATTCCATCTTTCCAGCAAATTAATAGATTCCTGATCGCGAGCTAATATTAAAAACGTTCAATGGGCCGTAAAATTCTCAAACGGAGAGATTCCATCTTTCCAGCAAATTCGTATATTCCTGATCGCGAGCTAATATTAAAAACGTTCAATGGCCCGTGAAATTCTCAAACGGAGAGATTCCATCTTTCCAGCAAATTCGTATATTCCTGATCGCGAGCTAATATTAAAAACGTTCAATGGGCCGTAAAATTCTCAAACGGAGAGATTCCATCTTTCCAGCAAATTTGTATATTCCTGATCGCGAGCTAATATTAAAAACGTTCAATGGGCCGTAAAATTCTCAAACGGAGAGATTCCATCTTTCCAGCCAATTAATAGATTCCTGATCGCGAGCTAATATTAAAAACGTTCAATGTGCCGTAAAATTCTCAAACGGAGAGATTCCATCTTTCCAGCAAATTAGTAGACTCCTGATCGCGAGCTAATATTATAAAACGTTCAATGTGCCGTAAAATTCTCAAACAGAGAGATTCCATCTTTCCAGCAAATTAGTAGATTCCTGATCGCGAGCTAATATTAAAAACGTTCAATGTGCCGTAAAATTCTCAAACGGAGAGATTCCATCTTTCCAGCAAATTAGTAGATTCCTGATCGCGAGCTAATATTAGAAACGTTCAATGTGCCGTAAAATTCTCAAACGGAGAGATTCCATCTTTCCAGCAAATTCATAGAATCATGATCGCGAGCTAATATTAAAAACGTTCAATGGGCCGTAAAATTCTCAAACGGAGAGATTCCATCTTTCCAGCAAATTCGTATATTCCTGATCGCGAGCTAATATTAAAAACGTTCAATGTGCCGTAAAATTCTCAAACGGAGAGATTCCATCTTTCCAGCAAATTCGTATATTCCTGATCGCGAGCTAATATGAAAAACGTTCAATGGGCCGTAAAATTCTCAAACGGAGAGATTCCATCTTTCCAGCAAATTAATAGATTCCTGATCGCGAGCTAATATTAAAAACGTTCAATGTGCCGTAAAATTCTCAAACGGGGAGATTCCATCTTTCCAGCCAATTAATAGATTCCTGATGGCGAGCTAATATTAAAAACGTTCAATGTGCCGTAAAATTCTCAAACGGAGAGATTCCATCTTTCCAGCAAATTCGTATATTCCTGATCGCGAGCTAATATTAAAAACGTTCAATGGGCCGTAAAATTCTTAAACGGAGAGATTCCATCTTTCCAGCAAATTCGTATATTCCTGATCGCGAGCTAATATTAAAAACGTTGAATGTGCCGTAAAATTCTCAAACGGAGAGATTCCATCTTTCCAGCAAATTTATAGATTCCTGATCGCGAGCTAATATTAAAAACGTTCAATGGGCCGTAAAATTCTCAAACGGAGAGATTCCATCTTTCCAGCAAATTCGTATATTCCTGATCGCGAGCTAATTTTAAAAACGTTCAATGGGCCGTAAAATTCTCAAACGGAGAGATTCCATCTTTCCAGCAAATTCGTATATTCCTGATCGCGAGCTAATATTAAAAACGTTCAATGGGCCGTAAAATTCTCAAACGGAGAGATTCCATCTTTCCAGCAAATTCGTAGATTCCTGATCGCGAGCTAATATTAAAACGTTGAATGTGCCGTAAAATTCTCAAACGGAGAGATTCCATCTTTCCAGCAAATTAATAGATTCCTGATCGCGAGCTAATATTAAAAACGTTCAATGGGCCGTAAAATTCTCAAACGGAGAGATTCCATCTTTCCAGCAAATTCGTATATTCCTGATCGCGAGCTAATATTAAAAACGTTCAATGGGCCGTGAAATTCTCAAACGGAGAGATTCCATCTTTCCAGCAAATTCGTATATTCCTGATCGCGAGCTAATATTAAAAACGTTCAATGGGCCGTAAAATTCTCAAACGGAGAGATTCCATCTTTCCAGCAAATTTGTATATTCCTGATCGCGAGCTAATATTAAAAACGTTCAATGGGCCGTAAAATTCTCAAACGAGAGATTCCATCTTTCCAGCCAATTAATAGATTCCTGATCGCGAGCTAATATTAAAAACGTTCAATGTGCCGTAAAATTCTCAAACGGAGAGATTCCATCTTTCCAGCAAATTAGTAGACTCCTGATCGCGAGCTAATATTATAAAACGTTCAATGTGCCGTAAAATTCTCAAACAGAGAGATTCCATCTTTCCAGCAAATTAGTAGATTCCTGATCGCGAGCTAATATTAAAAACGTTCAATGTGCCGTAAAATTCTCAAACGGAGAGATTCCATCTTTCCAGCAAATTAGTAGATTCCTGATCGCGAGCTAATATTAGAAACGTTCAATGTGCCGTAAAATTCTCAAACGGAGAGATTCCATCTTTCCAGCAAATTCATAGAATCATGATCGCGAGCTAATATTAAAAACGTTCAATGTGCCGTAAAATTCTCAAACGCAGAGATTCCATCTTTCCAGCAAATTCATAGATTCCTGACGGCGAGCTAATATTAAAAACGTTCAATGTGCCGTAAAATTCTCAAACGGAGAGATTCCATCTTTCCAGCAAATTCCTAGATTCCTGACCGCGAGCTAATATTAAAAACGTTCAATGCGCCGTAAAATTCTCAAACGGAGAGATTCCATCTTTCCAGCAAATTCATAGATTCCTGATCGCGAGCTAATATTAAAAACGTTCAATGGGCCGTAAAATTCTCAAACGGAGAGATTCCATCTTTCCAGCAAATTCGTATATTCCTGATCGCGAGCTAATATTAAAAACGTTCAATGGGCCGTAATATTCTCAAACGGAGAGATTCCATCTTTCCTGCAAATTAATAGATTCCTGATCGCGAGCTAATATTAAAAACGTTCAATGTGCCGTAAAATTCTCAAACGGAGAGATTCCATCTTTCCAGCAAATTCATAGATTCCTGATCTCGCGAGCTAATATTAAAAACGTTCAATGTGCCGTAAAATTCTGAAACGGAGAGATTCCATCTTTCCAGCAAATTCCTAGATTCCTGACCGCGAGCTAATATTAAAAACGTTCAATGGGCGGTAAAATTCTCAAACGGAGAGATTCCATCTTTCCAGCAAATTCATAGATTCCTGATCGCGAGCTAATATTAAAAACGTTCAATGGGCCGTAAAATTCTGAAACGGAGAGATTCCATCTTTCCAGCAAATTCGTATATTCCTGATCGCGAGCTAATATTAAAAACGTTCAATGGGCCGTAAAATTCTAAAACGGAGAGATTCCATCTTTCCAGCAAATTCGTATATTCCTGATCGCGAGCTAATATTAAAAACGTTCAATGGGCCGTAAATTCTCAAACGGAGAGATTCCATCTTTCCAGCCAATTAATAGATTCCTGATGGCGAGCTAATATTAAAAACGTTCAATGTGCCGTAAAATTCTCAAACGGAGAGATTCCATCTTTCCAGCAAATTCGTATATTCCTGATCGCGAGCTAATATTAAAAACGTTCAATGGTGGGCCGTAAAATTCTCAAACGGAGAGATTCCATCTTTCCAGCAAATTCGTATATTCCTGATCGCGAGCTAATATTAAAAACGTTGAATGTGCCGTAAAATTCTCAAACGGAGAGATTCCATCTTTCCAGCAAATTCATAGATTCCTGATCGCGAGCTAATATTAAAAACGTTCAATGGGCCGTAAAATTCTCAAACGGAGAGATTCCATCTTTCCAGCAAATTCGTATATTCCTGATCGCGAGCTAATTTTAAAAACGTTCAATGGGCCGTAAAATTCTCAAACGGAGAGATTCCATCTTTAAAGCAAATTCGTATATTCCTGATCGCGAGCTAATATTAAAAACGTTCAATGGGCCGTAAAATTCTCAAACGGAGAGATTCCATCTTTCCAGCAAATTCGTAGATTCCTGATCGCGAGCTAATATTAAAAACGTTGAATGTGCCGTAAAATTCTCAAACGGAGAGATTCCATCTTTCCAGCAAATTAATAGATTCCTGATCGCGAGCTAATATTAAAAACGTTCAATGGGCCGTAAAATTCTCAAACGGAGAGATTCCACCTTTCCAGCAAATTCGTATATTCCTGATCGCGAGCTAATATTAAAAACGTTCAATGGGCCATAAAATTCTCAAACGGAGTGATTCCATCTTTCCAGAAAATTCGTATATTCCTGATCGCGAACTAATATTAAAAACGTTCAATGTGCCGTAAAATTCTCAAACGGAGAGATTCCATCTTTCCAGCAAATTCATAGATTCCTGATTTCGCGAGATAATATTAAAAACGTTCAATGTGCCGTAAAATTCTGAAACGGAGAGATTCCATCTTTCCAGCAAATTAGTAGATTCCTGATCGCGAGCTAATATTAAAAACGTTCAATGTGCCGTAATATTCTCAAACGGAGAGATTCCATCTTTCCAGCAAATTCATAGATTCCTGATCGCGAGCTAATATTAAAAACGTTCAATGTGCCTTAAAATTCTCAAACGGAGGGATTCCATCTTTCCAGCAAATTCATAGATTCCTGATCGCGAGCTAATATTAAAAACGTTCAATGTGCCGTAAAATTCTCAAACGGAGGGATTCCATCTTTCCAGCAAATTCATAGATTCCTGATCGCGAGCTAATATTAAAAACGTTCAATGGGCCGTAAAATTCTGAAACGGAGAGATTCCATCTTTCCAGCAAATTCGTATATTCCTGATCGCGAGCTAATATTAAAAACGTTCAATGGGCCGTAAAATTCTCAAACGGAGATATTCCATCTTTCCAGCAAATTCGTATATTCCTGATCGCGAGCTAATATTAAAAACGTTCAATGGGCCGTAAAATTCTCAAACGGAGAGATTCCATCTTTCCAGCAAATTAGTATATTCCTGATCGCGAGCTAATATTAAAAACGTTCAATCTGCCGTAAAATTCTCAAACGAAGAGATTCCATCTTTCCAGCAAATTCATAGATTCATGATCGCGAGCTAATATTAAAAACGTTCAATGTGCCGTAAAATTCTCAAACGGAGAGATTCCATCTTTCCAGCAAATTCATAGATTCCTGACCGCGAGCTAATATTAAAAACGTTCAATGTGCCGTAAAATTCTCAAACGGAGAGATTCCATCTTTCCAGCAAATTAGTAGACTCCTGATCGCGAGCTAATATTATAAAACGTTCAATGTGCCGTAAAATTCTCAAACGGAGAGATTCCATCTTTCCAGCAAATTAGTAGATTCCTGATCGCGAGCTAATATTAAAAACGTTCAATGGGCGGTAAAATTCTCAAACGGAGAGATTCCATCTTTCCAGCAAATTCGTATATTCCTGATCGCGAGCTAATATTAAAAACGTTCAATGGGCCATAAAATTCTCAAACGGAGTGATTCCCTCTTTCCAGAAAATTCGTATATTCCTGATCGCGAACTAATATTAAAAACGTTCAATGGGCCGTAAAATTCTCAAACGGAGAGATTCCATCTTTCCAGCAAATTCGTATATTCCTGATCGCGAGCTAATATTAAAAACGTTCAATGTGCCGTAAAATTCTCAAACGGAGAGATTCCATCTTTCCAGCAAATTTGTATATTCCTGATCGCGAGCTAATATTAAAAAACGTTCAATGGGCCGTAAAATTCTCAAACGGAGAGATTCCATCTTTCCAGCCAATTAATAGATTCCTGATCGCGAGCTAATATTAAAAACGTTCAATGTGCCGTAAAATTCTCAAACGGAGAGATTCCATCTTTCCAGCAAATTAGTATATTCCTGATCGCGAGCTAATATTAAAAACGTTCAATGTGCCGTAAAATTCTCAAACGGAGAGATTCCATCTTTCCAGCAAATTCATAGATTCATGATCGCGAGCTAATATTAAAAACGTTCAATGTGCCGTAAAATTCTCAAACGGAGAGATTCCATCTTTCCAGCAAATTCATAGATTCCTGACCGCGAGCTAATATTAAAAACGTTCAATGTGCCGTAAAATTCTCAAACGGAGAGATTCCATCTTTCCAGCAAATTAGTAGACTCCTGATCGCGAGCTAATATTATAAAACGTTCAATGTGCCGTAAAATTCTCAAACGGAGAGATTCCATCTTTCCAGCAAATTAGTAGATTCCTGATCGCGAGCTAATATTAAAAACGTTCAATGGGCGGTAAAATTCTCAAACGGAGAGATTCCATCTTTCCAGCAAATTCGTATATTCCTGATCGCGAGCTAATATTAAAAACGTTCAATGGGCCATAAAATTCTCAAACGGAGTGATTCCCTCTTTCCAGAAAATTCGTATATTCCTGATCGCGAACTAATATTAAAAACGTTCAATGGGCCGTAAAATTCTCAAACGGAGAGATTCCATCTTTCCAGCAAATTCGTATATTCCTGATCGCGAGCTAATATTAAAAACGTTCAATGTGCCGTAAAATTCTCAAACGGAGAGATTCCATCTTTCCAGCAAATTTGTATATTCCTGATCGCGAGCTAATATTAAAAACGTTCAATGGGCCGTAAAATTCTCAAACGGAGAGATTCCATCTTTCCAGCCAATTAATAGATTCCTGATCGCGAGCTAATATTAAAAACGTTCAATGTGCCGTAAAATTCTCAAACGGAGAGATTCCATCTTTCCAGCAAATTAGTAGACTCCTGATCGCGAGCTAATATTATAAAACGTTCAATGTGCCGTAAAATTCTCAAACGGAGTGATTCCATCTTTCCAGCAAATTCCTAGATTCCTGTCCGCGAGCTAATATTAAAAACGTTCAATGCGCCGTAAAATTCTCAAACGGAGAGATTCCATCTTTCCAGCAAATTCATAGATTCCTGATCGCGAGCTAATATTAAAAACGTTCAATGGGCCGTAAAATTCTCAAACGGAGAGATTCCATCTTTCCAGCAAATTCGTATATTCCTGATCGCGAGCTAATATTAAAAACGTTCAATGGGCCGTAAAATTCTCAAACGGAGAGATTCCATCTTTCCAGCAAATTAATAGATTCCTGATCGCGAGCTAATATTAAAAACGTTCAATGTGCCGTAAAATTCTGAAACGGAGAGATTCCATCTTTCCAGCAAATTCATAGATTCCTGATCTCGCGAGCTAATATTAAAAACGTTCAATGTGCCGTAAAATTCTCAAACGGAGAGATTCCATCTTTCCAGCAAATTAGTAGATTCCTGATCGCGAGCTAATATTAAAAACGTTCAATGTGCCGTAATATTCTCAAACGGAGAGATTCCATCTTTCCAGCAAATTCATAGATTCCTGATCGCGAGCTAATATTAAAAACGTTCAATGTGCCGTAAAATTCTCAAACGGAGAGATTCCATCTTTCCAGCAAATTCATAGATTCCTGATCGCGAGCTAATATTAAAAACGTTCAATGTGCCGTAAAATTCTCAAACGGAGAGATTCCATCTTTCCAGCAAATTCATAGATTCCTGATCGCGAGCTAATATTAAAAACGTTCAATGGGCCGTAAAATTCTGAAACGGAGAGATTCCATCTTTCCAGCAAATTCGTATATTCCTGATCGCGAGCTAATATTAAAAACGTTCAATGGGCCGTAAAATTCTCAAACGGAGAGATTCCATCTTTCCAGCAAATTCATAGATTCCTGATCTCGCGAGCTAATATTAAAAACGTTCAATGTGCCGTAAAATTCTCAAACGGAGAGATTCCATCTTTCCAGCAAATTAGTAGATTCCTGATCGCGAGCTAATATTAAAAACGTTCAATGTGCCGTAATATTCTCAAACGGAGAGATTCCATCTTTCCAGCAAATTAGTATATTCCTGATCGCGAGCTAATATTAAAAACGTTCAATGTGCCGTAAAATTCTCAAACGGAGGGATTCCATCTTTCAGCAAATTCATAGATTCCTGATCGCGAGCTAATATTAAAAACGTTCAATGTGCCGTAAAATTCTCAAACGGAGGGATTCCATCTTTCCAGCAAATTCATAGATTCCTGATCGCGAGCTAATATTAAAAACGTTCAATGGGCCGTAAAATTCTGAAACGGAGAGATTCCATCTTTCCAGCAAATTCGTATATTCCTGATCGCGAGCTAATATTAAAAACGTTCAATGGGCCGTAAAATTCTCAAACGGAGATATTCCATCTTTCCAGCAAATTCGTATATTCCTGATCGCGAGCTAATATTAAAAACGTTCAATGGGCCGTAAAATTCTCAAACGGAGAGATTCCATCTTTCCAGCAAATTAGTATATTCCTGATCGCGAGCTAATATTAAAAACGTTCAATCTGCCGTAAAATTCTCAAACGGAGAGATTCCATCTTTCCAGCAAATTCATAGATTCATGATCGCGAGCTAATATTAAAAACGTTCAATGTGCCGTAAAATTCTCAAACTGAGAGATTCCATCTTTCCAGCAAATTCATAGATTCCTGACCGCGAGCTAATATTAAAAACGTTCAATGTGCCGTAAAATTCTCAAACGGAGAGATTCCATCTTTCCAGCAAATTAGTAGACTCCTGATCGCGAGCTAATATTATAAAACGTTCAATGTGCCGTAAAATTCTCAAACGGAGAGATTCCATCTTTCCAGCAAATTAGTAGATTCCTGATCGCGAGCTAATATTAAAAACGTTCAATGGGCGGTAAAATTCTCAAACGGAGAGATTCCATCTTTCCAGCAAATTCGTATATTCCTGATCGCGAGCTAATATTAAAAACGTTCAATGGGCCATAAAATTCTCAAACGGAGTGATTCCCTCTTTCCAGAAAATTCGTATATTCCTGATCGCGAACTAATATTAAAAACGTTCAATGGGCCGTAAAATTCTCAAACGGAGAGATTCCATCTTTCCAGCAAATTCGTATATTCCTGATCGCGAGCTAATATTAAAAACGTTCAATGTGCCGTAAAATTCTCAAACGGAGAGATTCCATCTTTCTAGCAAATTTGTATATTCCTGATCGCGAGCTAATATTAAAAACGTTCAATGGGCCGTAAAATTCTCAAACGGAGAGATTCCATCTTTCCAGCCAATTAATAGATTCCTGATCGCGAGCTAATATTAAAAACGTTCAATGTGCCGTAAAATTCTCAAACGGAGAGATTCCATCTTTCCAGCAAATTAGTAGACTCCTGATCGCGAGCTAATATTATAAAACGTTCAATGTGCCGTAAAATTCTCAAACGGAGTGATTCCATCTTTCCAGCAAATTCCTAGATTCCTGTCCGCGAGCTAATATTAAAAACGTTCAATGCGCCGTAAAATTCTCAAACGGAGAGATTCCATCTTTCCAGCAAATTCATAGATTCCTGATCGCGAGCTAATATTAAAAACGTTCAATGGGCCGTAAAATTCTCAAACGGAGAGATTCCATCTTTCCAGCAAATTCGTATATTCCTGATCGCGAGCTAATATTAAAAACGTTCAATGGGCCGTAAAATTCTCAAACGGAGAGATTCCATCTTTCCAGCAAATTAATAGATTCCTGATCGCGAGCTAATATTAAAAACGTTCAATGTGCCGTAAAATTCTGAAACGGAGAGATTCCATCTTTCCAGCAAATTCATAGATTCCTGATCTCGCGAGCTAATATTAAAAACGTTCAATGTGCCGTAAAATTCTCAAACGGAGAGATTCCATCTTTCCAGCAAATTAGTAGATTCCTGATCGCGAGCTAATATTAAAAACGTTCAATGTGCCGTAATATTCTCAAACGGAGAGATTCCATCTTTCCAGCAAATTCATAGATTCCTGATCGCGAGCTAATATTAAAAACGTTCAATGTGCCGTAAAATTCTCAAACGGAGGGATTCCATCTTTCCAGCAAATTCATAGATTCCTGATCGCGAGCTAATATTAAAAACGTTCAATGTGCCGTAAAATTCTCAAACGGAGAGATTCCATCTTTCCAGCAAATTCATAGATTCCTGATCGCGAGCTAATATTAAAAACGTTCAATGGGCCGTAAAATTCTGAAACGGAGAGATTCCATCTTTCCAGCAAATTCGTATATTCCTGATCGCGAGCTAATATTAAAAACGTTCAATGGGCCGTAAAATTCTCAAACGGAGAGATTCCATCTTTCCAGCAAATTCATAGATTCCTGATCTCGCGAGCTAATATTAAAAACGTTCAATGTGCCGTAAAATTCTCAAACGGAGAGATTCCATCTTTCCAGCAAATTAGTAGATTCCTGATCGCGAGCTAATATTAAAAACGTTCAATGTGCCGTAATATTCTCAAACGGAGAGATTCCATCTTTCCAGCAAATTCATAGATTCCTGATCGCGAGCTAATATTAAAAACGTTCAATGTGCCGTAAAATTCTCAAACGGAGGGATTCCATCTTTCCAGCAAATTCATAGATTCCTGATCGCGAGCTAATATTAAAAACGTTCAATGTGCCGTAAAATTCTCAAACGGAGGGATTCCATCTTTCCAGCAAATTCATAGATTCCTGATCGCGAGCTAATATTAAAAACGTTCAATGGGCCGTAAAATTCTGAAACGGAGAGATTCCATCTTTCCAGGCCTCGCGCACGATGTTGGTGATCACCTTTTCACATTTTACAGTCTAACGCTAGATTTAGTGTCATAATTTCACTATGCTTTAATGTTGAAGCTTGATTTTTCACAGGAAGATGATGTAGTTCGTGTGCACCAAGAGGAGTGAAAATCGTTTTCTGAAGTTTCGAAACGATTTTTAAAATCACTTTTTTTCTATAGCATACCACTTAATTTTAGCTGTTTTTGACCTATTTTTCATGCCGATAGAAAAACTTAGAAGTCACTCACCTTCGAAACGAGCCCCAACATCCGGCAAAAGGTTATACATTTGTGATGCACATTAACTATAGTTTCATTTGCACTTCGTGTTTTTTGTAGTTTGTTGATGGTTTTACATACACAATCCATTTTATAGCGTTAGACTGCCATTTTAAATGCACAAAATTGCCAGATTCGCGTATCGTGCCCTCGGGGCTCGATGTTCGGATCGAGCATCGAGGCACGATTATCGAGCCTTCAAAGTTCTAGATCGAGCATTTTACGTTAGGCTCGATGAGGGCACCATTAGGGCTCTATAAAGGCACGATAATATTCAGGCAACGGCTCGATGAAGGCACGATCCAAAGCTCGATGAAGGCACGATCCAAAGCTCGATGAAGGCACGATACCAGGCTCATAACATTTTGCATAATCATGTCACTACATACCCTGGGTTCCAGAGGTTAAATGTTTTGCCTTTTGCTGGTAAAATCGGTGAGCGCCTTCCGTGCGCTCACCGAATTTACCGACAAAAGGCAAAACATTTAACCTCTGGAATCCAGATTAGTCACTACACTGAGTTCATTGCACATACCAACTCGGCTCAACTTAATTTAAGTTATGATTTTCAGGCGAGACTACAAGAATGGCTTTTCTAAAGTGAGAGAAATACCAAAAAACACCCAAAATGCATAATAGAACTCAAGTTGAAGCAGTCAGGTTTTAAACTGCGAGCCATACTATTAAAAACTGTAAGCTTTGAGTATATAGTTTCGAAGAAAGAAATGTTGCTCAGATTGACCATACGTACATGTACATCTATCAGCCAAGGAATTAGTTCCTATTTTCATTTCTTTCTTATGTACGAATATATAGTTTCTTCATTTTGGATGCACCATTTGACAAGTATACTTGAGAAATTTTTGATGAAGTAAAAACTAAAATATGGCAAAGATTCGAGTGGTGCAATGTATTGTTTTTAAGAGAGTTCACTCTGTGTAACCGAAATCAGTTTCTAGAATAATCGGTTTTTTTTCAACTGATCCACTTAATCTTTACAATCCTATATCAGGACATTGAAATGGTATAATAAATTATCTCTTTATTATATGGCAGCTTCGTGGGCAGGCAAGACTCCAAGGGGACTCTGAATGCTGCAATCTGAATGGTTGCTCAGCGGGCAAAAAAAATCATCTTGACCGCTCAAGATTTTCCTAATTCCTTCACAACCATTCGTAAACAAATGGCGATAAAACCCATACATTTTGAAAGAAAAAACGAAACTAAACAACTTGTCACATGAAGGCAAATACTAATTTAAAGTATATTTCTAATTTCCGGTTTTCGGCTAAAATTCAACTTTATAGAGCAAACTTAAGAAGCTTTCCGACTCTCGCAAGTTCGATGAAAATGACTGCAGCAAAACCGAATGAATTGAACGTTAGAAGCTGGATTAGTGAATAAATAACTTTTTATATGTAGCTGTCAAATTAAATACACAAAAGCTGAAATTGCTGTACATGCAGACTTCCAAAAACACAATGAAAAGGTCAGCTACCTCAACGCTTCTAAAATCGCAGTACAAACAAACTATTCCGGCAACACGCGTAAACTAACTTAATATGAAGTTATAATTAGCACACAGTTTCATCAAAGAAATCAGATTGTTTTATTACATATGGGTTGAGAAATTCAGCATTCACATTTGGTAACTGGCATATAACACGAGAGTGTTTACTAGTTAGTACTTACAAGTTTGTTCGTATTCTTCTACAGCTCATTTTGTCAAGTTTTTCAGCTTATCGTATTGCCACTCAACTCTAGACTCTAGTGATTTCAACGTGCCTGTTTTCAACTTTCAAATCTTCCACAAATATGCACATGTTTGTCTCCAGATAATGCCATTCGGGTTCTTGGTAAAGTTGTCATTGAAACTCAGTGCATCTGAAGTGAAGTACAGGTCAGTTTTCATCCATAAAAAGTATTTTTGATGTCGAAAAAAAAAACTGTTGTGAACACCACGAGTTCAACTTCAAGTAAAACTCGTCGGGTCTCGGTCTAATTTTAGCTTAATTTCTATTCGCTGTTCAGTTTACCGCGAAGTGGGTTCCTGGTCGGCGCGTCAAAAAGTGTGTTTTTAGCACTATTTTCGCCATATAATAAAAAACCTTATTAACCAAGCTTTTTCAAATTCGATAAAACCCATACATTTTGAAAGAAACTAAACAACTTGCAGCAAAAACGAATGAATTGATGCCGGGCTCGATGTAGGCACGATCCAAAGCTCGATGCAGGCACGATGCCAGGCTCGATGCCAGGCTCGATGAAGGCACGATCCAAAATCATTCAAGGCTCGATCTAGGCTCCATGAAGGCACGATAGATGCACGATGAAAGGAATGCAGGCTCGCTATTCGAGCATCGTGCATCAGCCATCGTGCATCGAGCGTTCCAGGAAGGCTCGATGCACGATGTATAACGCACGATGTACGTTGTGATGTTTTTGTTACGCGAGTGATCACTAACACCGTGCGCGAGGCCTCCAGCAAATTCGTATATTCCTGATCGCGAGCTAATATTAAAAACGTTCAATGGGCCGTAAAATTCTCAAACGGAGAGATTCCATCTTTCCAGCAAATTCGTACATTCCTGATCGCGAGCTAATATTAAAAACGTTCAATGTGCCGTAAAATTCTCAAACGGAGAGATTCCATCTTTCCAGCAAATTAATAGATTCCTGATCGCGAGCTAATATTAAAAACGTTCAATGGGCCGTAAAATTCTCAAACGGAGAGATTCCATCTTTCCAGCAAATTCGTATATTCCTGATCGCGAGCTAATATTAAAAACGTTCAATGGGCCGTAAAATTCTCAAACGGAGAGATTCCATCTTTCCAGCAAATTCGTATATTCCTGATCGCGAGCTAATATTAAAAACGTTGAATGTGCCGTAAAATTCTCAAACGGAGAGATTCCATCTTTCCAGCAAATTAATAGATTCCTGATCGCGAGCTAATATTAAAAACGTTCAATGGGCCGTAAAATTCTCAAACGGAGAGATTCCATCTTTCCAGCAAATTCGTATATTCCTGATCGCGAGCTAATATTAAAAACGTTCAATGGGCCGTAAAATTCTCAAACGGAGTGATTCCATCTTTCCAGCAAATTCGTATATTCCTGATCGCGAGCTAATATTAAAAACGTTCAATGGGCCGTAAAATTCTCAAACGGAGAGATTCCATCTTTCCAGCAAATTCGTATATTCCTGATCGCGAGCTAATATTAAAAACGTTCAATGGGCCGTAAAATTCTCAAACGGAGAGATTCCATCTTTCCAGCAAATTCATAGATTCCTGATCTCGCGAGCTAATATTAAAAACGTTCAATGTGCCGTAAAATTCTCAAACGGAGAGATTCCATCTTTCCAGCAAATTCATAGATTCCTGATCTCGCGAGCTAATATTAAAAACGTTCAATGTGCCGTAAAATTCTCAAACGGAGAGATTCCATCTTTCCAGCAAATTCATAGATTCCTGATCGCGAGCTAATATTAAAAACGTTCAATGGGCCGTAAAATTCTCAAACGGAGAGATTCCATCTTTCCAGCAAATTCGTATATTCCTGATCGCGAGCTAATATTAAAAACGTTCAATGTGCCGTAAAATTCTCAAACGGAGAGATTCCATCTTTCCAGCAAATTAATAGATTCCTGACAGCGAGCTAATATTAAAAACGTTGAATGTGCCGTAAAATTCTCAAACGGAGAGATTCCATCTTTCCAGCAAATTAATAGATTCCTGCTCGCGAGCTAATATTAAAAACGTTCAATGTGAAGTAAAATTCTCAAACGGAGAGATTCCATCTTTCCAGCAAATTAATAGATTCCTGCTCGCGAGCTAATATTAAAAACGTTCAATGGGCCGTAAAATTCTGAAACGGAGAGATTCCATCTTTCCAGCAAATTCGTATATTCCTGATCGCGAGCTAATATTAAAAACGTTCAATGGGCCGTAAAATTCTCAAACGGAGAGATTCCATCTTTCCAGCAAATTCGTATATTCCTGATCGCGAGCTAATATTAAAAACGTTCAATGTGCCGTAAAATTCTCAAACGGAGAGATTCCATCTTTCCAGCAAATTCATAGATTCCTGATCTCGCGAGCTAATATTAAAAACGTTCAATGTGCCGTAAAATTCTGAAACGGAGAGATTCCATCTTTCCAGCAAATTCATAGATTCCTGATCTCGCGAGCTAATATTAAAAACGTTCAATGTGCCGTAAAATTCTCAAACGGAGAGATTCCATCTTTCCAGCAAATTAGTAGATTCCTGATCGCGAGCTAATATTAAAAACGTTCAATGTGCCGTAATATTCTCAAACGGAGAGATTCCATCTTTCCAGCAAATTCATAGATTCCTGATCGCGAGCTAATATTAAAAACGTTCAATGTGCCGTAAAATTCTCAAACGGAGGGATTCCATCTTTCCAGCAAATTCATAGATTCCTGATCGCGAGCTAATATTAAAAACGTTCAATGTGCCGTAAAATTCTCAAACGGAGAGATTCCATCTTTCCAGCAAATTCATAGATTCCTGATCGCGAGCTAATATTAAAAACGTTCAATGGGCCGTAAAATTCTCAAACGGAGAGATTCCATCTTTCCAGCAAATTCGTATATTCCTGATCGCGAGCTAATATTAAAAACGTTCAATGTGCCGTAAAATTCTCAAACGGAGAGATTCCATCTTTCCAGCAAATTAATAGATTCCTGACAGCGAGCTAATATTAAAAACGTTGAATGTGCCGTAAAATTCTCAAACGGAGAGATTCCATCTTTCCAGCAAATTAATAGATTCCTGCTCGCGAGCTAATATTAAAAACGTTCAATGTGAAGTAAAATTCTCAAACGGAGAGATTCCATCTTTCCAGCAAATTAATAGATTCCTGCTCGCGAGCTAATATTAAAAACGTTCAATGGGCCGTAAAATTCTGAAACGGAGAGATTCCATCTTTCCAGCAAATTCGTATATTCCTGATCGCGAGCTAATATTAAAAACGTTCAATGGGCCGTAAAATTCTCAAACGGAGAGATTCCATCTTTCCAGCAAATTCGTATATTCCTGATCGCGAGCTAATATTAAAAACGTTCAATGTGCCGTAAAATTCTCAAACGGAGAGATTCCATCTTTCCAGCAAATTCATAGATTCCTGATCTCGCGAGCTAATATTAAAAACGTTCAATGTGCCGTAAAATTCTGAAACGGAGAGATTCCATCTTTCCAGCAAATTCATAGATTCCTGATCTCGCGAGCTAATATTAAAAACGTTCAATGTGCCGTAAAATTCTCAAACGGAGAGATTCCATCTTTCCAGCAAATTAGTAGATTCCTGATCGCGAGCTAATATTAAAAACGTTCAATGTGCCGTAATATTCTCAAACGGAGAGATTCCATCTTTCCAGCAAATTCATAGATTCCTGATCGCGAGCTAATATTAAAAACGTTCAATGTGCCGTAAAATTCTCAAACGGAGGGATTCCATCTTTCCAGCAAATTCATAGATTCCTGATCGCGAGCTAATATTAAAAACGTTCAATGTGCCGTAAAATTCTCAAACGGAGAGATTCCATCTTTCCAGCAAATTCATAGATTCCTGATCGCGAGCTAATATTAAAAACGTTCAATGGGCCGTAAAATTCTGAAACGGAGAGATTCCATCTTTCCAGCAAATTCGTATATTCCTGATCGCGAGCTAATATTAAAAACGTTCAATCGGCCGTAAAATTCTCAAACGGAGAGATTCCATCTTTCCAGCAAATTCGTACATTCCTGATCGCGAGCTAATATTAAAAACGTTCAATGTGCCGTAAAATTCTCAAACGGAGAGATTCCATCTTTCCAGCAAATTAATAGATTCCTGATCGCGAGCTAATATTAAAAACGTTCAATGGGCCGTAAAATTCTCAAACGGAGAGATTCCATCTTTCCAGCAAATTCGTATATTCCTGATCGCGAGCTAATATTAAAAACGTTCAATGGGCCGTAAAATTCTCAAACGGAGAGATTCCATCTTTCCAGCAAATTCGTATATTCCTGATCGCGAGCTAATATTAAAAACGTTGAATGTGCCGTAAAATTCTCAAACGGAGAGATTCCATCTTTCCAGCAAATTAATAGATTCCTGATCGCGAGCTAATATTAAAAACGTTCAATGGGCCGTAAAATTCTCAAACGGAGAGATTCCATCTTTCCAGCAAATTCGTATATTCCTGATCGCGAGCTAATATTAAAAACGTTCAATGGGCCGTAAAATTCTCAAACGGAGTGATTCCATCTTTCCAGCAAATTCGTATATTCCTGATCGCGAGCTAATATTAAAAACGTTCAATGGGCCGTAAAATTCTCAAACGGAGAGATTCCATCTTTCCAGCAAATTCGTATATTCCTGATCGCGAGCTAATATTAAAAACGTTCAATGGGCCGTAAAATTCTCAAACGGAGAGATTCCATCTTTCCAGCAAATTCATAGATTCCTGATCTCGCGAGCTAATATTAAAAACGTTCAATGTGCCGTAAAATTCTCAAACGGAGAGATTCCATCTTTCCAGCAAATTCATAGATTCCTGATCTCGCGAGCTAATATTAAAAACGTTCAATGTGCCGTAAAATTCTCAAACGGAGAGATTCCATCTTTCCAGCAAATTCATAGATTCCTGATCGCGAGCTAATATTAAAAACGTTCAATGGGCCGTAAAATTCTCAAACGGAGAGATTCCATCTTTCCAGCAAATTCGTATATTCCTGATCGCGAGCTAATATTAAAAACGTTCAATGTGCCGTAAAATTCTCAAACGGAGAGATTCCATCTTTCCAGCAAATTAATAGATTCCTGACAGCGAGCTAATATTAAAAACGTTGAATGTGCCGTAAAATTCTCAAACGGAGAGATTCCATCTTTCCAGCAAATTAATAGATTCCTGCTCGCGAGCTAATATTAAAAACGTTCAATGTGAAGTAAAATTCTCAAACGGAGAGATTCCATCTTTCCAGCAAATTAATAGATTCCTGCTCGCGAGCTAATATTAAAAACGTTCAATGGGCCGTAAAATTCTGAAACGGAGAGATTCCATCTTTCCAGCAAATTCATATATTCCTGATCGCGAGCTAATATTAAAAACGTTCAATGGGCCGTAAAATTCTCAAACGGAGAGATTCCATCTTTCCAGCAAATTCGTATATTCCTGATCGCGAGCTAATATTAAAAACGTTCAATGGGCCGTAAAATTCTCAAACGGAGAGATTCCATCTTTCCAGCAAATTAGTATATTCCTGATCGCGAGCTAATATTAAAAACGTTCAATCTGCCGTAAAATTCTCAAACGGAGAGATTCCATCTTTCCAGCAAATTCCTAGATTCATGATCGCGAGCTAATATTAAAAACGTTCAATGTGCCGTAAAATTCTCAAACGGAGAGATTCCATCTTTCCAGCAAATTCATAGATTCCTGACCGCGAGCTAATATTAAAAACGTTCAATGTGCCGTAAAATTCTCAAACGGAGAGATTCCATCTTTCCAGCAAATTCCTAGATTCGTGCTCGCGAGCTAATATTAAAAACGTTCAATGTGCCGTAAAATTCTCAAACGGAGAGATTCCATCTTTCCAGCAAATTAATAGATTCCTGATCGCGAGCTAATATTAAAAACGTTCAATGGGCCGTAAAATTCTCAAACGGAGAGATTCCATCTTTCCAGCAAATTCGTATATTCCTGATCGCGAGCTAATATTAAAAACGTTGAATGTGCCGTAAAATTCTCAACCGGAGAGATTCCATCTTTCCAGCAAATTAATAGATTCCTGATCGCGAGCTAATATTAAAAACGTTCAATGGGCCGTAAAATTCTCAAACGGAGAGATTCCATCTTTCCAGCAAATTGGTATATTCCTGATCGCGAGCTAATATTAAAAACGTTCAATGGGCCGTAAAATTCTCAAACGGAGAGATTCCATCTTTCCAGCAAATTAGTATATTCCTGATCGCGAGCTAATATTAAAAACGTTCAATCTGCCGTAAAATTCTCAAACGGAGAGATTCCATCTTTCCAGCAAATTCGTATATTCCTGATCGCGAGCTAATATTAAAAACGTTCAATGGGCCGTAAAATTCTCAAACGGAGAGATTCCATCTCTCCAGCAAATTCGTATATTCCTGATCGCGAGCTAATATTAAAAACGTTCAATGGGCCGTAAAATTCTCAAACGGCGAGATTCCATCTTTCCAGCAAATTAATAGATTCCTGATCGCGAGCTAATATTAAAAACGTTCAATGTGCCGTAAAATTCTCAAACGGAGAGATTCCATCTTTCCAGCAAATTCATAGATTCCTGATCTCGCGAGCTAATATTAAAAACGTTCAATGTGCCGTAAAATTCTCAAACGGAGAGATTCCATCTTTCCAGCAAATTTATAGATTCCTGATCGCGAGCTAATATTAAAAACGTTCAATGGGCCGTAAAATTCTCAAACGGAGAGATTCCATCTTTCCAGCAAATTCGTATATTCCTGATCGCGAGCTAATATTAAAAACGTTCAATGTGCCGTAAAATTCTCAAACGGAGAGATTCCATCTTTCCAGCAAATTAATAGATTCCTGACAGCGAGCTAATATTAAAAACGTTCAATGTGCCGTAAAATTCTCAAACGGAGAGATTCCATCTTTCCAGCAAATTAATAGATTCCTGCTCGCGAGCTAATATTAAAAACGTTCAATGTGAAGTAAAATTCTCAAACGGAGAGATTCCATCTTTCCAGCAAATTAATAGATTCCTGCTCGCGAGCTAATATTAAAAACGTTCAATGTGCCGTAAAATTCTCAAACGGAGAGATTCCATCTTTCCAGCAAATTCGTATATTCCTGATCGCGAGCTAATATTAAAAACGTTCAATGGGCCGTAAAATTCTCAAACGGAGAGATTCCATCTTTCCAGCAAATTCGTATATTCCTGATCGCGAGCTAATATTAAAAACGTTCAATGGGCCGTAAAATTCTCAAACGGAGAGATTCCATCTTTCCAGCAAATTAATAGATTCCTGCTCGCGAGCTAATATTAAAAACGTTCAATGTGCCGTAAAATTCTCAAACGGAGAGATTCCATCTTTCCAGCAAATTCATAGATTCCTGACCGGGAGCTAATATTAAAAACGTTCAATGGGCCGTAAAATTCTCAAACGGAGAGATTCCATCTTTCCAGCAAATTCGTATATTCCTGATCGCGAGCTAATATTAAAAACGTTCAATGGGCCGTAATATTCTCAAACGGAGAGATTCCATCTTTCCTGCAAATTAATAGATTCCTGATCGCGAGCTAATATTAAAAACGTTCAATGTGCCGTAAAATTCTCAAACGGGGAGATTCCATCTTTCCAGCAAATTCGTATATTCCTGATCGCGAGCTAATATTAAAAACGTTCAATGTGCCGTAAAATTCTCAAACGGAGAGATTCCATCTTTCCAGCAAATTCGTAGATTCATGATCGCGAGCTAATATTAAAAACGTTCAATGTGCCGTAAAATTCTCAAACGGAGAGATTCCATCTTTCCAGCAAATTCATAGATTCCTGACCGCGAGCTAATATTAAAAACGTTCAATGTGCCGTAAAATTCTCAAACGGAGAGATTCCATCTTTCCAGCAAATTCCTAGATTCGTGCTCGCGAGCTAATATTAAAAACGTTCAATGTGCCGTAAAATTCTCAAACGGAGAGATTCCATCTTTCCAGCAAATTAATAGATTCCTGCTCGCGAGCTAATATTAAAAACGTTCAATGTGCCGTAAAATTCTCAAACGGAGAGATTCCATCTTTCCAGCAAATTCGTATATTCCTGATCGCGAGCTAATATTAAAAACGTTCAATGGGCCGTAAAATTCTCAAACGGAGAGATTCCATCTTTCCAGCAAATTCGTATATTCCTGATCGCGAGCTAATATTAAAAACGTTCAATGGGCCGTAAAATTCTCAAACGGAGAGATTCCATCTTTCCAGCAAATTAATAGATTCCTGCTCGCGAGCTAATATTAAAAACGTTCAATGTGCCGTAAAATTCTCAAACGGAGAGATTCCATCTTTCCAGCAAATTCATAGATTCCTGACCGGGAGCTAATATTAAAAACGTTCAATGGGCCGTAAAATTCTCAAACGGAGAGATTCCATCTTTCCAGCAAATTCGTATATTCCTGATCGCGAGCTAATATTAAAAACGTTCAATGGGCCGTAATATTCTCAAACGGAGAGATTCCATCTTTCCTGCAAATTAATAGATTCCTGATCGCGAGCTAATATTAAAAACGTTCAATGTGCCGTAAAATTCTCAAACGGGGAGATTCCATCTTTCCAGCAAATTCGTATATTCCTGATCGCGAGCTAATATTAAAAACGTTCAATGTGCCGTAAAATTCTCAAACGGAGAGATTCCATCTTTCCAGCAAATTCGTAGATTCATGATCGCGAGCTAATATTAAAAACGTTCAATGTGCCGTAAAATTCTCAAACGGAGAGATTCCATCTTTCCAGCAAATTCATAGATTCCTGACCGCGAGCTAATATTAAAAACGTTCAATGTGCCGTAAAATTCTCAAACGGAGAGATTCCATCTTTCCAGCAAATTCCTAGATTCGTGCTCGCGAGCTAATATTAAAAACGTTCAATGTGCCGTAAAATTCTCAAACGGAGAGATTCCATCTTTCCAGCAAATTAATAGATTCCTGATCGCGAGCTAATATTAAAAACGTTCAATGGGCCGTAAAATTCTCAAACGGAGAGATTCCATCTTTCCAGCAAATTCGTATATTCCTGATCGCGAGCTAATATTAAAAACGTTGAATGTGCCGTAAAATTCTCAACCGGAGAGATTCCATCTTTCCAGCAAATTAATAGATTCCTGATCGCGAGCTAATATTAAAAACGTTCAATGGGCCGTAAAATTCTCAAACGGAGAGATTCCATCTTTCCAGCAAATTGGTATATTCCTGATCGCGAGCTAATATTAAAAACGTTCAATGGGCCGTAAAATTCTCAAACGGAGAGATTCCATCTTTCCAGCAAATTAGTATATTCCTGATCGCTAGCTAATATTAAAAACGTTCAATCTGCCGTAAAATTCTCAAACGGAGAGATTCCATCTTTCCAGCAAATTCGTATATTCCTGATCGCGAGCTAATATTAAAAACGTTCAATGGGCCGTAAAATTCTCAAACGGAGAGATTCCATCTCTCCAGCAAATTCGTATATTCCTGATCGCGAGCTAATATTAAAAACGTTCAATGGGCCGTAAAATTCTCAAACGGCGAGATTCCATCTTTCCAGCAAATTAATAGATTCCTGATCGCGAGCTAATATTAAAAACGTTCAATGTGCCGTAAAATTCTCAAACGGAGAGATTCCATCTTTCCAGCAAATTCATAGATTCCTGATCTCGCGAGCTAATATTAAAAACGTTCAATGTGCCGTAAAATTCTCAAACGGAGAGATTCCATCTTTCCAGCAAATTTATAGATTCCTGATCGCGAGCTAATATTAAAAACGTTCAATGGGCCGTAAAATTCTCAAACGGAGAGATTCCATCTTTCCAGCAAATTCGTATATTCCTGATCGCGAGCTAATATTAAAAACGTTCAATGTGCCGTAAAATTCTCAAACGGAGAGATTCCATCTTTCCAGCAAATTAATAGATTCCTGACAGCGAGCTAATATTAAAAACGTTCAATGTGCCGTAAAATTCTCAAACGGAGAGATTCCATCTTTCCAGCAAATTAATAGATTCCTGCTCGCGAGCTAATATTAAAAACGTTCAATGTGAAGTAAAATTCTCAAACGGAGAGATTCCATCTTTCCAGCAAATTAATAGATTCCTGCTCGCGAGCTAATATTAAAAACGTTCAATGGGCCGTAAAATTCTCAAACGGAGAGATTCCATCTTTCCAGCAAATTCGTATATTCCTGATCGCGAGCTAATATTAAAAACGTTCAATGGGCCGTAAATTCTCAAACGGAGAGATTCCATCTTTCCAGCAAATTAATAGATTCCTGCTCGCGAGCTAATATTAAAAACGTTCAATGTGCCGTAAAATTCTCAAACGGAGAGATTCCATCTTTCCAGCAAATTCATAGATTCCTGACCGGGAGCTAATATTAAAAACGTTCAATGGGCCGTAAAATTCTCAAACGGAGAGATTCCATCTTTCCAGCAAATTCGTATATTCCTGATCGCGAGCTAATATTAAAAACGTTCAATGGGCCGTAATATTCTCAAACGGAGAGATTCCATCTTTCCTGCAAATTAATAGATTCCTGATCGCGAGCTAATATTAAAAACGTTCAATGTGCCGTAAAATTCTCAAACGGGGAGATTCCATCTTTCCAGCAAATTCGTATATTCCTGATCGCGAGCTAATATTAAAAACGTTCAATGTGCCGTAAAATTCTCAAACGGAGAGATTCCATCTTTCCAGCAAATTCCTAGATTCGTGCTCGCGAGGCTAATATTAAAAACGTTCAATGTGCCGTAAAATTCTCAAACGGAGAGATTCCATCTTTCCAGCAAATTAATAGATTCCTGATCGCGAGCTAATATTAAAAACGTTCAATGGGCCGTAAAATTCTCAAACGGAGAGATTCCATCTTTCCAGCAAATTCGTATATTCCTGATCGCGAGCTAATATTAAAAACGTTGAATGTGCCGTAAAATTCTCAAACGGAGAGATTCCATCTTTCCAGCAAATTAATAGATTCCTGATCGCGAGCTAATATTAAAAACGTTCAATGGGCCGTAAAATTCTCAAACGGAGAGATTCCATCTTTCCAGCAAATTCGTATATTCCTGATCGCGAGCTAATATTAAAAACGTTCAATGGGCCGTAAAATTCTCAAACGGAGAGATTCCATCTTTCCAGCAAATTAGTATATTCCTGATCGCGAGCTAATATTAAAAACGTTCAATCTGCCGTAAAATTCTCAAACGGAGAGATTCCATCTTTCCAGCAAATTCGTATATTCCTGATCGCGAGCTAATATTAAAAACGTTCAATGGGCCGTAAAATTCTCAAACGGAGAGATTCCATCTCTCCAGCAAATTCGTATATTCCTGATCGCGAGCTAATATTAAAAACGTTCAATGGGCCGTAAAATTCTCAAACGGCGAGATTCCATCTTTCCAGCAAATTAATAGATTCCTGATCGCGAGCTAATATTAAAAACGTTCAATGTGCCGTAAAATTCTCAAACGGAGAGATTCCATCTTTCCAGCAAATTCATAGATTCCTGATCTCGCGAGCTAATATTAAAAACGTTCAATGTGCCGTAAAATTCTCAAACGGAGAGATTCCATCTTTCCAGCAAATTTATAGATTCCTGATCGCGAGCTAATATTAAAAACGTTCAATGGGCCGTAAAATTCTCAAACGGAGAGATTCCATCTTCCAGCAAATTCGTATATTCCTGATCGCGAGCTAATATTAAAAACGTTCAATGTGCCGTAAAATTCTCAAACGGAGAGATTCCATCTTTCCAGCAAATTAATAGATTCCTGACAGCGAGCTAATATTAAAAACGTTGAATGTGCCGTAAAATTCTCAAACGGAGAGATTCCATCTTTCCAGCAAATTAATAGATTCCTGCTCGCGAGCTAATGTTAAAACGTTCAATGTGAAGTAAAATTCTCAAACGGAGAGATTCCATCTTTCCAGCAAATTAATAGATTCCTGCTCGCGAGCTAATATTAAAAACGTTCAATGTGCCGTAAAATTCTCAAACGGAGAGATTCCATCTTTCCAGCAAATTCGTATATTCCTGATCGCGAGCTAATATTAAAAACGTTCAATGGGCCGTAAAATTCTCAAACGGAGAGATTCCATCTTTCCAGCAAATTCGTATATTCCTGATCGCGAGCTAATATTAAAAACGTTCAATGGGCCGTAAAATTCTCAAACGGAGAGATTCCATCTTTCCAGCAAATTCGTATATTCCTGATCGCGAGCTAATATTAAAAACGTTCAATGGGCCGTAATATTCGCAAACGGAGAGATTCCATCTTTCCTGCAAATTAATAGATTCCTGATCGCGAGCTAATATTAAAAACGTTCAATGTGCCGTAAAATTCTCAAACGGGGAGATTCCATCTTTCCAGCAAATTCGTATATTCCTGATCGCGAGCTAATATTAAAAACGTTCAATGGGCCGTAAAATTCTCAAACGGAGAGATTCCATCTTTCCAGCAAATTAATAGATTCCTGATCGCGAGCTAATATTAAAAACGTTCAATGTGCCGTAAAATTCTCAAACGGAGAGATTCCATCTTTCCAGCAAATTCATAGATTCCTGATCTCGCGAGCTAATATTAAAAACGTTCAATGTGCCGTAAAATTCTCAAACGGAGAGATTCCATCTTTCCAGCAAATTCATAGATTCCTGATCGCGAGCTAATATTAAAAACGTTCAATGTGCCGTAAAATTCTCAAACGGAGAGATTCCATCTTTCCAGCAAATTATTAGATTCCTGACAGCGAGCTAATATTAAAAACGTTGAATGTGCCGTAAATTCTCAAACGGAGAGATTCCATCTTTCCAGGCAATTAATAGATTCCTGCTCGCGAGCTAATATTAAAAACGTTCAATGTGCCGTAAAATTCTCAAACGGAGAGATTCCATCTTTCCAGCAAATTCATAGATTCCTGACCGGGAGCTAATATTAAAAACGTTCAATGGGCCGTAAAATTCTCAAACGGAGAGATTCCATCTTTCCAGCAAATTCGTATATTCCTGATCGCGAGCTAATATTAAAAACGTTCAATGGGCCGTAATATCTCAAACGGAGAGATTCCATCTTTCCTGCAAATTAATAGATTCCTGATCGCGAGCTAATATTAAAAACGTTCAATGTGCCGTAAAATTCTCAAACGGGGAGATTCCATCTTTCCAGCAAATTCGTATATTCCTGATCGCGAGCTAATATTAAAAACGTTCAATGTGCCGTAAAATTCTCAAACGGAGAGATTCCATCTTTCCAGCAAATTCCTAGATTCGTGCTCGCGAGCTAATATTAAAAACGTTCAATGTGCCGTAAAATTCTCAAACGGAGAGATTCCATCTTTCCAGCAAATTAATAGATTCCTGATCGCGAGCTAATATTAAAAACGTTCAATGGGCCGTAAAATTCTCAAACGGAGAGATTCCATCTTTCCAGCAAATTCGTATATTCCTGATCGCGAGCTAATATTAAAACGTTGAATGTGCCGTAAAATTCTCAAACGGAGAGATTCCATCTTTCCAGCAAATTAATAGATTCCTGATCGCGAGCTAATATTAAAAACGTTCAATGGGCCGTAAAATTCTCAAACGGAGAGATTCCATCTTTCCAGCAAATTCGTATATTCCTGATCGCGAGCTAATATTAAAAACGTTCAATGGGCCGTAAAATTCTCAAACGGAGAGATTCCATCTTTCCAGCAAATTAGTATATTCCTGATCGCGAGCTAATATTAAAAACGTTCAATCTGCCGTAAAATTCTCAAACGGAGAGATTCCATCTTTCCAGCAAATTCGTATATTCCTGATCGCGAGCTAATATTAAAAACGTTCAATGGGCCGTAAAATTCTCAAACGGAGAGATTCCATCTCTCCAGCAAATTCGTATATTCCTGATCGCGAGCTAATATTAAAAACGTTCAATGGGCCGTAAAATTCTCAAACGGCGAGATTCCATCTTTCCAGCAAATTAATAGATTCCTGATCGCGAGCTAATATTAAAAACGTTCAATGTGCCGTAAAATTCTCAAACGGAGAGATTCCATCTTTCCAGCAAATTCATAGATTCCTGATCTCGCGAGCTAATATTAAAAACGTTCAATGTGCCGTAAAATTCTCAAACGGAGAGATTCCATCTTTCCAGCAAATTTATAGATTCCTGATCGCGAGCTAATATTAAAAACGTTCAATGGGCCGTAAAATTCTCAAACGGAGAGATTCCATCTTTCCAGCAAATTCGTATATTCCTGATCGCGAGCTAATATTAAAAACGTTCAATGTGCCGTAAAATTCTCAAACGGAGAGATTCCATCTTTCCAGCAAATTAATAGATTCCTGACAGCGAGCTAATATTAAAAACGTTGAATGTGCCGTAAAATTCTCAAACGGAGAGATTCCATCTTTCCAGCAAATTAATAGATTCCTGCTCGCGAGCTAATGTTAAAAACGTTCAATGTGAAGTAAAATTCTCAAACGGAGAGATTCCATCTTTCCAGCAAATTAATAGATTCCTGCTCGCGAGCTAATATTAAAAACGTTCAATGTGCCGTAAAATTCTCAAACGGAGAGATTCCATCTTTCCAGCAAATTCGTATATTCCTGATCGCGAGCTAATATTAAAAACGTTCAATGGGCCGTAAAATTCTCAAACGGAGAGATTCCATCTTTCCAGCAAATTCGTATATTCCTGATCGCGAGCTAATATTAAAAACGTTCAATGGGCCGTAAAATTCTCAAACGGAGAGATTCCATCTTTCCAGCAAATTCGTATATTCCTGATCGCGAGCTAATATTAAAAACGTTCAATGGGCCGTAATATTCGCAAACGGAGAGATTCCATCTTTCCTGCAAATTAATAGATTCCTGATCGCGAGCTAATATTAAAAACGTTCAATGTGCCGTAAAATTCTCAAACGGGGAGATTCCATCTTTCCAGCAAATTCGTATATTCCTGATCGCGAGCTAATATTAAAAACGTTCAATGGGCCGTAAAATTCTCAAACGGAGAGATTCCATCTTTCCAGCAAATTAATAGATTCCTGATCGCGAGCTAATATTAAAAACGTTCAATGTGCCGTAAAATTCTCAAACGGAGAGATTCCATCTTTCCAGCAAATTCATAGATTCCTGATCTCGCGAGCTAATATTAAAAACGTTCAATGTGCCGTAAAATTCTCAAACGGAGAGATTCCATCTTTCCAGCAAATTCATAGATTCCTGATCGCGAGCTAATATTAAAAACGTTCAATGTGCCGTAAAATTCTCAAACGGAGAGATTCCATCTTTCCAGCAAATTATTAGATTCCTGACAGCGAGCTAATATTAAAAACGTTGAATGTGCCGTAAATTCTCAAACGGAGAGATTCCATCTTTCCAGGCAATTAATAGATTCCTGATCGCGAGCTAATATTAAAAACGTTCAATGTGAAGTAAAATTCTCAAACGGAGAGATTCCATCTTTCCAGCAAATTAATAGATTCCTGCTCGCGAGCTAATATTAAAAACGTTCAATGTGCCGTAAAATTCTCAAACGGAGAGATTCCATCTTTCCAGCAAATTAGTATATTCCTGATCGCGAGCTAATATTAAAAACGTTCAATCTGCCGTAAAATTCTCAAACGGAGAGATTCCATCTTTCCAGCAAATGCATAGATTCATGATCGCGAGCTAATATTAAAAACGTTCAATGTGCCGTAAAATTCTCAAACGGAGAGATTCCATCTTTCCAGCAAATTCATAGATTCCTGACCGCGAGCTAATATTAAAAACGTTCAATGTGCCGTAAAATTCTCAAACGGAGAGATTCCATCTTTCCAGCAAATTCCTAGATTCCTGCTCGCGAGCTAATATTAAAAACGTTCAATGTGCCGTAAAATTCTCAAACGGAGAGATTCCATCTTTCCAGCAAATTAATAGAATCCTGATCGCGAGCTAATATTAAAAACGTTCAATGGGCCGTAAAATTCTCAAACGGAGAGATTCCATCTTTCCAGCAAATTCGTATATTCCTGATCGCGAGCTAATATTAAAAACGTTCAATGGGCCGTAAAATTCTCAAACGGAGAGATTCCATCTTTCCAGCAAATTCGTATATTCCTGATCGCGAGCTAATATTAAAAACGTTCAATGGGCCGTAAAATTCTCAAACGGAGAGATTCCATCTTTCCAGCAAATTAATAGATTCCTGATCGCGAGCTAATATTAAAAACGTTCAATGGGCCGTAAAATTCTCAATCGGAGAGATTCCATCTTTCCAGCCAATTAGTAGATTCCTGATCGCGAGCTAATATTAAAAACGTTCAATGTGCCGTAAAATTCTCAAACGGAGAGATTCCATCTTTCCAGGCAATTAATAGATTCCTGATCGCGAGCTAATATTAAAAACGTTCAATGTGCCGTAAAATTCTCAAACGGAGAGATTCCATCTTTCCAGCAAATTAGTACATTCCTGATCGCGAGCTAATATTAAAAACGTTCAATGTGCCGTAAAATTCTCAAACGGAGAGATTCCATCTTTCCAGCAAATTCCTAGATTCCTGCTCGCGAGCTAATATTAAAAACATTCAATGTGCCGTAAAATTCTCAAACGGAGAGATTCCATCTTTCCAGCAAATTAATAGATTCCTGATCGCGAGCTAATATTAAAAACGTTCAATGGGCCGTAAAATTCTCAAACGGAGAGATTCCATCTTTCCAGCAAATTCGTATATTCCTGATCGCGAGCTAATATTAAAAACGTTCAATGGGCCGTAAAATTCTCAAACGGAGAGATTCCATCTTTCCAGCAAATTCGTATATTCCTGATCGCGAGCTAATATTAAAAACGTTGAATGTGCCGTAAAATTCTCAAACGGAGAGATTCCATCTTTCCAGCAAATTAATAGATTCCTGATCGCGAGCTAATATTAAAAACGTTCAATGGGCCGTAAAATTCTCAAACGGAGAGATTCCATCTTTCCAGCAAATTCGTATATTCCTGATCGCGAGCTAATATTAAAAACGTTCAATGGGCCGTAAAATTCTCAAACGGAGTGATTCCATCTTTCCAGCAAATTCGTATATTCCTGATCGCGAGCTAATATTAAAAACGTTCAATGGGCCGTAAAATTCTCAAACGGAGAGATTCCATCTTTCCAGCAAATTCGTATATTCCTGATCGCGAGCTAATATTAAAAACGTTCAATGGGCCGTAAAATTCTCAAACGGCGAGATTCCATCTTTCCAGCAAATTAATAGATTCCTGATCGCGAGCTAATATTAAAAACGTTCAATGTGCCGTAAAATTCTCAAACGGAGAGATTCCATCTTTCCAGCAAATTGATAGATTCCTGATCTCGCGAGCTAATATTAAAAACGTTCAATGTGCCGTAAAATTCTCAAACGGAGAGATTCCATCTTTCCAGCAAATTCATAGATTCCTGATCGCGAGCTAATATTAAAAACGTTCAATGGGCCGTAAAATTGTCAAACGGAGAGATTCCATCTTTCCAGCCAATTAGTAGATTCCTGATCGCGAGCTAATATTAAAAACGTTCAATGTGCCGTAAAATTCTCAAACGGAGAGATTCCATCTTTCCAGGCAATTAATAGATTCCTGATCGCGAGCTAATATTAAAAACGTTCAATGTGCCGTAAAATTCTCAAACGGAGAGATTCCATCTTTCCAGCAAATTAGTACATTCCTGATCGCGAGCTAATATTAAAAACGTTCAATGTGCCGTAAAATTCTCAAACGGAGAGATTCCATCTTTCCAGCAAATTCATAAATTCCTGACCGCGAGCTAATATTAAAAACGTTCAATGTGCCGTAAAATTCTCAAACGGAGAGATTCCATCTTTCCAGCAAATTCCTAGATTCCTGCTCGCGAGCTAATATTAAAAACGTTCAATGTGCCGTTAAATTCTCAAACGGAGAGATTCCATCTTTCCAGCAAATTAATAGATTCCTGATCGCGAGCTAATATTAAAAACGTTCAATGGGCCGTAAATTCTCAAACGGAGAGATTCCATCTTTCCAGCAAATTCGTATATTCCTGATCGCGAGCTAATATTAAAAACGTTCAATGGGCCGTAAAATTCTCAAACGGAGAGATTCCATCTTTCCAGCAAATTCGTATATTCCTGATCGCGAGCTAATATTAAAAACGTTGAATGTGCCGTAAAATTCTCAAACGGAGAGATTCCATCTTTCCAGCAAATTAATAGATTCCTGATCGCGAGCTAATATTAAAAACGTTCAATGGGCCGTAAAATTCTCAAACGGAGAGATTCCATCTTTCCAGCAAATTCGTATATTCCTGATCGCGAGCTAATATTAAAAACGTTCAATGGGCCGTAAAATTCTCAAACGGAGTGATTCCATCTTTCCAGCAAATTCGTATATTCCTGATCGCGAGCTAATATTAAAAACGTTCAATGGGCCGTAAAATTCTCAAACGGAGAGATTCCATCTTTCCAGCAAATTCGTATATTCCTGATCGCGAGCTAATATTAAAAACGTTCAATGGGCCGTAAAATTCTCAAACGGAGAGATTCCATCTTTCCAGCAAATTCTTATATTCCTGATCGCGAGCTAATATTAAAAACGTTCAATGGGCCGTAAAATTCTCAAACGGCGAGTTTCCATCTTTCCAGCAAATTAATAGATTCCTGATCGCGAGCTAATATTAAAAACGTTCAATGTGCCGTAAAATTCTCAAACGGAGAGATTCCATCTTTCCAGCAAATTGATAGATTCCGGATCTCGCGAGCTAATATTAAAAACGTTCAATGTGCCGTAAAATTCTCAAACGGAGAGATTCCATCTTTCCAGCAAATTCATAGATTCCTGATCGCGAGCTAATATTAAAAACGTTCAATGGGCCGTAAAATTCTCAAACGGAGAGATTCCATCTTTCCAGCAAATTCGTATATTCCTGATCGCGAGCTAATATTAAAAACGTTCAATGTGCCGTAAAATTCTCAAACGGAGAGATTCCATCTTTCCAGCAAATTAATAGATTCCTGACAGCGAGCTAATATTAAAAACGTTGAATGTGCCGTAAAATTCTCAAACGGAGAGATTCCATCTTTCCAGCAAATTAATAGATTCCTGCTCGCGAGCTAATATTAAAAACGTTCAATGTGAAGTAAAATTCTCAAACGGAGAGATTCCATCTTTCCAGCAAATTAATAGATTCCTGCTCGCGAGCTATTATTAAAAACGTTCAATGTGCCGTAAAATTCTCAAACGGAGAGATTCCATCTTTCCAGCAAATTCGTATATTCCTGATCGCGAGCTAATATTAAAAACGTTCAATGGGCCGTAAAATTCTCAAACGGAGAGATTCCATCTTTCCAGCAAATTCGTATATTCCTGAGGGCGAGCTAATATTAAAAACGTTCAATGGGCCGTAAAATTCTCAAACGGAGAGATTCCATCTTTCCAGCAAATTAATAGATTCCTGCTCGCGAGCTAATATTAAAAACGTTCAATGTGCCGTAAAATTCTCAAACGGAGAGATTCCATCTTTCCAGCAAATTCATAGATTCCTGACCGGGAGCTAATATTAAAAACGTTCAATGGGCCGTAAAATTCTCAAACGGAGAGATTCCATCTTTCCAGCAAATTCGTATATTCCTGATCGCGAGCTAATATTAAAAACGTTCAATGGGCCGTAATATTCTCAAACGGAGAGATTCCATCTTTCCTGCAAATTAATAGATTCCTGATCGCGAGCTAATATTAAAAACGTTCAATGTGCCGTAAAATTCTCAAACGGAGAGATTCCATCTTTCCAGCAAATTCGTATATTCCTGATCGCGAGCTAATATTAAAAACGTTCAATGGGCCGTAAAATTCTCAAACGGAGAGATTCCATCTTTCCAGCAAATTAATAGATTCCTGATCGCGAGCTAATATTAAAAACGTCAATGTGCCGTAAAATTCTCAAACGGAGAGATTCCATCTTTCCAGCAAATTCATAGATTCCTGATCTCGCGAGCTAATATTAAAAACGTTCAATGTGCCGTAAAATTCTCAAACGGAGAGATTCCATCTTTCCAGCAAATTCATAGATTCCTGATCGCGAGCTAATATTAAAAACGTTCAATGCGCCGTAAAATTCTCAAACGGAGAGATTCCATCTTTCCAGCAAATTATTAGATTCCTGACAGCGAGCTAATATTAAAAACGTTGAATGTGCCGTAAAATTCTCAAACGGAGAGATTCCATCTTTCCAGGCAATTAATAGATTCCTGATCGCGAGCTAATATTAAAAACGTTCAATGTGAAGTAAAATTCTCAAACGGAGAGATTCCATCTTTCCTGCAAATTAATAGATTCCTGATCGCGAGCTAATATTAAAAACGTTCAATGTGCCGTAAAATTCTCAAACGGAGAGATTCCATCTTTCCAGCAAATTCGTATATTCCTGATCGCGAGCTAATATTAAAAACGTTCAATGGGCCGTAAAATTCTCAAACGGAGAGATTCCATCTTTCCAGCAAATTAATAGATTCCTGATCGCGAGCTAATATTAAAAACGTTCAATGTGCCGTAAAATTCTCAAACGGAGAGATTCCATCTTTCCAGCAAATTCATAGATTCCTGATCTCGCGAGCTAATATTAAAAACGTTCAATGTGCCGTAAAATTCTCAAACGGAGAGATTCCATCTTTCCAGCAAATTCATAGATTCCTGATCGCGAGCTAATATTAAAAACGTTCAATGTGCCGTAAAATTCTCAAACGGAGAGATTCCATCTTTCCAGCAAATTATTAGATTCCTGACAGCGAGCTAATATTAAAAACGTTGAATGTGCCGTAAAATTCTCAAACGGAGAGATTCCATCTTTCCAGGCAATTAATAGATTCCTGATCGCGAGCTAATATTAAAAACGTTCAATGTGAACTAAAATTCTCAAACGGAGAGATTCCATCTTTCCAGCAAATTAATAGATTCCTGCTCGCTTGCTAATATTAAAAACGTTCAATGTGCCGTAAAATTCTCAAACGGAGAGATTCCATCTTTCCAGCAAATTAGTATATTCCTGATCGCGAGCTAATATTAAAAACGTTCAATGTGCCGTAAAATTCTCAAACGGAGTGATTCCATCTTTCCAGCAAATTCGTATATTCCTGATCGCGAGCTAATATTAAAAACGTTCAATGGGCCGTAAAATTCTCAAACGGAGAGATTCCATCTTTCCAGCAAATTCATAGATTCCTGATCGCGAGCTAATATTAAAAACGTTCAATGGGCCGTAAAATTCTCAATCGGAGAGATTCCATCTTTCCAGCAAATTAGTAGATTCCTGATCGCGAGCTAATATTAAAAACGTTCAATGTGCCGTAAAATTCTCAAACGGAGAGATTCCATCTTTCCAGCAAATTCGTATATTCCTGATCGCGAGCTAATATTAAAAACGTTCAATGTGCCGTAAAATTCTCAAACGGAGAGATTCCATCTTTCCAGCAAATTAGTACATTCCTGATCGCGAGCTAATATTAAAAACGTTGAATGTGCCGTAAAATTCTCAAACGGAGAGATTCCATCTTTCCAGCAAATTAATAGATTCCTGATCGCGAGCTAATATTAAAAACGTTCAATGGGCCGTAAAATTCTCAAACGGAGAGATTCCATCTTTCCAGCAAATTCGTATATTCCTGATCGCGAGCTAATATTAAAAACGTTCAATGGGCCGTAAAATTCTCAAACGGAGTGATTCCATCCTTCCACCAAATTCGTATATTCCTGATCGCGAGCTAATATTAAAAACGTTCAATGGGCCGTAAAATTCTCAAACGGAGAGATTCCATCTTTCCAGCAAATTCGTATATTCCTGATCGCGAGCTAATATTAAAAACGTTCAATGGGCCGTAAAATTCTCAAACGGCGAGATTCCATCTTTCCAGCAAATTAATAGATTCCTGATCGCGAGCTAATATTAAAAACGTTCAATGTGCCGTAAAATTCTCAAACGGAGAGATTCCATCTTTCCAGCAAATTCATAGATTCCTGATCTCGCGAGCTAATATTAAAAACGTTCAATGTGCCGTAAAATTCTCAAACGGAGAGATTCCATCTTTCCAGCAAATTCATAGATTCCTGATCGCGAGCTAATATTAAAAACGTTCAATGTGCCGTAAAATTCTCAAACGGAGAGATTCCATCTTTCCAGCAAATTCGTATATTCCTGATCGCGAGCTAATATTAAAAACGTTCAATGTGCCGTAAAATTCTCAAACGGAGAGATTCCATCTTTCCAGCAAATTAGTACATTCCTGATCGCGAGCTAATATTAAAAACGTTGAATGTGCCGTAAAATTCTCAAACGGAGAGATTCCATCTTTCCAGCAAATTAATAGATTCCTGATCGCGAGCTAATATTAAAAACGTTCAATGGGCCGTAAAATTCTCAAACGGAGAGATTCCATCTTTCCAGCAAATTCGTATATTCCTGATCGCGAGCTAATATTAAAAACGTTCAATGGGCCGTAAAATTCTCAAACGGAGTGATTCCATCCTTCCACCAAATTCGTATATTCCTGATCGCGAGCTAATATTAAAAACGTTCAATGGGCCGTAAAATTCTCAAACGGAGAGATTCCATCTTTCCAGCAAATTCGTATATTCCTGATCGCGAGCTAATATTAAAAACGTTCAATGGGCCGTAAAATTCTCAAACGGCGAGATTCCATCTTTCCAGCAAATTAATAGATTCCTTATCGCGAGCTAATATTAAAAACGTTCAATGTGCCGTAAAATTCTCAAACGGAGAGATTCCATCTTTCCAGCAAATTCATAGATTCCTGATCGCGAGCTAATATTAAAAACGTTCAATGGGCCGTAAAATTCTCAAACGGAGAGATTCCATCTTTCCAGCAAATCCGTATATTCCTGATCGCGAGCTAATATTAAAAACGTTCAATGTGCCGTAAAATTCTCAAACGGAGAGATTCCATCTTTCCAGCAAATTAATAGATTCCTGACAGCGAGCTAATATTAAAAACGTTGAATGTGCCGTAAAATTCTCAAACGGAGAGATTCCATCTTTCCAGCAAATTAATAGATTCCTGCTCGCGAGCTAATATTAAAAACGTTCAATGTGAAGTAAAATTCTCAAACGGAGAGATTCCATCTTTCCAGCAAATTAATAGATTCCTGCTCGCGAGCTAATATTAAAAACGTTCAATGTGCCGTAAAATTCTCAAACGGAGAGATTCCATCTTTCCAGCAAATTCGTATATTCCTGATCGCGAGCTAATATTAAAAACGTTCAATGGGCCGTAAAATTCTCAAACGGAGAGATTCCATCTTTCCAGCAAATTCGTATATTCCTGATCGCGAGCTAATATTAAAAACGTTCAATGGGCCGTAAAATTCTCAAACGGAGAGATTCCATCTTTCCAGCAAATTAATAGATTCCTGCTCGCGAGCTAATATTAAAAACGTTCAATGTGCCGTAAAATTCTCAAACGGAGAGATTCCATCTTTCCAGCAAATTCATAGATTCCTGACCGGGAGCTAATATTAAAAACGTTCAATGGGCCGTAAAATTCTCAAACGGAGAGATTCCATCTTTCCAGCAAATTCGTATATTCCTGATCGCGAGCTAATATTAAAAACGTTCAATGGGCCGTAATATTCTCAAACGGAGAGATTCCATCTTTCCTGCAAATTAATAGATTCCTGATCGCGAGCTAATATTAAAAACGTTCAATGTGCCGTAAAATTCTCAAACGGAGAGATTCCATCTTTCCAGCAAATTCGTATATTCCTGATCGCGAGCTAATATTAAAAACGTTCAATGGGCCGTAAAATTCTCAAACGGTGAGATTCCATCTTTCCAGCAAATTAATAGATTCCTGATCGCGAGCTAATATTAAAAACGTTCAATGTGCCGTAAAATTCTCAAACGGAGAGATTCCATCTTTCCAGCAAATTCATATATTCCTGACCGGGAGCTAATATTAAAAACGTTCAATGGGCCGTAAAATTCTCAAACGGAGAGATTCCATCTTTCCAGCAAATTCGTATATTCCTGATCGCGAGCTAATATTAAAAACGTTCAATGGGCCGTAATATTCTCAAACGGAGAGATTCCATCTTTCCTGCAAATTAATAGATTCCTGATCGCGAGCTAATATTAAAAACGTTCAATGTGCCGTAAAATTCTCAAACGGAGAGATTCCATCTTTCCAGCAAATTCGTATATTCCTGATCGCGAGCTAATATTAAAAACGTTCAATGGGCCGTAAAATTCTCAAACGGAGAGATTCCAACTTTCCAGCAAATTCGTATATTCCTGATCGCGAGCTAATATTAAAAACGTTCAATGGGCCGTAAAATTCTCAAACGGAGTGATTCCATCTTTCCAGCAAATTCGTATATTCCTGATCGCGAGCTAATATTAAAAACGTTCAATGGGCCGTAAAATTCTCAAACGGAGAGATTCCATCTTTCCAGCAAATTAATAGATTCCTGATCGCGAGCTAATATTAAAAACGTTCAATGGGCCGTAAAATTCTCAATCGGAGAGATTCCATCTTTCCAGCCAATTAGTAGATTCCTGATCGCCAACTAATATTAAAAACGTTCAATGTGCCGTAAAATTCTCAAACGGAGAGATTCCATCTTTCCAGGCAATTAATGGTTCTGCTTCCATGATATACGATCACGAATTAACCCAGTACGTTAACAAACCATACACTACATTTCGTGAAGCTGTTGAAGTTCGTGAAGCTCCTAAAGCTGGTGAAGTTGGTGAATTTGGTGAAGCTGCTGAAGCTGCTGAAGGTGGTGAAGCTGGTGAAGTGGTTGAAGCTGGTGAAGTTGGTAAAGTTCGTGAAGCTGGTGAAGTTCGTGAAGCTCCTAAAGCTGGTGAAGTTGGTGAAGTTAGTGAAGCTGGTGAAGTTCGTGAAGCTGGTGAAGTTCGTGAAGCTCCTAAAGCTGGTGAAGTTGGTGAAGCTGGTGAAGCTGGTGAAGCTGCTGAAGCTGGTGAAGTGGGTGAAGTGGGTGAAGTGGGTGAAGTGGGTGAAGTTGGTGAAGCTGGTGAAGTTGGTGAAGCTGGTGAAGCTGGTGAAGTTGGTGAAGCTGGTGAAGTTCGTGAAGCTGGTGAAGTTGGTGAAGCTCCTAAAGCTGGTGAAGTTGGTGAAGCTGGTGAAGCTGTTGAAGTTGGTGAAGTTGGTGAAGCTGGTGAAGCTGGTGAAGTTGGTGAAGCTGGTGAAGTTGGTGAAGTTGGTGAAGTTGGTGAAGCTGGTGAAGTTGGTGAAGCTGCTGAAGCTGCTGAAGCTGGTGAAGCTAGTGAAGTTCGTGAAGTTCGTGAAGCTGTTGAAGTTCGTGAAGCTCCTAAAGCTGGTGAAGTTGGTGAAGTTGGTGAACCTGGTGAAGTTCGTGAAGCTCCTAAAGCTGGTGAAGTTGGTGAAGTTGATGAAGCTGGTGAAGCTGGTGAAGCTCCTAAAGCTGGTGAAGTTGGTGAAGCTGCATGGTGAAGCTAATGAAGTTGGTGAAGTTGGTGAAGCTGGTGAAGCTGGTGAAGCTGGTGAAGTTGGTGAAGTTGGTGAAGCTGCTGAAGCTGCTAAAGCTGGTGAAGTTGGTGAAGCTGGTGAAGTTGGTGAAGCTGATGAAGTTGGTGAAGCTGGTGAAGTTGGTGAAGCTATATGCTGGTGAGGTTTGAGAAGCTGGAGAAGCTATATTCTGGTGAAGTTGGTGAAGCTGGTGAAGCTGGTGAAGCAGTTGAAGCTGGTGAAGCTGGTGAAGTTGGTGAAGCTGGTGAAGCAGGTGAAGTTGGTGAAGTTGGTGAAGTTGGTGAAGTTGGTGAAGCTGGTGAAGCTTGTGAAGTTGTTGAAGCTGTTGAAGTTGGTGAAGTTGGTGAAGCTGATGAAGTTGGTGAAGCTGGTGAAGTTGGTGAAGTTGGTGAAGCTGGTGAAGCTGGTGAAGTTGGTGAAGCTGGTGAAGCAGGTGAAGTTGGTGAAGTTGGTGAAGTTGGTGAAGTTGGTGAAGCTGGTGAAGTTGGTGAAGTTGGTGAAGCTGGTGAAGTTCGTGAAGCTCCTAAAGCTGGTGAAGTTCGTGAAGCTGCTGAAGGTGGTGAAGCTGGTGAAGTGGGTGAAGCTGGTGAAGTTGGTAAAGTTCGTGAAGTTCGTGAAGCTGGTGAAGTTCGTGAAGCTGGTGAAGTTGGTGAAGCTGGTGAAGTTGGTGAAGCTGCTGAAGCTGGTGAAGCTGGTGAAGCTGGTGAAGCTGGTGAAGCTGCTGAAGCTGCTGAAGTTGGTGAAGCTGGTGAAGCTGATGAAGTTGGTGAAGCTGGTGAAGTTCGTGAAGTTCGTGAAGCTGGTGAAGTTCGTGAAGCTCCTAAAGCTGGTGAAGTTGGTGAACCTGGTGAAGCTCCTAAATCTGATGAAGCTCCTAAAGCTGGTGAAGTTGGTGAAGTTGGTGACGTTGGTGAAGCTGGTGAAGTTGGTGAAGTTGGTGAAGCTGGTGAAGTTGGTGAAGTTGGTGAAGCTGGTGAAGCTGGTGGAGTTGGTGAAGTTGGTGAAGTTGGTGAAGTTGGTGAAGCTATATGATGGTGAGGTTTGGGAAGCTGGAGAAGCTATATTCTGGTGAAGTTGGTGAAGTTGGTGAAGCTGGTGAAGCTCCTAAAGCTCCTAAAGCTGGTGAAGCTGCTGAAGCTGCTGAAGCTGCTGAAGCTGCTGAATCTGGTGAAGCTCCTAAAGCTGGTGAAGCTGCTGAAGTTGGTGAAGCTGGGGAAGCTGGTGAAGCTGGTGAAGCTCCTAAATGTGGTGAAGCTGGTGAAGCTGCTGAAGCTGGTGAAGCTGGTGAAGTTGGTGAAGCTGGTGAAGTTGGTGAAGCTGGTGAAGTTGGTGAAGCTATATGATGGTGAGGTTTGAGAAGCTGGAGAAGCTATATTCTGGTGAAGTTGGTGAAGTTGGTGAAGCTGCTGAAGCTGCTGAAGTTGGTGAAGCTGCTGAAGCTGCTGAAGCTGCTGAAGCTGCTGAAGCTGCTGAAGCTGCTGAAGCTGCTGAAGCTGCTGAAGCTGCTGAAGCTGCTGAAGCTGCTGAAGCTGCTGAAGCTGCTAATGTTGGTGAAACTGGTGAAGTTGGTGAAGCTGTTGAAGTTGGTGAATCTGGTGAAGTTGGTGAATGTGGTGAAGTTGGTGAAGTTGGTGAAGTTGGTGAAGTTGGTGAAGCTGGTGAAGCTGCTGAAGCTGGTGAAGCTGCTGAAGCTGGTGAAGCTGCTGAAGCTGGTGAAGCTGCTGAAGCTGGTGAAGCTGCTAAAACTGGTGCAGCTGGTGAAGCTGGTGCAGCTGGTGAAGTTGGTGAATCTGGTGAAGTTGGTGAATCTGGTGATGCTGGCTCTATAATGCTGGTGAAGCTCTGTGAAGCTAGTTAAGTGTCAAATCTTTGCCCTCATCTCATGCCTACCCCCTCCCCCAGTGCACCGCCTGAATATTGATAGACCGTGCACAAATTCGCTGCACCTCAAACGGGAATGTAATGTATTCGAAAAGGGACTGAGGAAACTGTGAGGTATGGTTACACTTTAATCGAAGCCGTCATACTCACAGAGCTGAGACTTTAAACCATGGATAGTCCATATATACTAGTTATGCAATACTTTCTAGTGGCATATCATGGAATATCCCACGCGTCACTTGTATGCAAAGAACATATGGTAAAGAAACCCAAGCAAAATCAATCTGAGGCCAACTGATAAATTGAAACATACTTTATGTAATTGTAAGGTATATTTTCTTGGATGGATCAAAATCTCAAAATTAAGAGGAGGCAATTGACTGGTCATGTTCATATATAGCTACGGCGCACTGTCGCTTGCTCATTAATACTCGATGCGCTCATTTGCCAGCATTGAAACTGGAAACGAAACTGGAAATATATCCGTTTTGGATTATTGGAGATATTGGCCACTCCTGGGATACTAGAGTTTTAAAGAGAACGTGTATTTTTCAGCTAATCAAGATGATGTTTTGATTAGTTCTTTAGTAATATACATGCAAAAAATTCTCGTTTCTTATTGGTTAAGAGTAGTGAAGTGCAAAAATGAGTAACATTAGCGCAGAAATCTGTAATATCAGTGTAAATTACGAACTTTCCTCTTTTTGATTGGTAAATAGAACAAAAGAGAATAGATGACAACCAATCACACGAGCCCTCTTCGTGTGTACTGGAGTAAAATGCAACTAGGATATTTTTTTTCTGACAATTTAACAGTATCAATTTAGATAATCTGATTCCAACAAAAACAAACTCGGAGGACTTTTTGTGGCTAATAAATAGTATTTACAAGTATTTAAGAGTTTGACTAATAATTTCAAACAAGAAGCCAACTTAAATACCGATAAATATTTCTTTTACGATCAAGCACTTTATCATATGACTCGTACGGACCCGCACGTGTTTCTCTTTCAGAACCATTTATCGCAACCGGTCCATACGTGTCGACGTGCACGCGCGCTCGCTGAAAAAAAAATACTCTGAAACCACACGCAATATTGGTCATATGATAAAACACTTATTGACTGAGTTAATTCGGGCCTGACGAGAACGGACCGAAAGCCAAAATATTTTCCTTTCATGCCCTCCCACTAAGTCAATAAGTACATATTATCATATCACCCATCCTTTCAGAACCATTTGGATAAAGTCACGTGACGGTGTCCGTACGTGTTGACGTGGCGGGTCCGGAAAAAGCCGTCCAGACCGGCTCACGCACGCGACATGAAACAAATGCAAAAAAGGCACGAAAACGAAGCTGATGAAGTTGGTGAAGCTGGTGAAGTTGGTGAAGCTATATGCTGGTGAGGTTTGAGAAGCTGGAGAAGCTATATTCTGGTGAAGTTGGTGAAGCTGGTGAAGCTGGTGAAGCAGTTGAAGCTGGTGAAGCTGGTGAAGCTGGTGAAGCTTGTGAAGTTGTTGAAGCTGTTGAAGTTGGTGAAGTTGGTGAAGCTGATGAAGTTGGTGAAGCTGGTGAAGTTGGTGAAGTTGGTGAAGCTGGTGAAGCTGGTGAAGTTGGTGAAGCTGGTGAAGCAGGTGAAGTTGGTGAAGTTGGTGAAGTTGGTGAAGCTGGTGAAGTTGGTGAAGTTGGTGAAGCTGGTGAAGTTCGTGAAGCTCCTAAAGCTGGTGAAGTTCGTGAAGCTGCTGAAGGTGGTGAAGCTGGTGAAGTGGGTGAAGCTGGTGAAGTTGGTAAAGTTCGTGAAGTTCGTGAAGCTGGTGAAGTTCGTGAAGCTGGTGAAGTTGGTGAAGCTGGTGAAGTTGGTGAAGTTGGTGAAGCTGGTGAAGCTGGTGAAGCTGGTGAAGCTGGTGAAGCTGGTGAAGCTGGTGAAGCTGCTGAAGCTGCTGAAGTTGGTGAAGCTGGTGAAGCTGATGAAGTTGGTGAAGCTGGTGAAGTTCGTGAAGTTCGTGAAGCTGGTGAAGTTCGTGAAGCTCCTAAAGCTGGTGAAGTTGGTGAACCTGGTGAAGCTCCTAAATCTGATGAAGCTCCTAAAGCTGGTGAAGTTGGTGAAGTTGGTGACGTTGGTGAAGCTGGTGAAGTTGGTGAAGTTGGTGAAGCTGGTGAAGTTGGTGAAGTTGGTGAAGCTGGTGAAGCTGGTGGAGTTGGTGAAGTTGGTGAAGTTGGTGAAGTTGGTGAAGCTATATGATTGTGAGGTTTGGGAAGCTGGAGAAGCTATATTCTGGTGAAGTTGGTGAAGTTGGTGAAGCTGGTGAAGCTCCTAAAGCTCCTAAAGCTGGTGAAGCTGCTGAAGCTGCTGAAGCTGCTGAATCTGGTGAAGCTCCTAAAGCTGGTGAAGCTGCTGAAGTTGGTGAAGCTGGGGAAGCTGGTGAAGCTGGTGAAGCTCCTAAATGTGGTGAAGCTGGTGAAGCTGCTGAAGCTGGTGAAGCTGGTGAAGTTGGTGAAGCTGGTGAAGTTGGTGAAGCTGGTGAAGTTGGTGAAGCTATATGATGGTGAGGTTTGAGAAGCTGGAGAAGCTATATTCTGGTGAAGTTGGTGAAGTTGGTGAAGCTGGTGAAGCTGCTGAAGCTGCTGAAGTTGGTGAAGCTGCTGAAGCTGCTGAAGCTGCTAATGTTGGTGAAACTGGTGAAGTTGGTGAAGCTGTTGAAGTTGGTGAATCTGGTGAAGTTGGTGAATGTGGTGAAGTTGGTGAAGTTGGTGAAGTTGGTGAAGTTGGTGAAGCTGGTGAAGCTGCTGAAGCTGGTGAAGCTGCTGAAGCTGGTGAAGCTGCTGAAGCTGGTGAAGCTGCTGAAGCTGGTGAAGCTGCTAAAACTGGTGCAGCTGGTGAAGCTGGTGAAGTTGGTGAAGTTGGTGAATCTGGTGAAGTTGGTGAAGTTGGTGATGCTGGCTCTATAATGCTGGTGAAGCTCTGTGAAGCTAGTTAAGTGTCAAATCTTTGCCCTCATCTCATGCCTCCCCCCTCCCCCAGTGCACCGCCTGAATATTGATAGACCGTGCACAAATTCGCTGCACCTCAAACGGGAATGTAATGTATTCGAAAAGGGACTGAGGAAACTGTGAGGTATGGTTACACTTTAATCGAAGCCGTCATACTCACAGAGCTGAGACTTTAAACCATGGATAGTCCATATATACTAGTTATGCAATACTTTCTAGTGGCATATCATGGAATATCCCACGCGTCACTTGTATGCAAAGAACATATGGTAAAGAAACCCAAGCAAAATCAATCTGAGGCCAACTGATAAATTGAAACATACTTTATGTAATTGTAAGGTATATTTTCTTGGATGGATCAAAATCTCAAAATTAAGAGGAGGCAATTGACTGGTCATGTTCATATATAGCTACGGCGCACTGTCGCTTGCTCATTAATACTCGATGCGCTCATTTGCCAGCATTGAAACTGGAAACGAAACTGGAAATATATCCGTTTTGGATTATTGGAGATATTGGCCACTCCTGGGATACTAGAGTTTTAAAGAGAACGTGTATTTTTCAGCTAATCAAGATGATGTTTTGATTAGTTCTTTAGTAATATACATGCAAAAAATTCTCGTTTCTTATTGGTTAAGAGTAGTGAAGTGCAAAAATGAGTAACATTAGCGCAGAAATCTGTAATATCAGTGTAAATTACGAACTTTCCTCTTTTTGATTGGTAAATAGAACAAAAGAGAATAGATGACAACCAATCACACGAGCCCTCTTCGTGTGTACTGGAGTAAAATGCAACTAGGATATTTTTTTTCTGACAATTTAACAGTATCAATTTAGATAATCTGATTCCAACAAAAACAAACTCGGAGGACTTTTTGTGGCTAATAAATAGTATTTACAAGTATTTAAGAGTTTGACTAATAATTTCAAACAAGAAGCCAACTTAAATACCGATAAATATTTCTTTTACGATCAAGCACTTTATCATATGACTCGTACGGACCCGCACGTGTTTCTCTTTCAGAACCATTTATCGCAACCGGTCCATACGTGTCGACGTGCACGCGCGCTCGCTGAAAAAAAAATACTCTGAAACCACACGCAATATTGGTCATATGATAAAACACTTATTGACTGAGTTAATTCGGGCCTGACGAGAACGGACCGAAAGCCAAAATATTTTCCTTTCATGCCCTCCCACTAAGTCAATAAGTACATATTATCATATCACCCATCCTTTCAGAACCATTTGGATAAAGTCACGTGACGGTGTCCGTACGTGTTGACGTGGCGGGTCCGGAAAAAGCCGTCCAGACCGGCTCACGCACGCGACATGAAACAAATGCAAAAAAGGCACGAAAACGTGGTCATATGATGTACATAGCGTTAAACGACCCAATACAAGATACACTATTTTAAAAGATGCCGCTAACATAACTTTATGACAGAGTAAGGTTGTTTATTTAATCAATACTTAATCATCGTTACAGCAATCATATTTTGTACTACTTTTCATTGGCTGGGCTTAATTACACAGTAAATACTAATATGCCATAATTTATAGGCTCATACGTCGGTTGAACGTTCCATATTATTGAAAACCTCATCAGCTTCACCAACTTCACCAACTTCACCAGCTTTAGGAGCTTCACCAACTTCAACAGCTTCACGAAATGTAGTGTATAGTTTGTTAACGTACTGGGTTAATTCGTGATCGTATATCATGGAAGCAGAACCAAAAAAAGATTTGTGATACTGTAGACATTGTATGTGAGTGGTCTAAGGAAATTATCTTGTATACTGGAGACATAAATTGGAATTTTATGTTTAAGGTGAAAGGTGCACGAGGCCAAGAGTGTTTCCATGGCAACACCATAATTTGTACAGTGATGTGTAGTGTCATACGTGTGCATAGTTTCAGTAGTTTTAATGCAATACTTGAGCTTAACTGCAGAATACCATGTCACTTCAGGAACGTACGGGTAGGGTTTGTTAAAATGATCAGTAGATAAGCTATGTATGAAAAAAGTTGAACATGAATTATTAATACGTACATTCCTAAAATGGCAGGGTATTCTGCAGTTACTCTAATATTTGCAGATATGTTTCGTTTCCAGTTTCAATGCTGCCAAGCGAGCGCATCGAGTATTAATGAGCAAGCGACAGTACGGCCGTAGCTACATATAAACAGGACCAGGCAATTGCCTCCTCTTAATTGTGAGATTTTGATCCATCCAAGAAAATATACCTTACAATTACATAAAGTATGTTTCAATTTATCAGTTGGCCTCAGATTGATTTTGCTTGGGTTTCTTTACCATATGTTCTTTGCATACAAGTGACGCGTGGGATATTCCATGATATGCCACTAGAAAGTATTGCATAACTAGTATATATGGACTATCCATGGTTTAAAGTCTCAGCTCTGTGAGTATGACGGCTTCGATTAAAGTGTAACCATACCTCACAGTTTCCTCAGTCCCTTTTCGAATACATTACATTCCCGTTTGAGGTGCAGTGAATTTGTGCACGGTCTATCAATGTTAAGGCGGTGCACTGGGGGAGGGGAGAGGCATGACATGAGGGCAGAGATTTGACACTTGACTAGCTTCACAGAGCTTCACCAGCATTATAGAGCCAACTTCACCAACTTCATTAGCTTCACCAACCTCAACAACTTCACCAGCTTTATAGAGCTTCACCAACTTCACCAGTATATAGCTTCACCAACTTCACCAGAATATAGCTTCACCAACTTCACCAGCTTCGCCAACTTCACCAGAATATAGCTTCGACAGCTTCGACAGCTTCATCAGCTTCACCAACTTCACCAGAATATAGCTTCTCCAGCTTCTCAAACCTCACCAGCATATAGCTTCACCAACTTCACCAGCTTCACCAGCTTCACCAGCTTCAGCAGCTTCACCAGCTTCACCAGCTTCACCAACTTCACCAGCTTTAGCAGCTTCAGCAGCTTCACCAGCTTTAGGAGCTTCACCGGATTCACCAGCTTCAGCAGCTTGAGACAGCAGCTTCAGCAGCTTCACCGGCTTCACCAGCTTCACCAGCTTTAGGAACTTCAGCAGCTTCACCAGCTTCACCAGCTAATCACCAGCTTCACCAGCTTCACCAGCTTCACCAGCTTCACCGGCTTCACCCGCTTCACCAGCTTCACCAGCTTCACCAGCTTTAGGAGCTTCGCCAACTTGGCCAACTTCACCAACTTCACCAACTTCACCAAATCCACCAGCTTCACCAGCTTCACCAACTTCACCAACTTCACCAACTTCAACAGCTTCACCAACTTCACCAGCTTCGCCAACTTCACCAGCTTCACCAGCTTCACCAGCTTCACCAGCTTCACCAGCTTCATCAGCTTTACCAGCTTTACCAGCTTCACCAGCTTCACCAGAATATAGCTTCTCCAGCTTCTCAAACCTCACCATCATATAGCTTCACCAACTTCACCAGCTTCAGCAGCTTCACCAGCTTCAGCAGCTTCACCAACTTCAGCAGCTTCACCAACTTCAGCAGCTTCACCAGCTTCACCAACTTCACCAGCTTTAGGAGCTTCACGAACTTCACGAACTTCACCAGTTTCACCAACTTCACCAGCTTCACCAACTTCATCAGCTTCACCAACTTCACCAACTTCACCAGCTTCAACAACTTCACAAGCTTCACCAGCTTCAACTGCTTCACCGGCTTCACCAGCTTCACCAACTTCACCAACTTCACCAGAATATAGCTTCTCCAGCTTCTCAAACCTCACCAGCATATAGCTTCACCAACTTCACCAGCTTCACCAACTTCACCAGCTTCACCAACTTCACCAGCTTCACCAACTTCACCAGCTTTAGCAGCTTCAGCAGCTTCACCAACTTCACCAACTTCGCCAACTTCACCAGCTTCACCAGCTTCACCAGCTTCACCAACTTCACCAGCTTTAAGAGCTTCACCAGCTTCACCAACTTCACCAACTTCACCAACTTCACCAGCTTTAGGAGCTTCACGAACTTCACCAGCTTCACCAACTTCACCAACTTCACCTGCTTCACCAACTTCACCAACTTCACCAGCTTTAGGAGCTTCACGAACTTCACCAGCTTCACGAACTTCACGAACTTCACCAACTTCACCAGCTTCACCAACTTCACCAGCTTTAGGAGCTTCACGAACTTCAATAGCTTCACGAACTTCACGAACTTCACCAGCTTCACCAACTTCACCAACTTCACCAACTTCACCAACTTCACCAACCTCACCAACCTCACCAACTTCACCAGCTTCACCTGCTTCACCAACTTCACCAACTTCACCAACTTCACCAACTTCACCAACTTCACCAACTTCACCAACTTCACCAGCTTCACCAACTTCACCAGCTTCACCCACTTCACCAGCTTCACCCACTTCACCAACTTCACCAGCTTCACCAACTTCACCAGCTTCACCAACTTCACCAGCTTCACCAACTTCACCCACTTCACCCACTTCACCAGCTTCACCAGCTTGATTAACTTCACCAACTTCATCAGCTTTAGGAGCTTCACGAACTTCACCAGCTTCACGAACTTTACCAACTTCACCAGCTTCACCAGCTTCACCAGCTTCACCCACTTCACCAGCTTCACCACCTTCAGCAGCTTCACCAACTTCACCAACTTCACCAACTTCACCAGCTTTAGGAGCTTCACGAACTTCACCAGCTTCACCAACTTCACCAACTTCACCAGCTTCACCAACTTTACCAACTTCACCAGCTTTAGGAGCTTCACGAACTTCACCACCTTCACGAACTTCACGAACTTCACCAGCTTCACCAACTTCACCAACTTCACCAACTTCACCTGCTTCACCAACTTCACCTGCTTCACCAACTTCACCAACTTCACTAGCTGTACCAGCTTCACCTACTTCACCAACTTCACCAGCTTTAGGAGCTTCACCAACTTCAGCAGCTTCAGCAGCTTCAGCAGTTTCACCAACTTCACGAACTTCACCAGCTTTAGGAGCTTCACGAACTTCACCAGCTTCACCAACTTCACCAACTTCACCTGCTTCACCAACTTCACCAACTTCACCAACTTCACCAACTTCACCAACTTCACTAGCTGCACCAGCTTCACCTACTTCACCAACTTCACAGGCTTTAGGAGCTTCACCAACTTCAGCAGCTTCACCAGCTTCACCAGCTTCAGCAGCTTCAGCAGCTTCACCAGCTTCAGCAGCTTCACCAGCTTCACCAACTTCACCAACTTCACCTGCTTTAGGAGCTTCACGAACTTCATCAGCTTCACCAACTTCACCAACTGCTCCAGCTTTAGGAGCTTCACGAACTTCAACAGCTTCACGAAATATAGTGTATAGTTTGTTAACGTACTGGGTTAATTCGTGATCGTATATCATGGAAGCAGAACCCAATTAATAGATTCCTGATCGCGAGCTAATATTAAAAACGTTCAATGTGCCGTAAAATTCTCAAACGGAGAGATTCCATCTTTCCAGCAAATTAGTACATTCCTGATCGCGAGCTAATATTAAAAACGTTCAATGTGCCGTAAAATTCTCAAACGGAGAGATTCCATCTTTCCAGCAAATTAGTAGATTCCTGATCGCGAGCTAATATTAAAAACGTTCAATCTGCCGTAAAATTCTCAAACGGAGAGATTCCATCTTTCCAGCAAATTCATAGATTCCTGATCGCGAGCTAATATTAAAAACGTTCAATGGGCCGTAAAATTCTCAAACGGAGAGATTCCATCTTTCCAGCAAATTCGTAGATTCCTGATCGCGAGCTAATATTAAAAACGTTGAATGTGCCGTAAAATTCTCAAACGGAGAGATTCCATCTTTCCAGCAAATTAATAGATTCCTGATCGCGAGCTAATATTAAAAACGTTCAATGGGCCGTAAAATTCTCAAACGGAGAGATTCCATCTTTCCAGCAAATTCGTATATTCCTGATCGCGAGCTAATATTAAAAACGTTCAATGGGCCGTAAAATTCTCAAACGGAGTGATTCCATCTTTCCAGCAAATTCGTATATTCCTGATCGCGAGCTAATATTAAAAACGTTCAATGGGCCGTAAAATTCTCAAACGGAGAGATTCCATCTTTCCAGCAAATTCGTATATTCCTGATCGCGAGCTAATATTAAAAACGTTCAATGGGCCGTAAAATTCTCAAACGGAGAGATTCCATCTTTCCAGCAAATTCATAGAATCATGATCGCGAGCTAATATTAAAAACGTTCAATGTGCCGTAAAATTCTCAAACGCAGAGATTCCATCTTTCCAGCAAATTCATAGATTCCTGACCGCGAGCTAATATTAAAAACGTTCAATGTGCCGTAAAATTCTCAAACGGAGAGATTCCATCTTTCCAGCAAATTCATAGATTCCTGATCGCGAGCTAATATTAAAAACGTTCAATGGGCCGTAAAATTCTGAAACGGAGAGATTCCATCTTTCCAGCAAATTCGTATATTCCTGATCGCGAGCTAATATTAAAAACGTTCAATGGGCCGTAAAATTCTCAAACGGAGAGATTCCATCTTTCCAGCAAATTCGTATATTCCTGATCGCGAGCTAATATTAAAAACGTTCAATGGGCCGTAAAATTCTCAAACGGAGAGATTCCATCTTTCCAGCAAATTCATAGATTCCTGATCGCGAGCTAATATTAAAAACGTTCAATGGGCGTAAAATTCTCAAACGGAGAGATTCCATCTTTCCAGCAAATTCGTAGATTCCTGATCGCGAGCTAATATTAAAAACGTTCAATGGGCCGTAAAATTCTCAAACGGAGAGATTCCATCTTTCCAGCAAATTCGTATATTCCTGATCGCGAGCTAATATTAAAAACGTTCAATGGGCCGTAAAATTCTCAAACGGAGTGATTCCATCTTTCCAGCAAATTCGTACATTCCTGATCGCGAGCTAATATTAAAAACGTTCAATGGGCCGTAAAATTCTCAAACGGAGAGATTCCATCTTTCCAGCAAATTAATAGATTCCTGATCGCGAGCTAATATTAAAAACGTTCAATGGGCCGTAAAATTCTCAAACGGAGAGATTCCATCTTTCCAGCAAATTCGTATATTCCTGATCGCGAGCTAATATTAAAAACGTTCAATGGGCCGTAAAATTCTCAAACGGAGTGATTCCATCTTTCCAGCAAATTCGTATATTCCTGATCGCGAGCTAATATTAAAAACGTTCAATGGGCCGTAAAATTCTCAAACGGAGAGATTCCATCTTTCCAGCAAATTAATAGATTCCTGATCGCGAGCTAATATTAAAAACGTTCAATGGGCCGTAAAATTCTCAATCGGAGAGATTCCATCTTTCCAGCCAATTAGTAGATTCCTGATCGCGAGCTAATATTAAAAACGTTCAATGTGCCGTAAAATTCTCAAACGGAGAGATTCCATCTTTCCAGGCAATTAATGGTTGTGCTTCCATGATATACGATCACGAATTAACCCAGTACGTTAACAAACCATACACTACATTTCGTGAAGCTGTTGAAGTTCGTGAAGCTCCTAAAGCTGGTGAAGTTGGTGAATTTGGTGAAGCTGCTGAAGCTGCTGAAGGTGGTGAAGCTGGTGAAGTGGTTGAAGCTGGTGAAGTTGGTAAAGTTCGTGAAGCTGGTGAAGTTCGTGAAGCTCCTAAAGCTGGTGAAGTTGGTGAAGTTAGTGAAGCTGGTGAAGTTCGTGAAGCTGGTGAAGTTGGTGAAGCTCCTAAAGCTGGTGAAGTTGGTGAAGCTGGTGAAGCTGGTGAAGCTGCTGAAGCTGGTGAAGTGGGTGAAGTGGGTGAAGTGGGTGAAGTGGGTGAAGTGGGTGAAGTTGGTGAAGCTGGTGAAGTTGGTGAAGCTGGTGAAGCTGGTGAAGTTGGTGAAGCTGGTGAAGTTCGTGAAGCTGGTGAAGTTGGTGAAGCTCCTAAAGCTGGTGAAGTTGGTGAAGCTGGTGAAGCTGTTGAAGTTGGTGAAGTTGGTGAAGCTGGTGAAGCTGGTGAAGTTGGTGAAGCTGGTGAAGTTGGTGAAGTTGGTGAAGTTGGTGAAGCTGGTGAAGTTGGTGAAGCTGCTGAAGCTGCTGAAGCTGGTGAAGCTAGTGAAGTTCGTGAAGTTCGTGAAGCTGTTGAAGTTCGTGAAGCTCCTAAAGCTGGTGAAGTTGGTGAAGTTGGTGAACCTGGTGAAGTTCGTGAAGCTCCTAAAGCTGGTGAAGTTGGTGAAGTTGATGAAGCTGGTGAAGCTGGTGAAGCTCCTAAAGCTGGTGAAGTTGGTGAAGCTGCATGGTGAAGCTAATGAAGTTGGTGAAGTTGGTGAAGCTGGTGAAGCTGGTGAAGCTGGTGAAGTTGGTGAAGTTGGTGAAGCTGCTGAAGCTGCTAAAGCTGGTGAAGTTGGTGAAGCTGGTGAAGTTGGTGAAGCTGATGAAGTTGGTGAAGCTGGTGAAGTTGGTGAAGCTATATGCTGATGAGGTTTGAGAAGCTGGAGAAGCTATATTCTGGTGAAGTTGGTGAAGCTGGTGAAGCTGGTGAAGCAGTTGAAGCTGGTGAAGCTGGTGAAGCTGGTGAAGCTTGTGAAGTTGTTGAAGCTGTTGAAGTTGGTGAAGTTGGTGAAGCTGATGAAGTTGGTGAAGCTGGTGAAGTTGGTGAAGTTGGTGAAGCTGGTGAAGCTGGTGAAGTTGGTGAAGCTGGTGAAGCAGGTGAAGTTGGTGAAGTTGGTGAAGTTGGTGAAGTTGGTGAAGCTGGTGAAGTTGGTGAAGTTGGTGAAGCTGGTGAAGTTCGTGAAGCTCCTAAAGCTGGTGAAGTTCGTGAAGCTGCTGAAGGTGGTGAAGCTGGTGAAGTGGGTGAAGCTGGTGAAGTTGGTAAAGTTCGTGAAGTTCGTGAAGCTGGTGAAGTTCGTGAAGCTGGTGAAGTTGGTGAAGCTGGTGAAGTTGGTGAAGCTGCTGAAGCTGGTGAAGCTGGTGAAGCTGGTGAAGCTGGTGAAGCTGGTGAAGCTGGTGAAGCTGGTGAAGCTGCTGAAGCTGCTGAAGTTGGTGAAGCTGGTGAAGCTGATGAAGTTGGTGAAGCTGGTGAAGTTCGTGAAGTTCGTGAAGCTGGTGAAGTTCGTGAAGCTCCTAAAGCTGGTGAAGTTGGTGAACCTGGTGAAGCTCCTAAATCTGATGAAGCTCCTAAAGCTGGTGAAGTTGGTGAAGTTGGTGACGTTGGTGAAGCTGGTGAAGTTGGTGAAGTTGGTGAAGCTGGTGAAGTTGGTGAAGTTGGTGAAGCTGGTGAAGCTGGTGGAGTTGGTGAAGTTGGTGAAGTTGGTGAAGTTGGTGAAGCTATATGATGGTGAGGTTTGGGAAGCTGGAGAAGCTATATTCTGGTGAAGTTGGTGAAGTTGGTGAAGCTGGTGAAGCTCCTAAAGCTCCTAAAGCTGGTGAAGCTGCTGAAGCTGCTGAAGCTGCTGAATCTGGTGAAGCTCCTAAAGCTGGTGAAGCTGCTGAAGTTGGTGAAGCTGGGGAAGCTGGTGAAGCTGGTGAAGCTCCTAAATGTGGTGAAGCTGGTGAAGCTGCTGAAGCTGGTGAAGCTGGTGAAGTTGGTGAAGCTGGTGAAGTTGGTGAAGCTGGTGAAGTTGGTGAAGCTATATGATGGTGAGGTTTGAGAAGCTGGAGAAGCTATATTCTGGTGAAGTTGGTGAAGTTGGTGAAGCTGGTGAAGCTGCTGAAGCTGCTGAAGTTGGTGAAGCTGCTGAAGCTGCTGAAGCTGCTGAAGCTGCTGAAGCTGCTGAAGCTGCTGAAGCTGCTGAAGCTGCTGAAGCTGCTGAAGCTGCTGAAGCTGCTGAAGCTGCTGAAGCTGCTAATGTTGGTGAAACTGGTGAAGTTGGTGAAGCTGTTGAAGTTGGTGAATCTGGTGAAGTTGGTGAATGTGGTGAAGTTGGTGAAGTTGGTGAAGTTGGTGAAGTTGGTGAATCTGGTGAAGTTGGTGAAGTTGGTGATGCTGGCTCTATAATGATGGTGAAGCTCTGTGAAGCTAGTTAAGTGTCAAATCTTTGCCCTCATCTCATGCCTCCCCCCTCCCCCAGTGCACCGCCTGAATATTGATAGACCGTGCACAAATTCGCTGCACCTCAAACGGGAATGTAATGTATTCGAAAAGGGACTGAGGAAACTGTGAGGTATGGTTACACTTTAATCGAAGCCGTCATACTCACAGAGCTGAGACTTTAAACCATGGATAGTCCATATATACTAGTTATGCAATACTTTCTAGTGGCATATCATGGAATATCCCACGCGTCACTTGTATGCAAAGAACATATGGTAAAGAAACCCAAGCAAAATCAATCTGAGGCCAACTGATAAATTGAAACATACTTTATGTAATTGTAAGGTATATTTTCTTGGATGGATCAAAATCTCAAAATTGAGAGGAGGCAATTGACTGGTCATGTTCATATATAGCTACGGCGCACTGTCGCTTGCTCATTAATACTCGATGCGCTCATTTGCCAGCATTGAAACTGGAAACGAAACTGGAAATATATCCGTTTTGGATTATTGGAGATATTGGCCACTCCTGGGATACTAGAGTTTTAAAGAGAACGTGTATTTTTCAGCTAATCAAGATGATGTTTTGATTAGTTCTTTAGTAATATACATGCAAAAAATTCTCGTTTCTTATTGGTTAAGAGTAGTGAAGTGCAAAAATGAGTAACATTAGCGCAGAAATCTGTAATATCAGTGTAAATTACGAACTTTCCTCTTTTTGATTGGTAAATAGAACAAAAGAGAATAGATGACAACCAATCACACGAGCCCTCTTCGTGTGTACTGGAGTAAAATGCAACTAGGATATTTTTTTTCTGACAATTTAACAGTATCAATTTAGATAATCTGATTCCAACAAAAACAAACTCGGAGGACTTTTTGTGGCTAATAAATAGTATTTACAAGTATTTAAGAGTTTGACTAATAATTTCAAACAAGAAGCCAACTTAAATACCGATAAATATTTCTTTTACGATCAAGCACTTTATCATATGACTCGTACGGACCCGCACGTGTTTCTCTTTCAGAACCATTTATCGCAACCGGTCCATACGTGTCGACGTGCACGCGCGCTCGCTGAAAAAAAAATACTCTGAAACCACACTTATTGACTGAGTTAATTCGGCCCTGACGAGAACGGACCGAAAGCCAAAATATTTTCCTTTCATGCCCTCCCACTAAGTCAATAAGTACATATTATCATATCACCCATCCTTTCAGAACCATTTGGATAAAGTCACGTGACGGTGTCCGTACGTGTTGACGTGGAGGGTCCGGAAAAAGCCGTCCAGACCGGCTCACGCACGCGACATGAAACAAATGCAAAAAAGGCACGAAAACGAAGCTGATGAAGTTGGTGAAGCTGGTGAAGTTGGTGAAGCTATATGCTGGTGAGGTTTGAGAAGCTGGAGAAGCTATATTCTGGTGAAGTTGGTGAAGCTGGTGAAGCTGGTGAAGCAGTTGAAGCTGGTGAAGCTGGTGAAGCTGGTGAAGCTTGTGAAGTTGTTGAAGCTGTTGAAGTTGGTGAAGTTGGTGAAGCTGATGAAGTTGGTGAAGCTGGTGAAGTTGGTGAAGTTGGTGAAGCTGGTGAAGCTGGTGAAGTTGGTGAAGCTGGTGAAGCAGGTGAAGTTGGTGAAGTTGGTGAAGTTGGTGAAGTTGGTGAAGCTGGTGAAGTTGGTGAAGTTGGTGAAGCTGGTGAAGTTCGTGAAGCTCCTAAAGCTGGTGAAGTTCGTGAAGCTGCTGAAGGTGGTGAAGCTGGTGAAGTGGGTGAAGCTGGTGAAGTTGGTAAAGTTCGTGAAGTTCGTGAAGCTGGTGAAGTTCGTGAAGCTGGTGAAGTTGGTGAAGCTGGTGAAGTTGGTGAAGTTGGTGAAGCTGGTGAAGCTGGTGAAGCTGGTGAAGCTGGTGAAGCTGGTGAAGCTGGTGAAGCTGCTGAAGCTGCTGAAGTTGGTGAAGCTGGTGAAGCTGATGAAGTTGGTGAAGCTGGTGAAGTTCGTGAAGTTCGTGAAGCTGGTGAAGTTCGTGAAGCTCCTAAAGCTGGTGAAGTTGGTGAACCTGGTGAAGCTCCTAAATCTGATGAAGCTCCTAAAGCTGGTGAAGTTGGTGAAGTTGGTGACGTTGGTGAAGCTGGTGAAGTTGGTGAAGTTGGTGAAGCTGGTGAAGTTGGTGAAGTTGGTGAAGCTGGTGAAGCTGGTGGAGTTGGTGAAGTTGGTGAAGTTGGTGAAGTTGGTGAAGCTATATGATGGTGAGGTTTGGGAAGCTGGAGAAGCTATATTCTGGTGAAGTTGGTGAAGTTGGTGAAGCTGGTGAAGCTCCTAAAGCTCCTAAAGCTGGTGAAGCTGCTGAAGCTGCTGAAGCTGCTGAATCTGGTGAAGCTCCTAAAGCTGGTGAAGCTGCTGAAGTTGGTGAAGCTGGGGAAGCTGGTGAAGCTGGTGAAGCTCCTAAATGTGGTGAAGCTGGTGAAGCTGCTGAAGCTGGTGAAGCTGGTGAAGTTGGTGAAGCTGGTGAAGTTGGTGAAGCTGGTGAAGTTGGTGAAGCTATATGATGGTGAGGTTTGAGAAGCTGGAGAAGCTATATTCTGGTGAAGTTGGTGAAGTTGGTGAAGCTGGTGAAGCTGCTGAAGCTGCTGAAGTTGGTGAAGCTGCTGAAGCTGCTGAAGCTGCTGAAGCTGCTGAAGCTGCTGAAGCTGCTGAAGCTGCTAATGTTGGTGAAACTGGTGAAGTTGGTGAAGCTGTTGAAGTTGGTGAATCTGGTGAAGTTGGTGAATGTGGTGAAGTTGGTGAAGTTGGTGAAGTTGGTGAAGTTGGTGAAGCTGGTGAAGCTGCTGAAGCTGGTGAAGCTGCTGAAGCTGGTGAAGCTGCTGAAGCTGGTGAAGCTGCTGAAGCTGGTGAAGCTGCTAAAACTGGTGCAGCTGGTGAAGCTGGTGAAGTTGGTGAAGTTGGTGAATCTGGTGAAGTTGGTGAAGTTGGTGATGCTGGCTCTATAATGATGGTGAAGCTCTGTGAAGCTAGTTAAGTGTCAAATCTTTGCCCTCATCTCATGCCTCCCCCCTCCCCCAGTGCACCGCCTGAATATTGATAGACCGTGCACAAATTCGCTGCACCTCAAACGGGAATGTAATGTATTCGAAAAGGGACTGAGGAAACTGTGAGGTATGGTTACACTTTAATCGAAGCCGTCATACTCACAGAGCTGAGACTTTAAACCATGGATAGTCCATATATACTAGTTATGCAATACTTTCTAGTGGCATATCATGGAATATCCCACGCGTCACTTGTATGCAAAGAACATATGGTAAAGAAACCCAAGCAAAATCAATCTGAGGCCAACTGATAAATTGAAACATACTTTATGTAATTGTAAGGTATATTTTCTTGGATGGATCAAAATCTCAAAATTAAGAGGAGGCAATTGACTGGTCATGTTCATATATAGCTACGGCGCACTGTCGCTTGCTCATTAATACTCGATGCGCTCATTTGCCAGCATTGAAACTGGAAACGAAACTGGAAATATATCCGTTTTGGATTATTGGAGATATTGGCCACTCCTGGGATACTAGAGTTTTAAAGAGAACGTGTATTTTTCAGCTAATCAAGATGATGTTTTGATTAGTTCTTTAGTAATATACATGCAAAAAATTCTCGTTTCTTATTGGTTAAGAGTAGTGAAGTGCAAAAATGAGTAACATTAGCGCAGAAATCTGTAATATCAGTGTAAATTACGAACTTTCCTCTTTTTGATTGGTAAATAGAACAAAAGAGAATAGATGACAACCAATCACACGAGCCCTCTTCGTGTGTACTGGAGTAAAATGCAACTAGGATATTTTTTTTCTGACAATTTAACAGTATCAATTTAGATAATCTGATTCCAACAAAAACAAACTCGGAGGACTTTTTGTGGCTAATAAATAGTATTTACAAGTATTTAAGAGTTTGACTAATAATTTCAAACAAGAAGCCAACTTAAATACCGATAAATATTTCTTTTACGATCAAGCACTTTATCATATGACTCGTACGGACCCGCACGTGTTTCTCTTTCAGAACCATTTATCGCAACCGGTCCATACGTGTCGACGTGCACGCGCGCTCGCTGAAAAAAAAATACTCTGAAACCACACGCAATATTGGTCATATGATAAAACACTTATTGACTGAGTTAATTCGGGCCTGACGAGAACGGACCGAAAGCCAAAATATTTTCCTTTCATGCCCTCCCACTAAGTCAATAAGTACATATTATCATATCACCCATCCTTTCAGAACCATTTGGATAAAGTCACGTGACGGTGTCCGTACGTGTTGACGTGGCGGGTCCGGAAAAAGCCGTCCAGACCGGCTCACGCACGCGACATGAAACAAATGCAAAAAAGGCACGAAAACGTGGTCATATGATGTACATAGCGTTAAACGACCCAATACAAGATACACTATTTTAAAAGATACCGCTAACATAACTTTATGACAGAGTAAGGTTGTTTATTTAATCAATACTTAATCATCGTTACAGCAATCATATTTTGTACTACTTTTCATTGGCTGGGCTTAATTACACAGTAAATACTAATATGCCATAATTTATAGGCTCATACGTCGGTTGAACGTTCCATATTATTGAAAACCTCATCAGCTTCACCAACTTCACCAACTTCACCAGCTTTAGGAGCTTCACCAACTTCAACAGCTTCACGAAATGTAGTGTATAGTTTGTTAACGTACTGGGTTAATTCGTGATCGTATATCATGGAAGCAGAACCAAAAAAAGATTTGTGATACTGTAGACATTGTATGTGAGTGGTCTAAGGAAATTATCTTGTATACTGGAGACATAAATTGGAATTTTATGTTTAAGGTGAAAGGTGCACGAGGCCAAGAGTGTTTCCATGGCAACACCATAATTTGTACAGTGATGTGTAGTGTCATACGTGTGCATAGTTTCAGTAGTTTTAATGCAATACTTGAGCTTAACTGCAGAATACCATGTCACTTCAGGAACGTACGGGTAGGGTTTGTTAAAATGATCAGTAGATAAGCTATGTATGAAAAAAGTTGAACATGAATTATTAATACGTACATTCCTAAAATGGCAGGGTATTCTGCAGTTACTCTAATATTTGCAGATATGTTTCGTTTCCAGTTTCAATGCTGCCAAGCGAGCGCATCGAGTATTAATGAGCAAGCGACAGTACGGCCGTAGCTACATATAAACAGGACCAGGCAATTGCCTCCTCTTAATTGTGAGATTTTGATCCATCCAAGAAAATATACCTTACAATTACATAAAGTATGTTTCAATTTATCAGTTGGCCTCAGATTGATTTTGCTTGGGTTTCTTTACCATATGTTCTTTGCATACAAGTGACGCGTGGGATATTCCATGATATGCCACTAGAAAGTATTGCATAACTAGTATATATGGACTATCCATGGTTTAAAGTCTCAGCTCTGTGAGTATGACGGCTTCGATTAAAGTGTAACCATACCTCACAGTTTCCTCAGTCCCTTTTCGAATACATTACATTCCCGTTTGAGGTGCAGTGAATTTGTGCACGGTCTATCAATGTTAAGGCGGTGCACTGGGGGAGGGGAGAGGCATGACATGAGGGCAGAGATTTGACACTTGACTAGCTTCACAGAGCTTCACCAGCATTATAGAGCCAACTTCACCAACTTCATTAGCTTCACCAACCTCAACAACTTCACCAGCTTTATAGAGCTTCACCAACTTCACCAGTATATAGCTTCACCAACTTCACCAGAATATAGCTTCACCAACTTCACCAGCTTCGCCAACTTCACCAGAATATAGCTTCGACAGCTTCGACAGCTTCATCAGCTTCACCAACTTCACCAGAATATAGCTTCTCCAGCTTCTCAAACCTCACCAGCATATAGCTTCACCAACTTCACCAGCTTCACCAGCTTCACCAGCTTCAGCAGCTTCACCAGCTTCACCAGCTTCACCAACTTCACCAGCTTTAGCAGCTTCAGCAGCTTCGCCAGCTTTAGGAGCTTCACCGGATTCACCAGCTTCAGCAGCTTGAGACAGCAGCTTCAGCAGCTTCACCGGCTTCACCAGCTTCACCAGCTTTAGGAACTTCAGCAGCTTCACCAGCTTCACCAGCTAATCACCAGCTTCACCAGCTTCACCAGCTTCACCAGCTTCACCGGCTTCACCCGCTTCACCAGCTTCACCAGCTTCACCAGCTTTAGGAGCTTCGCCAACTTGGCCAACTTCACCAACTTCACCAACTTCACCAAATCCACCAGCTTCACCAGCTTCACCAACTTCACCAACTTCACCAACTTCAACAGCTTCACCAACTTCACCAGCTTCGCCAACTTCACCAGCTTCACCAGCTTCACCAGCTTCACCAGCTTCATCAGCTTTACCAGCTTTACCAGCTTCACCAGCTTCACCAGAATATAGCTTCTCCAGCTTCTCAAACCTCACCATCATATAGCTTCACCAACTTCACCAGCTTCAGCAGCTTCACCAGCTTCAGCAGCTTCACCAACTTCAGCAGCTTCACCAACTTCAGCAGCTTCAGCAGTTTCAGCAGCTTCACCAGCTTCACCAGCTTCACCAGCTTCACCAACTTCACCAACTTCACCAGCTTCACCAACTTCACCAGCTTTAGGAGCTTCACCAGCTTCACCAGCTTCACCAGCTTCACCAGCTTCACCAACTTCACCAGCTTCACCCACTTCACCAGCTTCACCCACTTCACCAGCTTCACCCACTTCACCAGCTTCACCACCTGAAGCAGCTTCACCAGCTTCACCAACTTCACCAGCTTTAGGAGCTTCACGAACTTCACGAACTTCACCAGTTTCACCAACTTCACCAGCTTCACCAACTTCATCAGCTTCACCAACTTCACCAACTTCACCAGCTTCAACAACTTCACAAGCTTCACCAGCTTCAACTGCTTCACCGGCTTCACCAGCTTCACCAACTTCACCAACTTCACCAGAATATAGCTTCTCCAGCTTCTCAAACCTCACCAGCATATAGCTTCACCAACTTCACCAGCTTCACCAACTTCACCAGCTTCACCAACTTCACCAGCTTCACCAACTTCACCAGCTTTAGCAGCTTCAGCAGCTTCACCAACTTCACCAACTTCGCCAACTTCACCAGCTTCACCAGCTTCACCAGCTTCACCAACTTCACCAGCTTTAGGAGCTTCACCAGCTTCACCAACTTCACCAACTTCACCAACTTCAACAGCTTTAGGAGCTTCACGAACTTCACCAGCTTCACCAACTTCACCAACTTCACCTGCTTCACCAACTTCACCAACTTCACCAGCTTTAGGAGCTTCACGAACTTCACCAGCTTCACGAACTTCACGAACTTCACCAACTTCACCAGCTTCACCAACTTCACCAGCTTTAGGAGCTTCACGAACTTCAATAGCTTCACGAACTTCACGAACTTCACCAGCTTCACCAACTTCACCAACTTCACCAACTTCACCAACTTCACCAACCTCACCAACCTCACCAACTTCACCAGCTTCACCTGCTTCACCAACTTCACCAACTTCACCAACTTCACCAACTTCACCAACTTCACCAACTTCACCAACTTCACCAGCTTCACCAACTTCACCAACTTCACCAGCTTCACCCACTTCACCAGCTTCACCCACTTCACCAACTTCACCAGCTTCACCAACTTCACCAGCTTCACCAACTTCACCAGCTTCACCAACTTCACCCACTTCACCCACTTCACCAGCTTCACCAGCTTGATTAACTTCACCAACTTCATCAGCTTTAGGAGCTTCACGAACTTCACCAGCTTCACGAACTTTACCAACTTCACCCACTTCACCAGCTTCACCACCTTCAGCAGCTTCACCAACTTCACCAACTTCACCAACTTCACCAGCTTTAGGAGCTTCACGAACTTCACCAGCTTCACCAACTTCACCAACTTCACCAGCTTCACCAACTTCACCAACTTCACCAGCTTTAGGAGCTTCACGAACTTCACCACCTTCACGAACTTCACGAACTTCACCAGCTTCACCAACTTCACCAACTTCACCAACTTCACCTGCTTCACCAACTTCACCTGCTTCACCAACTTCACCAACTTCACTAGCTGTACCAGCTTCACCTACTTCACCAACTTCACCAGCTTTAGGAGCTTCACCAACTTCAGCAGCTTCAGCAGCTTCAGCAGTTTCACCAACTTCACGAACTTCACCAGCTTTAGGAGCTTCACGAACTTCACCAGCTTCACCAACTTCACCAACTTCACCTGCTTCACCAACTTCACCAACTTCACCAACTTCACCAACTTCACCAACTTCACTAGCTGCACCAGCTTCACCTACTTCACCAACTTCACAGGCTTTAGGAGCTTCACCAACTTCAGCAGCTTCACCAGCTTCACCAGCTTCAGCAGCTTCAGCAGCTTCACCAGCTTCAGCAGCTTCACCAGCTTCACCAACTTCACCAACTTCACCTGCTTTAGGAGCTTCACGAACTTCATGAACTTCATCAGCTTCACCAACTTCACCAACTTCTCCAGCTTTAGGAGCTTCACGAACTTCAACAGCTTCACGAAATATAGTGTATAGTTTGTTAACGTACTGGGTTAATTCGTGATCGTATATCATGGAAGCAGAACCCAATTAATAGATTCCTGATCGCGAGCTAATATTAAAAACGTTCAATGTGCCGTAAAATTCTCAAACGGAGAGATTCCATCTTTCCAGCAAATTAGTACATTCCTGATCGCGAGCTAATATTAAAAACGTTCAATGTGCCGTAAAATTCTCAAACGGAGAGATTCCATCTTTCCAGCAAATTAGTAGATTCCTGATCGCGAGCTAATATTAAAAACGTTCAATCTGCCGTAAAATTCTCAAACGGAGAGATTCCATCTTTCCAGCAAATTCATAGATTCCTGATCGCGAGCTAATATTAAAAACGTTCAATGGGCCGTAAAATTCTCAAACGGAGAGATTCCATCTTTCCAGCAAATTCGTAGATTCCTGATCGCGAGCTAATATTAAAAACGTTGAATGTGCCGTAAAATTCTCAAACGGAGAGATTCCATCTTTCCAGCAAATTAATAGATTCCTGATCGCGAGCTAATATTAAAAACGTTCAATGGGCCGTAAAATTCTCAAACGGAGAGATTCCATCTTTCCAGCAAATTCCTAGATTCCTGATCGCGAGCTAATATTAAAAACGTTCAATGGGCCGTAAAATTCTCAAACGGAGTGATTCCATCTTTCCAGCAAATTCGTATATTCCTGATCGCGAGCTAATATTAAAAACGTTCAATGGGCCGTAAAATTCTCAAACGGAGAGATTCCATCTTTCCAGCAAATTCGTATATTCCTGATCGCGAGCTAATATTAAAAACGTTCAATGGGCCGTAAAATTCTCAAACGGAGAGATTCCATCTTTCCAGCAAATTAGTATATTCCTGATCGCGAGCTAATATTAAAAACGTTCAATGGGCCGTAAAATTCTCAAACGGAGAGATTCCATCTTTCCAGCAAATTCATAGAATCATGATCGCGAGCTAATATTAAAAACGTTCAATGTGCCGTAAAATTCTCAAACGCAGAGATTCATCTTTCCAGCAAATTCATAGATTCCTGACCGCGAGCTAATATTAAAAACGTTCAATGTGCCGTAAAATTCTCAAACGGAGAGATTCCATCTTTCCAGCAAATTCATAGATTCCTGATCGCGAGCTAATATTAAAAACGTTCAATGGGCCGTAAAATTCTGAAACGGAGAGATTCCATCTTTCCAGCAAATTCGTATATTCCTGATCGCGAGCTAATATTAAAAACGTTCAATGGGCCGTAAAATTCTCAAACGGAGGAGATTCCATCTTTCCAGCAAATTCGTATATTCCTGATCGCGAGCTAATATTAAAAACGTTCAATGGGCCGTAAAATTCTCAAACGGAGAGATTCCATCTTTCCAGCAAATTCGTAGATTCCTGATCGCGAGCTAATATTAAAAACGTTGAATGTGCCGTAAAATTCTCAAACGGAGAGATTCCATCTTTCCAGCAAATTCATAGATTCCTGATCGCGAGCTAATATTAAAAACGTTCAATGGGCCGCAAAATTCTCAAACGGAGAGATTCCATCTTTCCAGCAAATTCCTATATTCCTGATCGCGAGCTAATATTAAAAACGTTCAATGGGCCGTAAAATTCTCAAACGGAGTGATTCCATCTTTCCAGCAAATTCGTATATTCCTGATCGCGAGCTAATATTAAAAACGTTCAATGGGCCGTAAAATTCTCAAACGGAGAGATTCCATCTTTCCAGCAAATTCGTATATTCCTGATCGCGAGCTAATATTAAAAACGTTCAATGGGCCGTAAAATTTTCAAACGGAGAGATTCCATCTTTCCAGCAAATTCATAGAATCATGATCGCGAGCTAATATTAAAAACGTTCAATGTGCCGTAAAATTCTCAAACGCAGAGATTCCATCTTTCCAGCAAATTCATAGATTCCTGACCGCGAGCTAATATTAAAAACGTTCAATGTGCCGTAAAATTCTCAAACGGAGAGATTCCATCTTTCCAGCAAATTCATAGATTCCTGATCGCGAGCTAATATTAAAAACGTTCAATGGGCCGTAAAATTCTGAAACGGTGAGATTCCATCTTTCCAGCAAATTCGTATATTCCTGATCGCGAGCTAATATTAAAAACGTTCAATGGGCCGTAAAATTCTCAAACGGAGAGATTCCATCTTTCCAGCAAATTCGTATATTCCTGATCGCGAGCTAATATTAAAAACGTTCAATGGGCCGTAAAATTCTCAAACGGAGAGATTCCATCTTTCCAGCAAATTCGTAGATTCCTGATCGCGAGCTAATATTAAAAACGTTGAATGTGCCGTAAAATTCTCAAACGGAGAGATTCCATCTTTCCAGCAAATTCGTATATTCCTGATCGCGAGCTAATATTAAAAACGTTCAATGGGCCGTAAAATTCTCAAACGGAGAGATTCCATCTTTCCAGCAAATTCGTAGATTCCTGATCGCGAGCTAATATTAAAAACGTTGAACGTGCGTAAAATTCTCAAACGGAGAGATTCCATCTTTCCAGCAAATTAATAGATTCCTGATCGCGAGCTAATATTAAAAACGTTCAATGGGCCGTAAAATTCTCAAACGGAGAGATTCCATCTTTCCAGCAAATTCGTATATTCCTGATCGCGAGCTAATATTAAAAACGTTCAATGGGCCGTAAAATTCTCAAACCGAGTGATTCCATCTTTCCAGCAAATTCGTATATTCCTGATCGCGAGCTAATATTAAAAACGTTCAATGGGCCGTAAAATTCTCAAACGGAGAGATTCCATCTTTCCAGCAAATCCGTATATTCCTGATCGCGAGCTAATATTAAAAACGTTCAATGGGCCGTAAAATTCTCAAACGGAGAGATTCCATCTTTCCAGCAAATTCGTAGATTCCTGATCGCGAGCTAATATTAAAAACGTTCAATGGGCCGTAAAATTCTCAAACGGGGAGATTCCATCTTTCCAGCAAATTCGTAGATTCCTGATCGCGAGCTAATATTAAAAACGTTCAATGTGCCGTAAAATTCTCAAACGGAGAGATTCCATCTTTCCAGCAAATTCGTAGATTCCTGATCGCGAGCTAATATTAAAAACGTTCAATGTGCCGTAAAATTCTCAAACGGAGAGATTCCATCTTTCCAGCAAATTAATAGATTCCTGATCGCGAGCTAATATTAAAAACGTTCAATGGGCCGTAAAATTCTCAAACGGAGAGATTCCATCTTTCCAGCAAATTCGTATATTCCTGATCGCGAGCTAATATTAAAAACGTTCAATGGGCCGTAAAATTCTCAACGGAGTGATTCCATCTTTCCAGCAAATTAGTATATTCCTGATCGCGAGCTAATATTAAAAACGTTCAATGGGCCGTAAAATTCTCAAACGGAGAGATTCCATCTTTCCAGCAAATTCGTATATTCCTGATCGCGAGCTAATATTAAAAACGTTCAATGGGCCGTAAAATTCTCAAACGGAGAGATTCCATCTTTCCAGCAAATTCGTATATTCCTGATCGCGAGCTAATATTAAAAACGTTCAATGGGCCGTAAAATTCTCAAACGGAGAGATTCCATCTTTCCAGCAAATTCATAGAATCATGATCGCGAGCTAATATTAAAAACGTTCAATGTGCCGTAAAATTCTCAAACGCAGAGATTCCATCTTTCCAGCAAATTCATAGATTCCTGACCGCGAGCTAATATTAAAAACGTTCAATGTGCCGTAAAATTCTCAAACGGAGAGATTCCATCTTTCCAGCAAATTCATAGATTCCTGATCGCGAGCTAATATTAAAAACGTTCAATGGGCCGTAAAATTCTCAAACGGAGAGATTCCATCTTTCCAACAAATTCGTATATTCCTGATCGCGAGCTAATATTAAAAACGTTCAATGGGCCATAAAATTCTCAAACGGAGAGATTCCATCTTTCCAGCAAATTCGTAGATTCCTGATCGCGAGCTAATATTAAAAACGTTCAATGTGCCGTAAAATTCCCAAACGGAGAGATTCCATCTTTCCAGCAAATTAATAGATTCCTGATCGCAAGCTAATATTAAAAACGTTCAATGGGCCGTAAAATTCTCAAACGGAGAGATTCCATCTTTCCAGCAAATTCGTATATTCCTGATCGCGAGTTAATATTAAAAACGTTCAATGGGCCGTAAAATTCTCAAACGGAGTGATTCCATCTTTCCAGCAAATTCGTATATTCCTGATCGCGAGCTAATATTAAAAACGTTCAATGGGCCGTAAAATTCTCAAACGGAGAGATTCCATCTTTCCAGCAAATTCGTATATTCCTGATCGCGAGCTAATATTAAAAACGTTCAATGGGCCGTAAAATTCTCAAACGGAGAGATTCCATCTTTCCAGCAAATTCCTAGATTCCTGACCGCGAGCTAATATTAAAAACGTTCAATGTGCCGTAAAATTCTCAAACGGAGAGATTCCATCTTTCCAGCAAATTCCTAGATTCCTGACCGCGAGCTAATATTAAAAACGTTCAATGTGCCGTAAAATTCTCAAACGGAGAGATTCCATCTTTCCAGCAAATTCATAGATTCCTGATCGCGAGCTAATATTAAAAACGTTCAATGGGCCGTAAAATTCTCAAACGGAGAGATTCCATCTTTCCAGCAAATTCGTATATTCCTGATCGCGAGCTAATATTAAAAACGTTCAATGGGCCGTAAAATTCTCAAACGGAGAGATTCCATCTTTCCAGCAAATTCATAGATTCCTGATCGCGAGCTAATATTAAAAACGTTCAATGGGCCGTAAAATTCTCAAACGGAGAGATTCCATCTTTCCAGCAAATTCGTATATTCCTGATCGCGAGCTAATATTAAAAACGTTCAATGGGCCGTAAAATTCTCAAACGGAGAGATTCCATCTTTCCAGCAAATTCGTAGATTCCTGATCGCGAGCTAATATTAAAAACGTTCAATGGGCCGTAAAATTCTCAAACGGAGAGATTCCATCTTTCCAGCAAATTCGTAGATTCCTGATCGCGAGCTAATATTAAAAACGTTCAATGGGCCGTAAAATTCTCAAACGGAGAGATTCCATCTTTCCAGCAAATTCGTATATTCCTGATCGCGAGCTAATATTAAAAACGTTCAATGGGCCGTAAAATTCTCAAACGGAGAGATTCCATCTTTCCAGCAAATTCGTATATTCCTGATCGCGAGCTAATATTAAAAACGTTCAATGGGCCGTAAAATTCTCAAACGGAGAGATTCCATCTTTCCAGCAAATTCGTAGATTCCTGATCGCGAGCTAATATTAAAAACGTTCAATGGGCCGTAAAATTCTCAAACGGAGAGATTCCATCTTTCCAGCAAATTCGTAGATTCCTGATCGCGAGCTAATATTAAAAACGTTGAATGTGCCGTAAAATTCTCAAACGGAGAGATTCCATCTTTCCAGCAAATTCATAGATTCCTGATCGCGAGCTAATATTAAAAACGTTCAATGGGCCGCAAAATTCTCAAACGGAGAGATTCCATCTTTCCAGCAAATTCCTATATTCCTGATCGCGAGCTAATATTAAAAACGTTCAATGGGCCGTAAAATTCTCAAACGGAGTGATTCCATCTTTCCAGCAAATTCGTATATTCCTGATCGCGAGCTAATATTAAAAACGTTCAATGGGCCGTAAAATTCTCAAACGGAGAGATTCCATCTTTCCAGCAAATTCGTATATTCCTGATCGCGAGCTAATATTAAAAACGTTCAATGGGCCGTAAAATTTTCAAACGGAGAGATTCCATCTTTCCAGCAAATTCATAGAATCATGATCGCGAGCTAATATTAAAAACGTTCAATGTGCCGTAAAATTCTCAAACGCAGAGATTCCATCTTTCCAGCAAATTCATAGATTCCTGACCGCGAGCTAATATTAAAAACGTTCAATGTGCCGTAAAATTCTCAAACGGAGAGATTCCATCTTTCCAGCAAATTCATAGATTCCTGATCGCGAGCTAATATTAAAAACGTTCAATGGGCCGTAAAATTCTGAAACGGTGAGATTCCATCTTTCCAGCAAATTCGTATATTCCTGATCGCGAGCTAATATTAAAAACCTTCAATGGGCCGTAAAATTCTCAAACGGAGAGATTCCATCTTTCCAGCAAATTCGTATATTCCTGATCGCGAGCTAATATTAAAAACGTTCAATGGGCCGTAAAATTCTCAAACGGAGAGATTCCATCTTTCCAGCAAATTCGTATATTCCTGATCGCGAGCTAATATTAAAAACGTTCAATGGGCCGTAAAATTCTCAAACGGAGAGATTCCATCTTTCCAGCAAATTCGTAGATTCCTGATCGCGAGCTAATATTAAAAACGTTGAATGTGCCGTAAAATTCTCAAACGGAGAGATTCCATCTTTCCAGCAAATTCGTATATTCCTGATCGCGAGCTAATATTAAAAACGTTCAATGGGCCGTAAAATTCTCAAACGGAGAGATTCCATCTTTCCAGCAAATTCGTAGATTCCTGATCGCGAGCTAATATTAAAAACGTTGAACGTGCGTAAAATTCTCAAACGGAGAGATTCCATCTTTCCAGCAAATTAATAGATTCCTGATCGCGAGCTAATATTAAAAACGTTCAATGGGCCGTAAAATTCTCAAACGGAGAGATTCCATCTTTCCAGCAAATTCGTATATTCCTGATCGCGAGCTAATATTAAAAACGTTCAATGGGCCGTAAAATTCTCAAACCGAGTGATTCCATCTTTCCAGCAAATTCGTATATTCCTGATCGCGAGCTAATATTAAAAACGTTCAATGGGCCGTAAAATTCTCAAACGGAGAGATTCCATCTTTCCAGCAAATCCGTATATTCCTGATCGCGAGCTAATATTAAAAACGTTCAATGGGCCGTAAAATTCTCAAACGGAGAGATTCCATCTTTCCAGCAAATTCGTAGATTCCTGATCGCGAGCTAATATTAAAAACGTTCAATGGGCCGTAAAATTCTCAAACGGGGAGATTCCATCTTTCCAGCAAATTCGTAGATTCCTGATCGCGAGCTAATATTAAAAACGTTCAATGTGCCGTAAAATTCTCAAACGGAGAGATTCCATCTTTCCAGCAAATTCGTAGATTCCTGATCGCGAGCTAATATTAAAAACGTTCAATGTGCCGTAAAATTCTCAAACGGAGAGATTCCATCTTTCCAGCAAATTAATAGATTCCTGATCGCGAGCTAATATTAAAAACGTTCAATGGGCCGTAAAATTCTCAAACGGAGAGATTCCATCTTTCCAGCAAATTCGTATATTCCTGATCGCGAGCTAATATTAAAAACGTTCAATGGGCCGTAAAATTCTCAAACGGAGTGATTCCATCTTTCCAGCAAATTAGTATATTCCTGATCGCGAGCTAATATTAAAAACGTTCAATGGGCCGTAAAATTCTCAAACGGAGAGATTCCATCTTTCCAGCAAATTCGTATATTCCTGATCGCGAGCTAATATTAAAAACGTTCAATGGGCCGTAAAATTCTCAAACGGAGAGATTCCATCTTTCCAGCAAATTCGTATATTCCTGATCGCGAGCTAATATTAAAAACGTTCAATGGGCCGTAAAATTCTCAAACGGAGAGATTCCATCTTTCCAGCAAATTCATAGAATCATGATCGCGAGCTAATATTAAAAACGTTCAATGTGCCGTAAAATTCTCAAACGCAGAGATTCCATCTTTCCAGCAAATTCATAGATTCCTGACCGCGAGCTAATATTAAAAACGTTCAATGTGCCGTAAAATTCTCAAACGGAGAGATTCCATCTTTCCAGCAAATTCAAAGATTCCTGATCGCGAGCTAATATTAAAAACGTTCAATGGGCCGTAAAATTCTCAAACGGAGAGATTCCATCTTTCCAACAAATTCGTATATTCCTGATCGCGAGCTAATATTAAAAACGTTCAATGGGCCATAAAATTCTCAAACGGAGAGATTCCATCTTTCCAGCAAATTCGTAGATTCCTGATCGCGAGCTAATATTAAAAACGTTCAATGTGCCGTAAAATTCTCAAACGGAGAGATTCCATCTTTCCAGCAAATTAATAGATTCCTGATCGCAAGCTAATATTAAAAACGTTCAATGGGCCGTAAAATTCTCAAACGGAGAGATTCCATCTTTCCAGCAAATTCGTATATTCCTGATCGCGAGTTAATATTAAAAACGTTCAATGTGCCGTAAAATTCTCAAACGGAGAGATTCCATCTTTCCAGCAAATTCCTAGATTCCTGACCGCGAGCTAATATTAAAAACGTTCAATGTGCCGTAAAATTCTCAAACGGAGAGATTCCATCTTTCCAGCAAATTCATAGATTCCTGATCGCGAGCTAATATTAAAAACGTTCAATGGGCCGTAAAATTCTCAAACGGAGAGATTCCATCTTTCCAGCAAATTCGTATATTCCTGATCGCGAGCTAATATTAAAAACGTTCAATGGGCCGTAAAATTCTCAAACGGAGAGATTCCATCTTTCCAGCCAATTAATAGATTCCTGATCGCGAGCTAATATTAAAAACGTTCAATGGGCCGTAAAATTCTCAAACGGAGAGATTCCATCTTTCCAGCAAATTCGTAGATTCCTGATCGCGAGCTAATATTAAAAACGTTGAATGTGCCGTAAAATTCTCAAACGGAGAGATTCCATCTTTCCAGCAAATTAATAGATTCCTGATCGCCAGCTAATATTAAAAACGTTCAATGGGCCGTAAAATTCTCAAACGGAGAGATTCCATCTTTCCAGCAAATTCGTATATTCCTGATCGCGAACTAATATTAAAAACGTTCAATGGGCCGTAAAATTCTCAAACGGAGAGATTCCATCTTTCCAGCAAATTCATAGATTCCTGATCGCGAGCTAATATTAAAAACGTTCAATGGGCCGTAAAATTCTAAAACGGAGAGATTCCATCTTTCCAGCAAATTCGTATATTCCTGATCGCGAGCTAATATTAAAAACGTTCAATGGGCCGTAAAATTCTCAAACGGAGAGATTCCATCTTTCCAGCAAATTCGTAGATTCCTGATCGCGAGCTAATATTAAAAACGTTCAATGTGCCGTAAAATTCTCAAACGGAGAGATTCCATCTTTCCAGCAAATTAATAGATTCCTGATCGCGAGCTAATATTAAAAACGTTCAATGGGCCGTAAAATTCTCAAACGGAGAGATTCCATCTTTCCAGCAAATTCGTATATTCCTGATCGCGAGCTAATATTAAAAACGTTCAATGGGCCGTAAAATTCTCAAACGGAGTGATTCCATCTTTCCAGCAAATTCGTATATTCCTGATCGCGAGCTAATATTAAAAACGTTCAATGGGCCGTAAAATTCTCAAACGGAGAGATTCCATCTTTCCAGCAAATTCGTATATTCCTGATCGCGAGCTAATATTAAAAACGTTCAATGGGCCGTAAAATTCTCAAACGGAGAGATTCCATCTTTCCAGCAAATTCGTATATTCCTGATCGCGAGCTAATATTAAAAACGTTCAATGGGCCGTAAAATTCTCAAACGGAGAGATTCCATCTTTCCAGCAAATTCCTAGATTCCTGACCGCGAGCTAATATTAAAAACGTTCAATGTGCCGTAAAATTCTCAAACGGAGAGATTCCATCTTTCCAGCAAATTCATAGATTCCTGATCGCGAGCTAATATTAAAAACGTTCAATGGGCCGTAAAATTCTCAAACGGAGAGATTCCATCTTTCCAGCAAATTCGTATATTCCTGATCGCGAGCTAATATTAAAAACGTTCAATGGGCCGTAAAATTCTCAAACGGAGAGATTCCATCTTTCCAGCCAATTAATAGATTCCTGATCGCGAGCTAATATTAAAAACGTTCAATGGGCCGTAAAATTCTCAAACGGAGTGATTCCATCTTTCCAGCAAATTCGTATATTCCTGATCGCGAGCTAATATTAAAAACGTTCAATGGGCCTTCAATGGGCCGTAAAATTCTCAAACGGAGAGATTCCATCTTTCCAGCAAATTAGTAGATTCCTGATCGCGAGCTAATATTATAAAACGTTCAATGTGCCGTAAAATTCTCAAACGGAGAGATTCCATCTTTCCAGCAAATTAGTAGATTCCTGATCGCGAGCTAATATTAAAAACGTTCAATGTGCCGTAAAATTCTCAAACGGAGAGATTCCATCTTTCCAGCAAATTAGTAGATTCCTGATCGCGAGCTAATATTAAAAACGTTCAATGTGCCGTAAAATTCTCAAACGGAGAGATTCCATCTTTCCAGCAAATTCATAGAATCATGATCGCGAGCTAATATTAAAAACGTTCAATGTGCCGTAAAATTCTCAAACGCAGAGATTCCATCTTTCCAGCAAATTCATAGATTCCTGACCGCGAGCTTATATTAAAAACGTTCAATGTGCCGTAAAATTCTCAAACGGAGAGATTCCATCTTTCCAGCAAATTCCTAGATTCCTGACCGCGAGCTAATATTAAAAACGTTCAATGTGCCGTAAAATTCTCAAACGGAGAGATTCCATCTTTCCAGCAAATTCATAGATTCCTGATCGCGAGCTAATATTAAAAACGTTCAATGGGCCGTAAAATTCTCAAACGGAGAGATTCCATCTTTCCAGCAAATTCGTATATTCCTGATCGCGAGCTAATATTAAAAACGTTCAATGGGCCGTAAAATTCTCAAACGGAGAGATTCCATCTTTCCAGCAAATTAGTATATTCCTGATCGCGAGCTAATATTAAAAACGTTCAATGGGCCGTAAAATTCTCAAACGGAGAGATTCCATCTTTCCAGCAAATTCGTAGATTCCTGATCGCGAGCTAATATTAAAAACGTTGAATGTGCCGTAAAATTCTCAAACGGAGAGATTCCATCTTTCCAGCAAATTAATAGATTCCTGACAGCGAGCTAATATTAAAAACGTTGAATGTGCCGTAAAATTCTCAAACGGAGAGATTCCATCTTTCCAGCAAATAAATAGATTCCTGCTCGCGAGCTAATATTAAAAACGTTCAATAGGCCGTAAAATTCTCAAACGGAGAGATTCCATCTTTCCAGCAAATTCGTATATTCCTGATCGCGAGCTAATATTAAAAACGTTCAATGTGCCGTAAAATTCTCAAACGGAGAGATTCCATCTTTCCAGCAAATTAGTAGATTCCTGATCGCGAGCTAATATTAAAAACGTTCAATGTGCCGTAAAATTCTCAAACGGAGAGATTCCATCTTTCCAGCAAATTCGTATATTCCTGATCGCGAGCTAATATTAAAAACGTTCAATGTGCCGTAAAATTCTCAAACGGAGAGATTCCATCTTTCCAGCAAATTAATAGATTCCTGATCGCGAGCTAATATTAAAAACGTTCAATGTGCCGTAAAATTCTCAAACGGAGAGATTCCATCTTTCCAGCAAATTCGTAGATTCCTGATCGCGAGCTAATATTAAAAACGTTGAATGTGCCGTAAAATTCTCAAACGGAGAGATTCCATCTTTCCAGCAAATTAATAGATTCCTGACAGCGAGCTAATATTAAAAACGTTGAATGTGCCGTAAAATTCTCAAACGGAGAGATTCCATCTTTCCAGCAAATTCATAGATTCCTGACCGCGAGCTAATATTAAAAACGTTCAATGGGCCGTAAAATTCTCAAACGGAGAGATTCCATCTTTCCAGCCAATTAATAGATTCCTGCTCGCTAGCTAATATTAAAAACGTTCAATGTGCCGTAAAATTCTCAAACGGAGAGATTCCATCTTTCCAGCAAATTAATAGATTCCTGACAGCGAGCTAATATTAAAAACGTTCAATGTGCCGTAAAATTCTCAAACGGAGAGATTCCATCTTTCCAGCAAATTCATAGATTCCTGCTCGCGAGCTAATATTAAAAACGTTCAATGGGCCGTAAAATTCTCAAACGGAGAGATTCCATCTTTCCAGCAAATCCGTATATTCCTGATCGCGAGCTAATATTAAAAACGTTCAATGGGCCGTAAAATTCTCAAACGGAGAGATTCCATCTTTCCAGCAAATTCGTAGATTCCTGATCGCGAGCTAATATTAAAAACGTTGAATGTGCCGTAAAATTCTCAAACGGAGAGATTCCATCTTTCCAGCAAATTAATAGATTCCTGATCGCGAGCTAATATTAAAAACGTTCAATGGGCCGTAAAATTCTCAAACGGAGTGATTCCATCTTTCCAGCAAATTCGTATATTCCTGATCGCGAGCTAATATTAAAAACGTTCAATGGGCCGTAAAATTCTCAAACGGAGAGATTCCATCTTTCCAGCAAATTCGTATATTCCTGATCGCGAGCTAATATTAATAACGTTCAATGGGCCGTAAAATTCTCAAACGGAGAGATTCCATCTTTCCATCAAATTCGTAGATTCCTGATCGCGAGCTAATATTAAAAACGTTGAATGTGCCGTAAAATTCTCAAACGGAGAGATTCCATCTTTCCAGCAAATTAATAGATTCCTGATCGCGAGCTAATATTAAAAACGTTCAATGTGCCGTAAAATTCTCAAACGGAGAGATTCCATCTTTCCAGCAAATTCGTAGATTCCTGATCGCGAGCTAATATTAAAAACGTTGAATGTGCCGTAAAATTCTCAAACGGAGAGATTCCATCTTTCCAGCAAATTAATAGATTCCTGACAGCGAGCTAATATTAAAAACGTTGAATGTGCCGTAAAATTCTCAAACGGAGAGATTCCATCTTTCCAGCAAATAAATAGATTCCTGCTCGCGAGCTAATATTAAAAACGTTCAATAGGCCGTAAAATTCTCAAACGGAGAGATTCCATCTTTCCAGCAAATTAATAGATTCCTGCTCGCGAGCTAATATTAAAAACGTTCAATGTGCCGTAAAATTCTCAAACGGAGAGATTCCATCTTTCCAGCAAATTAATAGATTCCTGACAGCGAGCTAATATTAAAAACGTTGAATGTGCCGTAAAATTCTCAAACGGAGAGATTCCATCTTTCCAGCAAATTCATAGATTCCTGACCGCGAGCTAATATTAAAAACGTTCAATGGGCCGTAAAATTCTCAAACGGAGAGATTCCATCTTTCCAGCCAATTAATAGATTCCTGCTCGCTAGCTAATATTAAAAACGTTCAATGTGCCGTAAAATTCTCAAACGGAGAGATTCCATCTTTCCAGCAAATTAATAGATTCCTGACAGCGAGCTAATATTAAAAACGTTCAATGTGCCGTAAAATTCTCAAACGGAGAGATTCCATCTTTCCAGCAAATTCATAGATTCCTGCTCGCGAGCTAATATTAAAAACGTTCAATGGGCCGTAAAATTCTCAAACGGAGAGATTCCATCTTTCCAGCAAATCCGTATATTCCTGATCGCGAGCTAATATTAAAAACGTTCAATGGGCCGTAAAATTCTCAAACGGAGAGATTCCATCTTTCCAGCAAATTAATAGATTCCTGACAGCGAGCTAATATTAAAAACGTTGAATGTGCCGTAAAATTCTCAAACGGAGAGATTCCATCTTTCCAGCAAATTCATAGATTCCTGACCGCGAGCTAATATTAAAAACGTTCAATGGGCCGTAAAATTCTCAAACGGAGAGATTCCATCTTTCCAGCCAATTAATAGATTCCTGCTCGCGAGCTAATATTAAAAACGTTCAATGTGCCGTAAAATTCTCAAACGGAGAGATTCCATCTTTCCAGCAAATTAATAGATTCCTGACAGCGAGCTAATATTAAAAACGTTCAATGTGCCGTAAAATTCTCAAACGGAGAGATTCCATCTTTCCAGCAAATTCATAGATTCCTGCTCGCGAGCTAATATTAAAAACGTTCAATGGGCCGTAAAATTCTCAAACGGAGAGATTCCATCTTTCCAGCAAATTCGTATATTCCTGATCGCGAGCTAATATTAATAACGTTCAATGGGCCGTAAAATTCTCAAACGGAGAGATTCCATCTTTCCATCAAATTCGTAGATTCCTGATCGCGAGCTAATATTAAAAACGTTGAATGTGCCGTAAAATTCTCAAACGGAGAGATTCCATCTTTCCAGCAAATTAATAGATTCCTGATCGCGAGCTAATATTAAAAACGTTCAATGTGCCGTAAAATTCTCAAACGGAGAGATTCCATCTTTCCAGCAAATTCATAGATTCCTGATCGCGAGCTAATATTAAAAACGTTCAATGGGCCGTAAAATTCTCAAACGGAGAGATTCCATCTCTCCAGCAAATTCGTATATTCCTGATCGCGAGCTAATATTAAAAACGTTCAATGGGCCGTAAAATTCCCAAACGGAGTAATTCCATCTTTCCAGCAAATTAATAGATTCCTGACCGCGACCTAATATTAAAAACGTTCAATGGGCCGTAAAATTCTCAAACGGAGAGTTTCCATCTTTCCAGCAAATTCGTATATTCCTGCTCGCGAGCTAATATTAAAAACGTTCAATGTGCCGTAAAATTCTCAAACGGAGAGATTCCATCTTTCCAGCAAATTAATAGATTCCTGACAGCGAGCTAATATTAAAAACGTTGAATGTGCCGTAAAATTCTCAAACGGAGAGATTCCATCTTTCCAGCAAATTCGTATATTCCTGATCGCGAGCTAATATTAAAAACGTTCAATGGGCCGTAAAATTCTCAAACGGAGAGATTCCATCTTTCCAGCAAATTAATAGATTCCTGACAGCGAGCTAATATTAAAAACGTTGAATGTGCCGTAAAATTCTCAAACGGAGAAATTCCATCTTTCCAGCAAATTCATAGATTCCTGACCGCGAGCTAATATTAAAAACGTTCAATGGGCCGTAAAATTCTCAAACGGAGAGATTCCATCTTTCCAGCCAATTAATAGATTCCTGCTCGCGAGCTAATATTAAAAACGTTCAATGTGCCGTAAAATTCTCAAACGGAGAGATTCCATCTTTCCAGCAAATTCATAGATTCCTGACAGCGAGCTAATATTAAAAACGTTCAATGTGCCGTAAAATTCTCAAACGGAGAGATTCCATCTTTCCAGCAAATTCATAGATTCCTGCTCGCGAGCTAATATTAAAAACGTTCAATGGGCCGTAAAATTCTCAAACGGAGAGATTCCATCTTTCCAGCAAATCCGTATATTCCTGATCGCGAGCTAATATTAAAAACGTTCAATGGGCCGTAAAATTCTCAAACGGAGAGATTCCATCTTTCCATCAAATTCGTAGATTCCTGATCGCGAGCTAATATTAAAAACGTTGAATGTGCCGTAAAATTCTCAAACGGAGAGATTCCATCTTTCCAGCAAATTAATAGATTCCTGATCGCGAGCTAATATTAAAAACGTTCAATGGGCCGTAAAATTCTCAAACGGAGAGATTCCATCTTTCCAGCAAATTCGTATATTCCTGATCGCGAGCTAATATTAAAAACGTTCAATGGGCCGTAAAATTCTCAAACGGAGAGATTCCATCTTTCCAGCAAATTCGTATATTCCTGATCGCGAGCTAATATTAATAACGTTCAATGGGCCGTAAAATTCTCAAACGGAGAGATTCCATCTTTCCATCAAATTCGTATATTCCTGATCGCGAGCTAATATTAAAAACGTTGAATGTGCCGTAAAATTCTCAAACGGAGAGATTCCATCTTTCCAGCAAATTAATAGATTCCTGATCGCGAGCTAATATTAAAAACGTTCAATGTGCCGTAAAATTCTCAAACGGAGAGATTCCATCTTTCCAGCAAATTCATAGATTCCTGATCGCGAGCTAATATTAAAAACGTTCAATGGGCCGTAAAATTCTCAAACGGAGAGATTCCATCTTTCCAGCAAATTCGTATATTCCTGATCGCGAGCTAATATTAAAAACGTTCAATGGGCCGTAAAATTCTCAAACGGAGTGATTCATCTTTCCAGCAAATTAATAGATTCCTGACCGCGACTTAATATTAAAAACGTTCAATGGGCCGTAAAATTCTCAAACGGAGGGTTTCCATCTTTCCAGCAAATTCGTATATTCCTGCTCGCGAGCTAATATTAAAAACGTTCAATGTGCCGTAAAATTCTCAAACGGAGAGATTCCATCTTTCCAGCAAATTTATAGATTCCTGACAGCGAGCTAATATTAAAAACGTTGAATGTGCCGTAAAATTCTCAAACGGAGAGATTCCATCTTTCCAGCAAATTCGTATATTCCTGATCGCGAGCTAATATTAAAAACGTTCAATGGGCCGTAAAATTCTCAAACGGAGAGATTCCATCTTTCCAGCAAATTAATAGATTCCTGATCGCGAGCTAATATTAAAAACGTTCAATGGGCCGTAAAATTCTCAAACGGAGAGATTCCATCTTTCCAGCCAATTAATAGATTCCTGATGGCGAGCTAATATTAAAAACGTTCAATGGGCCGTAAAATTCTCAAACGGAGAGATTCCATCTTTCCAGCAAATTAATAGATTCCTGATCGCGAGCTAATATTAAAAACGTTCAATGGGCCGTAAAATTCTCAAACGGAGAGATTCCATCTTTCCAGCAAATTTGTATATTCCTGATCGCGAGCTAATATTAAAAACGTTCAATGGGCCGTAAAATTCTCAAACGGAGAGATTCCATCTTTCCAGCCAATTAATAGATTCCTGATCGCGAGCTAATATTAAAAACGTTCAATGTGCCGTAAAATTCTCAAACGGAGAGATTCCATCTTTCCAGCAAATTAGTAGATTCCTGATCGCGAGCTAATATTAAAAACGTTCAATGTGCCGTAAAATTCTCAAACGGAGAGATTCCATCTTTCCAGCAAATTCATAGAATCATGATCGCGAGCTAATATTAAAAACGTTCAATGTGCCGTAAAATTGTCAAACGCAGAGATTCCATCTTTCCAGCAAATTCATAGATTCCTGACCGCGAGCTAATATTAAAAACGTTCAATGTGCCGTAAAATTCTCAAACGGAGAGATTCCATCTTTCCAGCAAATTCCTAGATTCCTGACCGCGAGCTAATATTAAAAACGTTCAATGTGCCGTAAAATTCTCAAACGGAGAGATTCCATCTTTCCAGCAAATTCATAGATTCCTGACAGCGAGCTAATATTAAAAACGTTGAATGTGCCGTAAAATTCTCAAACGGAGAGATTCCATCTTTCCAGCAAATAAATAGATTCCTGCTCGCGAGCTAATATTAAAAACGTTCAATAGGCCGTCAAATTCTCAAACGGAGAGATTCCATCTTTCCAGCAAATTCGTATATTCCTGATCGCGAGCTAATATTAAAAACGTTCAATGGGCCGTAAAATTCTCAAACGGAGAGATTCCATCTTTCCAGCAAATTAGTAGATTCCTGATCGCGAGCTAATATTAAAAACGTTCAATGTGCCGTAAAATTCTCAAACGGAGAGATTCCATCTTTCCAGCAAATTCATAGATTCCTGCTCGCGAGCTAATATTAAAAACGTTCAATGTGAAGTAAAATTCTCAAACGGAGAGATTCCATCTTTCCAGCAAATTCATAGATTCCTGACCGCGAGCTAATATTAAAAACGTTCAATGAGCCGTAAAATTCTCAAACGGAGAGATTCCATCTTTCCAGCAAATTAATAGATTCCTGATCGCGAGCTAATATTAAAAACGTTCAATGGGCCGTAAAATTCTCAAACGGAGAGATTCCATCTTTCCAGCAAATTCGTATATTCCTGATCGCGAGCTAATATTAAAAACGTTCAATGGGCCGTAAAATTCTCAAACGGAAAGATTCCATCTTTCCAGCAAATTCGTATATTACTGATCGCGAGCTAATATTAAAAACGTTCAATGGGCCGTAAAATTCTCAAACGGAGAGATTCCATCTTTCCAGCAAATTCGTAGATTCCTGATCGCGAGCTAATATTAAAAACGTTGAATGTGCCGTAAAATTCTCAAACGGAGAGATTCCATCTTTCCAGCAAATTAATAGATTCCTGATCGCGAGCTAATATTAAAAACGTTCAATGGGCCGTAAAATTCTCAAACGGAGAGATTCCATCTTTCCAGCAAATTCGTATATTCCTGATCGCGAGCTAATATTAAAAACGTTCAATGGGCCGTAAAATTCTCAAACGGAGTGATTCATCTTTCCAGCAAATTAATAGATTCCTGACCGCGACCTAATATTAAAAACGTTCAATGGGCCGTAAAATTCTCAAACGGAGGGTTTCCATCTTTCCAGCAAATTCGTATATTCCTGATCGCGAGCTAATATTAAAAACGTTCAATGTGCCGTAAAATTCTCAAACGGAGAGATTCCATCTTTCCAGCAAATTAATAGATTCCTGATCGCGAGCTAATATTAAAAACGTTCAATGGGCCGTAAAATTCTCAAACGGAGAGATTCCATCTTTCCAGCAAATTCGTATATTCCTGATCGCGAGCTAATATTAAAAACGTTCAATGGGCCGTAAAATTCTCAAACGGAGAGATTCCATCTTTCCAGCAAATTCGTATATTCCTGATCGCGAGCTAATATTAAAAACGTTCAATGTGCCGTAAAATTCTCAAACGGAGAGATTCCATCTTTCCAGCAAATTCATAGATTCCTGCTCGCGAGCTAATATTAAAAACGTTCAATGTGAAGTAAAATTCTCAAACGGAGAGATTCCATCTTTCCAGCAAATTCATAGATTCCTGACCGCGAGCTAATATTAAAAACGTTCAATGAGCCGTAAAATTCTCAAACGGAGAGATTCCATCTTTCCAGCAAATTAATAGATTCCTGATCGCGAGCTAATATTAAAAACGTTCAATGGGCCGTAAAATTCTCAAACGGAGAGATTCCATCTTTCCAGCAAATTCGTATATTCCTGATCGCGAGCTAATATTAAAAACGTTCAATGGGCCGTAAAATTCTCAAACGGAGAGATTCCATCTTTCCAGCAAATTCGTATATTACTGATCGCGAGCTAATATTAAAAACGTTCAATGGGCCGTAAAATTCTCAAACGGAGAGATTCCATCTTTCCAGCAAATTCGTAGATTCCTGATCGCGAGCTAATATTAAAAACGTTGAATGTGCCGTAAAATTCTCAAACGGAGAGATTCCATCTTTCCAGCAAATTAATAGATTCCTGATCGCGAGCTAATATTAAAAACGTTCAATGGGCCGTAAAATTCTCAAACGGAGAGATTCCATCTTTCCAGCAAATTCGTATATTCCTGATCGCGAGCTAATATTAAAAACGTTCAATGGGCCGTAAAATTCTCAAACGGAGTGATTCATCTTTCCAGCAAATTAATAGATTCCTGACCGCGACCTAATATTAAAAACGTTCAATGGGCCGTAAAATTCTCAAACGGAGGGTTTCCATCTTTCCAGCAAATTCGTATATTCCTGATCGCGAGCTAATATTAAAAACGTTCAATGGGCCGTAAAATTCTCAAACGGAGAGATTCCATCTTTCCAGCAAATTAATAGATTCCTGCTCGCGAGCTAATATTAAAAACGTTCAATGTGAAGTAAAATTCTCAAACGGAGAGATTCCATCTTTCCAGAAAATTTCTAGATTCCTGACCGCGAGCTAATATTAAAAACGTTCAATGTGCCGTAAAATTCTCAAACGGAGAGATTCCATCTTTCCAGCAAATTAATAGATTCCTGATCGCGAGCTAATATTAAAAACGTTCAATGGGCCGTAAAATTCTCAAACGGAGAGATTCCATCTTTCCAGCAAATTCGTATATTCCTGATCGCGAGCTAATATTAAAAACGTTCAATGGGCCGTAAAATTCTCAAACGGAGAGATTCCATCTTTCCAGCAAATTCGTATATTCCTGATCGCGAGCTAATATTAAAAACGTTGAATGTGCCGTAAAATTCTCAAACGGAGAGATTCCATCTTTCCAGCAAATTAATAGATTCCTGATCGCGAGCTAATATTAAAAACGTGCAATGGGCCGTAAAATTCTCAAACGGAGAGATTCCATCTTTCCAGCAAATTCGTATATTCCTGATCGCGAGCTAATATTAAAAACGTTCAATGGGCCGTAAAATTATCAAACGGAGAGATTCCATCTTTCCAGCAAATTCGTATATTCCTGATCGCGAGCTAATATTAAAAACGTTCAATGGGCCGTAAAATTCTCAAACGGAGAGATTCCATCTTTCCAGCAAATTCGTATATTCCTGATCGCGAGCTAATATTAAAATCGTTCAATGGGCCGTAAAATTCCCAAACAGAGAGATTCCATCTTTCCAGAAAATTCGTAGATTCCTGATCGCGAGCTAATATTAAAAACGTTCAATGTGCCGTAAAATTCTCAAACGGAGAGATTCCATCTTTCCAGCAAATTCATAGATTCCTGATCGCGAGCTAATATTAAAAACGTTCAATGGGCCGTAAAATTCTCAAACGGAGTGATTCCATCTTTCCAGCAAATTCGTATATTCCTGATCGCGAGCTAATATTAAAAACGTTCAATGGGCCGTAAAATTCTCAAACGGAGAGATTCCATCTTTCCAGCAAATTCGTATATTCCTGATCGCGAGCTAATATTAAAAACGTTCAATGGGCCGTAAAATTCTCAAACGGAGAGATTCCATCTTTCCAGCAAATTACTAGATTCCTGATCGCGAGCTAATATTAAAAACGTTCAATGTGCCGTAAAATTCTCAAACGGAGAGATGCCATCTTTCCAGCAAATTCGTATATTCCTGATCGCGAGCTAATATTAAAAACGTTCAATGGGCCGTAAAATTCTGAAACGGAGAGATTCCATCTTTCCAGCAAATTCGTATATTCCTGATCGCGAGCTAATATTAAAAACGTTCAATGGGCCGTAAAATTCTCAAACGGAGAGATTCCATCTTTCCAGCAAATTCGTATATTCCTGATCGCGAGCTAATATTAAAAACGTTCAATGGGCCGTAAAATTCTCAAACGGAGAGATTCCATCTTTCCAGCAAATTACTAGATTCCTGATCGCGAGCTAATATTAAAAACGTTCAATGTGCCGTAAAATTCTCAAACGGAGAGATGCCATCTTTCCAGCAAATTCGTATATTCCTGATCGCGAGCTAATATTAAAAACGTTCAATGGGCCGTAAAATTCTGAAACGGAGAGATTCCATCTTTCCAGCAAATTCGTATATTCCTGATCGCGAGCTAATATTAAAAACGTTCAATGGGCCGTAAAATTCTCAAACGGAGAGATTCCATCTTTCCAGCAAATTAATAGATTCCTGCTCGCGAGCTAATATTAAAAACGTTCAATGTGAAGTAAAATTCTCAAACGGAGAGATTCCATCTTTCCAGAAAATTCCTAGATTCCTGACCGCGAGCTAATATTAAAAACGTTCAATGTGCCGTAAAATTCTCAAACGGAGAGATTCCATCTTTCCAGCAAATTAATAGATTCCTGATCGCGAGCTAATATTAAAAACGTGCAATGGGCCGTAAAATTCTAAAACGTAGAGATTCCATCTTTCCAGCAAATTCGTATATTCCTGATCGCGAGCTAATATTAAAAACGTTCAATGGGCCGTAAAATTCTCAAACGGAGTGATTCCATCTTTCCAGCAAATTCGTATATTCCTGATCGCGAGCTAATATTAAAAACGTTCAATGGGCCGTAAAATTCTCAAACGGAGAGATTCCATCTTTCCAGCAAATTAATAGATTCCTGATCGCGAGCTAATATTAAAAACGTTCAATGGGCCGTAAAATTCTCAAACGGAGAGATTCCATCTTTCCAGCAAATTCATAGATTCCTGATCGCGAGCTAATATTAAAAACGTTCAATGGGCCGTAAAATTCTCAAACGGAGTGATTCCATCTTTCCAGCAAATTCGTATATTCCTGATCGCGAGCTAATATTAAAAACGTTCAATGGGCCGTAAAATTCTCAAACGGAGAGATTCCATCTTTCCAGCAAATTAATAGATTCCTGATCGCGAGCTAATATTAAAAACGTTCAATGGGCCGTAAAATTCCCAAACGGAGAGATTCCATCTTTCCAGCAAATTCATAGATTCCTGATCGCGAGCTAATATTAAAAACGTTCAATGGGCCGTAAAATTCTCAAACGGAGTGATTCCATCTTTCCAGCAAATTCGTATATTCCTGATCGCGAGCTAATATTAAAAATGTTCAATGTGCCGTAAAATTCTCAAACGGAGAGATTCCATCTTTCCAGCAAATTCATAGATTCCTGATCGCGAGCTAATATTAAAAACGTTCAATGGGCCGTAAAATTCTCAAACGGAGAGATTCCATCTTTCCAGCAAATTCGTATATTCCTGATCGCGAGCTAATATTAAAAACGTTCAATGGGCCGTAAAATTCTCAAACGGAGAGATTCCATCTTTCCAGCAAATTCGTATATTCCTGATCGCGAGCTAATATTAAAAACGTTCAATGGGCCGTAAAATTCCCAAACGGAGAGATTCCATCTTTCCAGCAAATTCATAGATTCCTGACCGCGAGCTAATATTAAAAACGTTCAATGTGCCGTAAAATTCTCAAACGGAGAGATTCCATCTTTCCAGCAAATTAATAGATTCCTGATCGCGAGCTAATATTAAAAACGTGCAATGGGCCGTAAAATTCTAAAACGTAGAGATTCCATCTTTCCAGCAAATTCGTATATTCCTGATCGCGAGCTAATATTAAAAACGTTCAATGGGCCGTATAATTCTCAAACGGAGTGATTCCATCTTTCCAGCAAATTCGTATATTCCTGATCGCGAGCTAATATTAAAAACGTTCAATGGGCCGTAAAATTCTCAAACGGAGAGATTCCATCTTTCCAGCAAATTAATAGATTCCTGATCGCGAGCTAATATTAAAAACGTTCAATGGGCCGTAAAATTCTCAAACGGAGAGATTCCATCTTTCCAGCAAATTCATAGATTCCTGATCGCGAGCTAATATTAAAAACGTTCAATGGGCCGTAAAATTCTCAAACGGAGTGATTCCATCTTTCCAGCAAATTCGTATATTCCTGATCGCGAGCTAATATTAAAAACGTTCAATGGGCCGTAAAATTCTCAAACGGAGAGATTCCATCTTTCCAGCAAATTAATAGATTCCTGATCGCGAGCTAATATTAAAAACGTTCAATGGGCCGTAAAATTCCCAAACGGAGAGATTCCATCTTTCCAGCAAATTCATAGATTCCTGAACGCGAGCTAATATTAAAAACGTTCAATGGGCCGTAAAATTCTCAAACGGAGTGATTCCATCTTTCCAGCAAATTCGTATATTCCTGATCGCGAGCTAATATTAAAAATGTTCAATGTGCCGTAAAATTCTCAAACGGAGAGATTCCATCTTTCCAGCAAATTCATAGATTCCTGATCGCGAGCTAATATTAAAAACGTTCAATGGGCCGTAAAATTCTCAAACGGAGAGATTCCATCTTTCCAGCAAATTCGTATATTCCTGATCGCGAGCTAATATTAAAAACGTTCAATGGGCCGTAAAATTCTCAAACGGAGAGATTCCATCTTTCCAGCAAATTCGTATATTCCTGATCGCGAGCTAATATTAAAAACGTTCAATGGGCCGTAAAATTCCCAAACGGAGAGATTCCATCTTTCCAGCAAATTCATAGATTCCTGATCGCGAGCTAATATTAAAAACGTTCAATGGGCCGTAAAATTCTCAAACGGAGTGATTCCATCTTTCCAGCAAATTCGTATATTCCTGATCGCGAGCTAATATTAAAAACGTTCAATGGGCCGTAAAATTCTCAAACGGAGAGATTCCATCTTTCCAGCAAATTAATAGATTCCTGATCGCGAGCTAATATTAAAAACGTTCAATGGGCCGTAAAATTCTCAAACGGAGAGATTCCATCTTTCCAGCAAATTCGTATATTCCTGACCGCGAGCTAATATTAAAAACGTTCAATGTGCCGTAAAATTCTCAAACGGAGAGATTCCATCTTTCCAGCAAATTCCTAGATTCCTGACCGCGAGCTAATATTAAAAACGTTCAATGTGCCGTAAAATTCTCAAACGTAGAGATTCCATCTTTCCAGCAAATTCATAGATTCCTGATCGCGAGCTAATATTAAAAACGTTCAATGGGCCGTAAAAGTCTCAAACGGAGAGATTCCATCTTTCCAGCAAATTCGTATATTCCTGATCGCGAGCTAATATTAAAAACGTTCAATGGGCCGTAAAATTCTCAAACGGAGAGATTCCATCTTTCCAGCAAATTAGTAGATTCCTGATCGCGAGCTAATATTAAAAACGTTCAATGTGCCGTAAAATTCTCAAACGTAGAGATTCCATCTTTCCAGCAAATTCATAGATTCCTGATCGCGAGCTAATATTAAAAACGTTCAATGGGCCGTAAAAGTCTCAAACGGAGAGATTCCATCTTTCCAGCAAATTCGTATATTCCTGATCGCGAGCTAATATTAAAAACGTTCAATGGGCCGTAAAATTCTCAACGGAGAGATTCCATCTTTCCAGCAAATTCATAGATTCCTGACAGCGAGCTAATATTAAAAACGTTGAATGTGCCGTAAAATTCTCAAACGGAGAGATTCCATCTTTCCAGGCAAATAAATAGATTCCTGCTCGCGAGCTAATATTAAAAACGTTCAATAGGCCGTAAAAATTCTCAAACGGAGAGATTCCATCTTTCCAGCAAATTCGTATATTCCTGATCGCGAGCTAATATTAAAAACGTTCAATGGGCCGTAAAATTCTCAAACGGAGAGATTCCATCTTTCCAGCAAATTCGTATATTCCTGATCGCGAGCTAATATTAAAAACGTTCAATGGGCCGTAAAATTCTCAAACGGAGAGATTCCATCTTTCCAGCAAATTACTAGATTCCTGATCGCGAGCTAATATTAAAAACGTTCAATGTGCCGTAAAATTCTCAAACGGAGAGATGCCATCTTTCCAGCAAATTCGTATATTCCTGATCGCGAGCTAATATTAAAAACGTTCAATGGGCCGTAAAATTCTGAAACGGAGAGATTCCATCTTTCCAGCAAATTCGTATATTCCTGATCGCGAGCTAATATTAAAAACGTTCAATGGGCCGTAAAATTCTCAAACGGAGAGATTCCATCTTTCCAGCAAATTAATAGATTCCTGCTCGCGAGCTAATATTAAAAACGTTCAATGTGAAGTAAAATTCTCAAACGGAGAGATTCCATCTTTCCAGAAAATTCCTAGATTCCTGACCGCGAGCTAATATTAAAAACGTTCAATGTGCCGTAAAATTCTCAAACGGAGAGATTCCATCTTTCCAGCAAATTAATAGATTCCTGATCGCGAGCTAATATTAAAAACGTGCAATGGGCCGTAAAATTCTAAAACGTAGAGATTCCATCTTTCCAGCAAATTCGTATATTCCTGATCGCGAGCTAATATTAAAAACGTTCAATGGGCCGTAAAATTCTCAAACGGAGTGATTCCATCTTTCCAGCAAATTCGTATATTCCTGATCGCGAGCTAATATTAAAAACGTTCAATGGGCCGTAAAATTCTCAAACGGAGAGATTCAATCTTTCCAGCAAATTAATAGATTCCTGATCGCGAGCTAATATTAAAAACGTTCAATGGGCCGTAAAATTCTCAAACGGAGAGATTCCATCTTTCCAGCAAATTCATAGATTCCTGATCGCGAGCTAATATTAAAAACGTTCAATGGGTCGTAAAATTCTCAAACGGAGTGATTCCATCTTTCCAGCAAATTCGTATATTCCTGATCGCGAGCTAATATTAAAAACGTTCAATGGGCCGTAAAATTCTCAAACGGAGAGATTCCATCTTTCCAGCAAATTAATAGATTCCTGATCGCGAGCTAATATTAAAAACGTTCAATGGGCCGTAAAATTCCCAAACGGAGAGATTCCATCTTTCCAGCAAATTCATAGATTCCTGATCGCGAGCTAATATTAAAAACGTTCAATGGGCCGTAAAATTCTCAAACGGAGTGATTCCATCTTTCCAGCAAATTCGTATATTCCTGATCGCGAGCTAATATTAAAAATGTTCAATGTGCCGTAAAATTCTCAAACGGAGAGATTCCATCTTTCCAGCAAATTCATAGATTCCTGATCGCGAGCTAATATTAAAAACGTTCAATGGGCCGTAAAATTCTCAAACGGAGAGATTCCATCTTTCCAGCAAATTCGTATATTCCTGATCGCGAGCTAATATTAAAAACGTTCAATGGGCCGTAAAATTCTCAAACGGAGAGATTCCATCTTTCCAGCAAATTCGTATATTCCTGATCGCGAGCTAATATTAAAAACGTTCAATGGGCCGTAAAATTCCCAAACGGAGAGATTCCATCTTTCCAGCAAATTCATAGATTCCTGACCGCGAGCTAATATTAAAAACGTTCAATGTGCCGTAAAATTCTCAAACGGAGAGATTCCATCTTTCCAGCAAATTAATAGATTCCTGATCGCGAGCTAATATTAAAAACGTGCAATGGGCCGTAAAATTCTAAAACGTAGAGATTCCATCTTTCCAGCAAATTCGTATATTCCTGATCGCGAGCTAATATTAAAAACGTTCAATGGGCCGTAAAATTCTCAAACGGAGTGATTCCATCTTTCCAGCAAATTCGTATATTCCTGATCGCGAGCTAATATTAAAAACGTTCAATGGGCCGTAAAATTCTCAAACGGAGAGATTCCATCTTTCCAGCAAATTAATAGATTCCTGATCGCGAGCTAATATTAAAAACGTTCAATGGGCCGTAAAATTCTCAAACGGAGAGATTCCATCTTTCCAGCAAATTCATAGATTCCTGATCGCGAGCTAATATTAAAAACGTTCAATGGGCCGTAAAATTCTCAAACGGAGTGATTCCATCTTTCCAGCAAATTCGTATATTCCTGATCGCGAGCTAATATTAAAAACGTTCAATGGGCCGTAAAATTCTCAAACGGAGAGATTCCATCTTTCCAGCAAATTAATAGATTCCTGATCGCGAGCTAATATTAAAAACGTTCAATGGGCCGTAAAATTCCCAAACGGAGAGATTCCATCTTTCCAGCAAATTCATAGATTCCTGATCGCGAGCTAATATTAAAAACGTTCAATGGGCCGTAAAATTCTCAAACGGAGTGATTCCATCTTTCCAGCAAATTCGTATATTCCTGATCGCGAGCTAATATTAAAAATGTTCAATGTGCCGTAAAATTCTCAAACGGAG
>JAOWCC010000113.1:0-35652 GCA_030867875.1 Actinernus sp. WN-2022 | reverse complement strand
CCCACTACTTTGGGCTAGCACTATTTCAGTAATATTCAGAGAGCCGACGCACAAAATGACAGCGATTATAATTAACCCAATTGAAACTTCATAACTAATCATCTGGGCTGCCGCCCGAATGGCCCCTAAAAAAGCATATTTGGACTGACTCGCCCATCCCGACATTAATATCGCATAGACACTAATTGAGGACACCGCCAAGGTAAACAAAATTCCTATTTTTAAATCACTTATCACAACCCCCCTCTCATAAGGGATAACCCCTCAAGCAATTAAGGCCAAAGTGAAGGACAAAACCGGGGCGGCAACATAAATAAATAAATTAGCGTGATGAGGGATTACCATCTCCTTGGTAAATAATTTTATACCATCAGCAAAAGGTTGCAGCAGCCCATAGACTCCTATTACATTGGGCCCCTTCCTAGCTTGCATGTAACCTAAGACCTTCCGTTCGGCTAAAGTTAAATAAGCCACTGCGATAAGCAACGGGACTATTATTATTAAAATCTTTAAGATTAAGTGGATTATTTCAACGATCATCTAGAGTTTCCTCGTAGAGTGGATTCACATAAAGTCTCTGAGGTCCCAACAGCGAAAGGCCCAACCACTCAATAATCAATTTATTAAATGCATTTCTAACCCTCAGCTTTGCTACCGGCTGATTGACCTTCGAGGCCTTTCCAGCATATAGTGGATTTATAATCAAGGCTAATTACTTAGACAAGACGGCCCAACGCAACCTTCCATCGCATCCGGCAACCAAGTGTGCAACCCCAGCTGTGCAGACTTTCCGACTGCCCCTAGGAACAAAAGCAAACATATCAGGGTGATGTTATCAGAGGGGTATAGTCCCACGGTGTTAAAAGCGGAGGCAAAATCTAAGCACCCAAATTGGTCCCAAATCGCCAACATCGCTAAAACAAATCCAATGTCCCCCACTCGATTGACCAACATGGCCTTGATAGCTGCCCTATTAGCCTCTATTCTAGTTAATCAAAAGTTTATTAACAGATAGGAGCACAGCCCAACACCTTCTCAGCCAATAAAAAGTTGTGGATAATTATCGCTGGTTACTAACAGAATCATAAAAAAAGTAAATAGTGATAAGTAGGACATAAATCGAGGAACGTGGGGGTCCCCATCCATGTATGCAGTAGAAAAAATATGTACTAAAGTAGATATGCTTGTAACTACAAGCAGCATAGTAGCAGTGAGAGCGTCAAACTGTAAGCCAAAATGGGCAGTTACTAAATCTGAGTCTAATCACCTCCATAGTTTAATGTACGTCGTTGAAGAGTTAAGTGTAGTTTCATAAAAAATCAAAAAGGATAACGACAAACTAATAATCAAACAACTTGAAGTTAAAATTCCGGCCCCCTTCTCTCCTATCTTTCTGCCAAACCAACCTGAAGCCAAGGCCCCCAAAAGGGGGACAAGTAAAACTAAGACGTACATTAATGTAAAACGATAGTGTCGGCCAAATAAATAGTCGTAAGTAAGGAGAAAACGTAGGCTTGGATTACCGCTACTGCTGCCTCTAACAAACTTATAAAAACCATCATTAATCCTGGGAATATGTTCAGGACGCCCGCCGTAGTTAGCATACTAAAGCCAAACCCAGCTAAAATGGTGAATAATAGATGCCCAGCTGATAAATTTGCAGCTAAACGAACCCCCAATGAGATTGCCCTAGAAACATAGCTCAATGTTTCTATCAACACCAAGAGGGGGGCTAGCCCGAGAGGAGCTCCGGCCGGCATTAGAATACTTAAAAAGTTTCACTGAAACCTCCACAGTCCGGCTAAAGTCACGCCTATAACAATTGAGAACGACAGCCCTAATGTCACAACCACATGAACTGTTACTGTGAAGACATAAGGAAATAAGCCTAAAAGATTCAAAAACACTATAAAAATAAAGAGAGATATCACAAAGGGAAAGTACTTGGCCCCATCTTGCCCCAAATTATCTTTCACCACGCCTTGAAAGTGATCATAAATTGACTCCATAATTGCCTGCCATCGATTAGGAATTAAACGATTCCCCTTTAACAAGATCAGAGCTACAGCCACAGCCAACATCATCATCATTGATGAGTTAGTGACGGCGATCAAATCCACTACTTTAAATTGATCGAAATAAGCAGCGCCCATCATTGATGCGTTTAGATTTCCCTATAGTGTTTAAGGGCTTGGCTCCATAACAAGGCTGGCCCCTTGTTTAAATCAGGCATCTTCGGGTCCAAACTTCCCACAACCGACCTCCTGATTAGAAAATTAGTTTTAATAGTGGGTAAAACTGAGACTACCAAAAAGGAGAATAATAAAAATAGAGCGACTAAGGTTCACCTGTATTGAGTTAAATAAGTAGCAGTTTCCAATTGAGGCATCATTATTCTTTAACCTCTGAGTCAATTAAGAGATTTTATAGCGATTGTCCCTTTTATCCGATAGTAGGCGACCATGATGGCCAACCCAATGGAAGACTCCGCCGCGGCCACTGTTAAAATCATAATTGTAAAAACTTGTTCAATTAAGACGTCCGTTACTATAGAATTAATTAAAAACAGAAAAGAGGCGGCCAACAAGATTAACTCTATTGACATTAACATTATTATAAGATGCCCTCTGTTTAGCACAATCCCTAGAACCCCTAATAATAACAATAAGATAGCCACTATCATATATTTGTAATACATCAATAGATAGGCCACCCCAAAGGGGGTGGCCCACGGAAATTAAGAGTTACTGGACCTATAACTGCCATAAACGAAAGGCAATTCATTGTAGGTGTGAGATAAAGGAGGAGATGGCTGAACCCACTCCAGAGAAGGCCAACTCGACCCGGTGTTTTCTACTCAACTAATGAACTTTACTTCTCGAACATAAGCATCGTACACAATGTATACAAATCATATCACCCCTACTATAGATATGGTCGAACCCAATGAACTAACAAGATTCCAGCCCGCGAAACCATCAACAAAATCAGAGTATCGCCTTGGGAACCCCGCTAGACCTAAGAAGTGCTGGGGGAAAAAGGTCAAATTAACCCCAATAAACATTATCCAGAAGTGGATCTTCCCATAGAGCTCGTAGTAGCAATAGCCGGTAATTTTACCAAACCAATAGTAAAACCCACCAAATATGGCGAACACAGCCCCCATAGATAGTACATAGTGAAAGTGGGCCACGACATAATAAGTGTCGTGTAAAACTACATCTAAAGAGCTATTTGCTAATATAACCCCGGTCAAACCCCCGATTGTAAAAAGGAAGACAAATCCTATCGCCCAAAGCATAGGCGTGTCCAATCTAACGGCCCCACCATAAAGCGTTGCCAGCCAACTAAACACCTTAATTCCAGTTGGAACAGCTATTATCATAGTAGCTGCAGTAAAATAGGCCCTTGTGTCAACATCCATTCCTACCGTGAACATGTGGTGCGCCCACACAATAAAGCCTAATATTCCGATAGATAGCATGGCGTAAACCATGCCTAAGTATCCAAAAATCTGGTTTTTAGCAGAAAAAGTTGGTATTATTTGAGAAACCATCCCAAAGCCTGGTAGTATTAAAATATAAACCTCCGGGTGGCCGAAAAACCAAAATAAGTGTTGGAACAGGATCGGATCTCCTCCCCCAGCAGGGTCAAAAAAGGTTGTATTGAAATTTCTGTCTGTTAAAAGCATGGTGATGGCGCCTGCTAAAACTGGCATGGCTAGCAATAATAAAAAGGCAGTTATTAAGACGGACCACACAAACAACGGAAGCCTATCCATCGTCACCCCGGGCGCTCTCATATTAAATATGGTCGTAATAAAATTCATCGCCCCCAATATAGAAGAGGCTCCTGCTAAATGAAGGCTGAAAATAGCCATATCTACGGCTCCACCCGAGTGCGTTTGAATGCTGGAGAGCGGGGGATAGACTGTCCATCCTGTTCCAACCCCCTGTTCAACAAAAGCAGAGCCTAGTAATAGTATTAGTGCGGGGGGAAGAAGCCAAAAACTAATATTATTTAGTCGTGGAAAGGCCATGTCTGGGGCACCGATATACAATGGCACCAACCAATTACCAAACCCCCCCATCATCACTGGCATAACTAGGAAGAAAATCATAATAAAAGCGTGAGCCGTAACTATTACATTATAGAGATGGTCATCCCCCAACATAGTCCCGGGGGCGGACAACTCCAATCTTATTAGCATACTTAAAGCTGTACCTATCATACCGGACCCCATTCCAAAAACTAGGTATAATGTTCCAATATCCTTGTGATTGGTGGAAAACACTCAACGAGCTAAAAATTTATTCATCACAAAGGTTAACTTCCTCACCAATATATGCAAACATATAAAAACAACCACACCACATCAACAAAGTGCCAGTACCAACTGGCAGCTTCAAACCCAATGTGGTGGTGACGAGTGAACTGATGTAGCGCAAGCCTAGCTAAACAAACAGCTAAAAACGTTGTTCCGATTAGGACATGCAGACCATGAAATCCTGTGGCCACAAAAAAAGTAGACCCATAGACGGAGTCTGAGATAGCAAAGGGAGCCTCATAGTACTCCATTGCTTGTAAGGCCGTAAATATGACGCCCAAAAGAACAGTAGCCGTTAATCCTCTTATGGCCTCAGGTTTTTTCCCACTAATTATGGCGTGGTGGGCCCAAGTGACAGTAGCTCCCGAACTTAGTAGAACAGCGGTGTTTAATAGAGGCACCGAAAAGGGGTTTAATGGATTAACTCCTTGGGGCGGCCAGACTGCACCCAGCTCCACAGTCGGAGCTAAGCTACTATGGAAAAAAGCTCAAAAAAAAGAAAAGAAAAACAACACTTCGGAGGCGATAAATAAGAGCATTCCATATTTTAATCCTTGTTTAACAACCATGGTATGAAGGCCTTGAAAAGTTGCCTCTCTGATGATATCTCTCCATCAAACTATCATAGTTAACCCAAGGGTTCCAACCCCCATGCACAAAACTCAACTTTGACTATAATGAAAATATACAACACTACCCACAGTTAAAAAAAGAGCTCCACAAGCTCCTATGTAGGGCCAAGGGCTAGGATCTACTAAATGATAGGGGTGATAAACAGTAGATTTCATTTACTTATTTTTAAACGTATGTTTTAAACAGTTCGATATACTTTTCACACTTAAGAGGCAATCAGTGATTAACCCGAGCTCGATCGTAACTTACCAAATAAGAGGATCGCTAATTCTTCGGTCCTTTCGTACTAGAAGATAGTTATATCGATGTTTCTTCATATTGTAGATAGAAACCAAGCTGTGTTGCCACGCTTTTAACTCAAATCATGTACGGCTTTAATGGACGAACAGACCAACCCTTGGGGGCGGCTGCACCCCAGGGTGCCGCAATTCAACATCGAGGTCGCAAACATCGTCGTCGATTAAGCTCTCTAACGATATAACGCTGTTATCCCCATGGTAGCTTTTATCCGTTGATCGTCGCCTATATCACTCTAAGACGACGGGTCATTATAGCCCACTGAATCCAGTGTCTGCTCGGGGTGTCCCCCTTTCAGTCAGGCCACTTGCTATTAACTACGGACCTTAAGCTCACCTTCGTTACCTTTTAAAAGGTGGTCGCCCCAACCAAACTATCTAACTCGCATTGTCCCCGGAGGTTAGCTCTCTTAAAATAAAAGAGTGGTGTTTCATTAGCCCCACATTATCTAAACTCTTTATTTAATTTAAGCAATGCAAGTTGCTAGTAAAGCTCAATGGGGTCTTTTCGTCTTACAATTTGGACGTAGCATCTTCACTACGAATTCAATTTCACGGGGGGTCTTCTTGAGACAGTGGGGCCTTCGTGGCGCCATTCATACCGGCCAACAATTAATTGGCTATTGATTACGCTACATTATCACGGTCAGTGTTACCGCGGCCATTTAATTGTCCTTATGAAGCTGACTATTATCAACTCTTTTAGATACAACCATTGGGCAGGCCTCACCCTCCATACTTCTACTTTCATATTGGCAGAGAGCTATGTTTTTGGTAAACAGTCGAGGCCCATGCTTTGCCGAGTTCCTTAAGAAAACTTTCCCCCATCACTATCCCCCACTTGCGTTAGACTAGTACAGTAAAATTTCATAAATCTTTCCTGGCACCTTGTGCGTTTTCTAAGGCCCGTTGACACAACCTTGGGTTGCTATCTTAGGGGCTGTTTCCTCTCGCGAGAAGCCTCGGGGAGTGATCCAACGATTTTTTACTCATGTTCACATTATCGCTTCTGATGGTTGGCTCTCACCAAACCAATTTTACAGTCCGTTCTGCTACCAAGCCTTGGCCTTCAGAGTTTCAGCTTAACTTTTAGCCACCGTAATTTTAGAGATAAAAGAATTTCTTGAGTGAACTTTTACGTCATCTTTCAAAGATGGCTGGCTCCGAGCCTACTTTTTCATTGTCTAAATTCCACATCCCTTTCACACTTGACTACTTCAATTTGTGGCTTTAACTTCTGATTAGGGCTTTCCCCTTTCGACAGTGGACCTTATCGCCCGCTGTCTGTCTGTCCAGCTTCATTTTCAACATTCAGAGTTAATCGCTCAGAGAGCAATCGAGCTTTATCATGTAAAATTAAGCTTTTGGACGCACTACTTCAATAGTTTTCGCAGAAAACCAGCTATCTCCAAGTTTGATTAGTCTTTCACCCCTAGCCACAGGTCATCCGAGATTTTTGCTACAATCACCGGTTCGTTCCTTTAAACTGCCCGGGGCTAGGTCACTTGGTTTCGGGTAATTTGACTAGAAGGGGAGGCTCCCCTTGGTTTCACTACACCTTCGTTTAATACTTAAGTTTGCCAAATTTGTTCTTGTAAACCCATTATACAAAAGGTACGTTGTGCTACAACTGCTTTAAGGGACCTCATTTTAAGATCTTTTCAAGTCTCTTTCAACCTTCCTTCACAGTACTCTCTCTTTCGGTATGCATTAACATTTAGTCTTAGATGTGTAGACACACCTATCTTCCACTATTTACTCGTGGGACTTTTCCGCGTTCGCTCGCCGCTACTCACGGAATCTCGTTTGATTTATCTTAGGCTCTGGTACTTAGATGTTTCAGTTTCCAGCTTACTTTCCCAGCGTTTCCGCAGAGAGCAATCGAGTTCAAAGCTTCTCCCTCGCTCTTTCAGATCTTCCGTCTTATTAATGCATCCTAGTTTGCCATTCGTCCCTCTTTTCGATTGGTTGTAGAGACAGGAATTGAACCTGCATCCCCAGATGATGAGTCTGGTGACTTACCCTTAGTCCACTCTACTAGATGGGCCACTTTTAACTAAAGCATAGAAAAACTTTGAAAAATTAATTAATTAGATTCTGGCCATGAAACAACAGACGGTTCTCCAAATATCCTAGTAGGGGGGTAATGACTAAAAAATAGGCAAAATAAAAAACAGAGGCCAATTGCCCAACGAGTATAAAAGGCTCTTCCACAGGCTGAGCCCCTATTCAAGTAAGAAGTAAGAAATCTGCGACTAAGAACCAAAAGGCAATTCTACCTAGCGGTCGAAAAGTCAAACCTCTAAATCGGCTAGTGTGAAGCCAAGGGGGCAAAAATAGGATTAAAAGACTAGAGAACATGGCTATCACGCCCCCCAATTTGTTTGGTATAGAGCGTAATATTGCGTAGGCAAACAAAAAGTACCACTCTGGTTGAATGTGCACCGGGGTTACCAATGGATTGGCTTGAATAAAGTTTTCCGGATCTCCTAATAAATTAGGGGCTAAGTACACAAGGGCGCAAAAAAACACCGAAAACGCCACTATTCCATACCAATCTTTGGATGTGTAGTAAACGTGGAAGGGCACTTTGTCCAGGTCCGATTTGACCCCTATCGGATCATTGGAGCCCTTTACATGTAAGCAGATTAAATGAATACCCGCCAATGCTGCTAAAAGAAAGGGGAATAAGTAATGAAGGCTGAAGAAGCGATTCAATGTAGCGTTTGATATACTAAATCCTCCCCACACCCATTGCACTATGTCCGTTCCCACATAGGGTATTGCAGATAGCAAGTTGGTAATTACAGTCGCGCCCCAAAAGGACATCTGCCCCCAAGGCAAAACGTATCCAACGAAGGCTGTTGCCATAGTTAAGACAAAGAGTATCACGCCAACGTTCCAAACTTCGACGTTTGAATAACTCCCGTAGTACAACCCTCGCCCGACATGGGCATAAAGGCATATAAAAAACATTGAAGCCCCGTTGGCATGAAAGTACCGCAATAAAAACCCATAATTGACGTCGCGCATAATGTGGTCTACGGAGGCAAAGGCCAGGCTCACGTCCGCGCAATAATGCATAGCCAAAAATATTCCTGTGGCAATTTGTATCACTAAACATAGCCCCAGCAAGGAGCCAAAGTTCCACATATAACTAATATTAGCGGGGGCCGGTAAATCAATAATTAATCCATTCCCAATGGATAGGACGGGGTTTTGTTTCCTTAATTGCACCATGGACCGCCAAGATTTTAAATCTAAGCCGGCCCCCGGGTAAATCCCGGTAACTCTTTCCTTTATATTTGAGCACGACTGGTTTGAGAGAAAATATCTTGTTTCTTGGCCGTGGGGCCGACTTCTGATCCTATCTCTTGAGTAAGCACTATGGCCCCAATCATAGCCACCAATAGTATAAAACTAGCTAAAATAAACAGATAGTAACAGTCGGTGTATAATATTCGCCCAATTGTCTCAATATTATGGTGTTTTGTTAAAAACCAAGGATTAGCTAGGTTTCACACACTCAATGAGCTTTTATGGACATACGGGCCGCCCATAATTAACCAACTTGAAGCGATAGCCTCAAAGAAAAGGGTTCCAATAGCCAGCCCAATCGGAACATAATTTGTCATATCTGCCTCGCCACCCAATCGAAATGCCGGGGAAAAGTCCGTTAAGTTTAACATCATTATCACAAACAAAAATAAGATAGCAATTGCCCCCACATATATTATTACAAACATCAGAGCAATAAAATCTACCCCCAACAAGACAAAAAGAGCCGCAGAGCTTGTAAAGGCAACAACGAGCCAAAAGACTGAGTGGACAGGATTAAGTGCAGATATTACCATTATCCCAGAGGCAACAGTCCCAAATGATAGGGCATAGAAACACATCCAAATCATCTGCCTAGGCTCCCCCGGGGCTAAACACGATAGCATTTTTGATAGGGTCAATGACTAGAGAGGGCAATACCCCTAAAATGAAAATTAATACTACTAAAGGGGCTATTGCTAAAAGCTCGCGCCTATTTAAGTCTCTTGCAAAAAGAAGGTAATTGGAAGCACTTCCAAAACTAATACGGTTGTATAGATAAAGAGAATATGCTGCTGATCAAACCATGCCTGTAGCAGCCAATACTCCAACCAACATACTGTACTCAAAAGCAGCTAATAGCGAAAAAAACTCTGCAACAAAGTTACAGCTAAGGGGAATAGCCATGTTCGTTAGAGTTAAAACCAAAAACACACTAACAAATAGGGGCATGGAGATAGTTATTCCGCGATAGTATTTTATAAGACGGGTGTGGTGACGTTCATATAAAAAAGTAACAGCGATGAAAAGAGCAGAGCTCACAAGGCCATGCGCCAACATCATAAAGACAGCCGCCACTAACCCTTCAATTGTATGAGTGAACAAGCCTAAAGTAACAAGCCCCATATGCGCCACCGAGGAGTAGGCAATAAGTCTTTTTAAGTCAACTTGACGACAGGTTGTTAAGCTTCCGTAAATAATAGCAATAACACTCAGCATTATGACAAAGGGGGCAAAATATTCCGTGGCCACTGGTAAAATTGGTCAAGTGAATCTTATAAATCCATACCCCCCTAACTTTAATAGTATGCCAGCTAGGATTACCGAACCTGAGACAGGGGCCTCCACATGGGCTTGGGGTAATCAAATGTGAAATGGTATTTGAGGTATTTTCACTGCCAAACTTAAGAAAAACCCGGCAAATATTCATTTTTGAGTGGTGGGCGACAGCTCTATGTTTAACAGCGTTAGGTAATCCGTTGTCCCCGCGCTACTGTAAAGTTTGAATATCCCCAAAAGCATAAACACTGATCCAACGAAGGTGTAAAAAAAAAAATAATAAGAGGCCCGCACCTTTTCTTCCCTAGAACCCCACACCCCTATTAAAAGAAACATAGGGATTAATATTCCTTCAAATAAAATATAAAATAACAGTAAGTCTAACGCTGAGAACACTCCCATTAGCAATATTTCTAAAAATAAAAGGCATAAAAGAAACTCTTTTAGTAGAAATTTTATAGAGTTTCAACTAATCAAAATACATATTGGTACTAATAGCGCCGTTAAAACTAAAAAAAATAAGGATATTCCGTCGACGGCTAAAAAAAGAGGGCCCCACTTAAAACTTAAGGCCGGGGGGACTAACCACTCTGTTTGATTTATGGTTTGAAATTGACCCCCTGCATCGAAGGCCGCCCATAAAATTAAGGTGGCAGTTAAGGTTGCTAAGGACCACTCTAGAGCGGCTCTCTTTAATTTTACACTATTCCCTCTCGGAATTCTCGTCACGTTAATTACCCCCAAAAAAAGTAAAAGGAAAATTAAGCCCAATCAATTTTTGTGAAAAATCCTTTATTCCCCATGCCCAGATAGCACTCAATTGATGTATTTATCTAAAGAAACCGCTTCGACAACAATGGGCATGAATGAATGATTGGCCCCGCAAATTTCCGAGCATTGGCCGTAAAAAATTCCGGGTCTTTTAATAAAAAACCCAGTTTGATTTAATCGACCGGGGACTGCGTCCATCTTAACAGCAAGGGCCGGCACTGCAAATGAGTGCAAGACATCCGCCCCTGTAACTAAGACTCTCACATGCGTGTTGATAGGGACAACCAATCTATTATCCACTTCTAATAGTCTGAAATCCCCTTTGTTTAAGTCCGTCGTTGGCACCATGTAAGAGTCAAACTCTAAAGTCTCAGCCTGATAATCTGAGTACTCGTATGACCAATACCACTGGTGGCCTATTGCTTTTATCGTTAGAGCAGGGTCCATTACCTCATCCATCAAGTACAATAGTTTTAAAGAAGGGAACGCTATAAAAACTAAAATTATAGCCGGAATTATGGTTCATATTATCTCCAGCAAGGTCCCGTCTACAAGGTATCTATGGTAGGCCTTACCACTTAGTGCTTTTACTATTAGCCATACCACTGCTGTGATAATAATAGTCAATATAAACATAACTTGGTCATGAAAAAATATTATCTCCTCCATCACCGGGTGGGCAGCATCTTGGAAGCTTAATTGCCACGGCTCCGGAACATCTCTGCCGAATTGGTTTACCATTAGTAGATTATTAAACAAGCCCATAAAGTTGAAAAAGAGAGCTCCGACTCCCAAGGGAAGGTTCCCCTTCCCTCACCATGTTACGACTTGCTTTACCTCGTAGGCGCTCGTAACCACCGAAGGCGTCCGAACAACCATTCTAGGTAAAGGTGACGGGCAATTTGTGCTAACACTTGTACCGATTCACCGGAACGCTCTACTTTCCGATTACTATTAAATCCAACTTCTGGTCGTTTTACAGCGACCTTCCGAACTCTTACTTTTGGGTTTCACTTCCCAGCCTCCCATTGTATAAGAAAATGTAGCGCATAGTATCCCCCAACATTAGGATCATAAGACCTGACTTCCTCCCGATCGGGGTTGGGTCCCTTTTAGCTTAACACACGGACTTACGACGGCCATGCAATACCGGTCACAGATTCAAGTTGGGGTGAGGTTTCGCGCGGACCATCGAATTAAACTACACGCTCCTCTAATCGATGTTGTGGACAGCCAAAGTTTTTGAATTTTAATCTTGCGATCGTACTACTCAGGCGGAAGATTTTACCTTTCGGGGCTGCCGAGCATAATCTTCAATGTTCACTGGGTGGACTACCAGGGTCTCTAATCCTGTTTGCTCCCCACACTTTCATGTTTCAGCCTGTGCTGTGGTAGATTGTTTTTACTTTAGGGGTTCTATTTTCTATCCTCGCATTCTACCGCTCCAGAAAAATTCCATCTACCTCTTAGTAATTATTTGGCCTACACATCCTTTACGCCTTTTTACTTATAAAGACCAGCCCTTAAGTCTAACCGCGTCGGCTGGCACTTAATTTGACGGGCTCAATATGTGCTCTCTGTGTCATACTTTCGTATATTGCACAAGATTCTCTACTGCTGCCCCTATGTGAGTCTTCCCCTTGTTTCAGTGAAAGTGTGGCTCCAACAAGCTACCCATCTTCGGCAAGGGGGTCTCTTACACCGCCTTCTACCTAATACGACTCCGGCCCAGCACCTTGGATTCCGGGTTTCCTCACCTGTTTGCGGGCTTACACCCACTAGCATGTATTAAAAGGGCCATCCGTCTTCTATATTCCCCAAAATCAAAGGACCCATTTTACTTATTTTCTAATATTAAATGCCAATTTCAGACTGACTCCTTTAGAATAGTCCCACCGTAGCTCAATGGGCTAATTGCAACAGCAAATTGGGAGAAATTATCATAAACCCAATGGGGTATAAACTACCCCCAATTAACAGAGATTTTCTAAAGTTAATCCTTTTTTCTTTTTTAAGGGTTTTTAGGCCCATTAGAAAATAAGAGTCGGCTTGAAAATAGATAATTTTAACTATTCTCACATAATAAACCCCAGCAACCACAGAACAAACTACAGCCAAACCTGATACAAAGTAATACTGATGCGTTATACCAGATAATAACACCCACCACTTACTAAAAAACCCAATCAAGGGGGGGACCCCCGCAATTGAAAGAAGAACTAATGCTAAGGTCACGGCTAAAGCGGGCTCCCTTCTCGAAAGACCACTGAACTCCACAATGAGATTCTTTACGCCCCCTAAAGCTAGCACTATAGCAAAAGTACAAATAGACATTGTGACATACAAAATCATATATATCAGACTAGCTTGCACACTTTCAAAAGACCCCATCTCTATCCCCCAGAGAACGAAGCCCATATGTGCAATCCCACTATAAGCCAACAGCCGTTTAATTTTGGTCTGATTTAAAGCCCCTAAGGCCCCCACAACCATCGAGAAGATTGTGCCCACTAACAGGGCGTTAGCCACCGGCCCAATTGAAACTAAAATAGAAAATATTCCGACTTTAGGCACTATGGCCAACAAAGCGGTAGTAGTTGTGGGGGCCCCGTCGTAAACATCCGGGGCTCACATATGAAAGGGGGCCGCAGATAACTTAAACAACAACGCTCCCGTAAGTAAAAGGCCCCCTATTGGAGTCATGACGCCCGAGGTGTAAAAAGCGCCTCCTTGGTTGAGAACTAGATCTATACATGGGATACTAGTTCCCCCCGTTAGCCCGCATAGTAAAGCGCATCCAAATAAGAATAAACCTGAAGAGAGCGCACCTAACACAAAATATTTCAAGCCCGCCTCTGCGCTATATCCAGACCCCCTCTTCTTGGCGGCTAGTATAAAAAGGGAAAGAGTTGGGAGCTCAATAGCGAGATAAACCGACAGCCAGTTGCTAGCAGAAACTAAAAGAAGGCCCCCCAAGGCAACCATTAGAATTAAAACCGGGGTGTGGGCCTCCGTTTTCTGAGAAAGGGGATCGAGCATTAATAAAACCGCCAAGGCTCCTACGACGATCACTAGTTTATTGACAATAGCCCAACTATTTATAGTTAGTAAGCCATCCTGCCAAGGAAGAAAAAGCCCGGCACTTCCCCCCAACCCTCATCAACTTAAAAATAATAACGTTAGAATTGATATCTTTAGAGTAAAACCATTCACACTATACATTATTAACCCTAATGTAATTATACTTAATATAAGGGCTTCGCCCATAATCACAACTAGTGGAGTCAAGAGGGGCGGGACTTGAACCCACACATTTAGCTTTGAAGGCTAACGGTCTACCTTAACCTACCCTCCTGGGGATGCTCCTTAGACTAACACAATTAGTGTTGCCACACCAATTAGTATAACCAAAGCGTAATTAAAGACTAGGCCAGATTGTAAATTACTAATCCCTTGAGTAAGCCTAATTACGAATTGGGAGATTCCTTTTGGGCCTATTAGCTCCAGCACCCCCTTATCTAAGGTTCGGAAGGTTATAAGATGCCCCAGCCTCCACACACTCTTTACTAAGAACTGATTGACAATATAATTAAATTGCCAAGCAGAGTAAACAAAGGTATAGCTAGCAAAGCCTAACAGCGAAACTCGCGAAGAAAAATGATAGAGCGTAATTGCCCCCCCAGCCCCTATAAGGCTAAATATCACAGGCATTAATTTTATGGAAGAAGGAACTATGGGAGGAAGGGTAGTCTGAAATGCCCAAACTACCTCTTTAGTTAAAAACCCCACAAAAACACTTCCTAAGGCCAACAATATTAGGGGGAGGGTTAAATTTCAAGAGCCCTCGTGGGCATGTGAAAAAGTCTCCTTCTTGGAGTTGGTGTTTGATAAAAAAGTAAGGTATATCAACCGAAGGGAATAAGAAGCGGTTAAGAAGGCCGAAAAAACGCCCAACCAATGAGCAAAAGCTAAATAATATTGATCATAGGCCAATTCCAAAATGAGGTCTTTAGAATAAAACCCTGATAAATAGGGGAAGCCCATTAAAGACAATGAGCCAATAATTATCATGGTGTAAGTAAGAGGGATTGATTTGATAAGGCCCCCCATCTTTCTCATGTCTTGCTCGTCCGCCAAGGCATGGATAACAGATCCGGCGCTCAAAAACAATAGAGCTTTGAAAAAAGCATGGTTCATCAAATGAGAAAGACTTATGGAGTAGTGAGATATCCCACAGGCCACTACCATGTAGCCCAATTGACTACAAGTCGAATAGGCTATTACTTTCTTAAGGTCATTTTGAACCAGGCCAACTGTGGCCGCCATAAATGCCGTTAGGGATCCAATAATAGTCACGACCATCAAAGCCATGGGGGCTTGCTCTAATAGGGGGGACGATCTAATTAGTAAAAAAACGCCTGCCGTCACCATAGTCGCAGCATGGATCAAGGCAGACACCGGAGTTGGTATAAGATAGCCGTTATTTCATAACGGATAGGACTTTTTCTTCCACTTTATTACTTGCTCACTAGAATGAGAGTTACTCTCATTCTAAACCACCCTTCAGTCACTCATATACCAGGCCTAAAGTTAGAACCACTAAAAACACAACCATGGTTCAATACCCAAAGGGGGAGACTTGGTTATAAACAACACATCAGGGAAAAAGAAAAGAGATTTCTAGATCAAAAATAAGAAAGAGGATTCCAATTAAAAAGAATCTAATGGAAAAGGGCCGCCCCGGACCCCCAAAGGGGTCAAACCCGCACTCATAGGCCGACACTTTCTCCCGATCTGGCTGTTTCTCCCCTAAAATATAAGAGGCGCCAGAGATAATGGCGGAAAGAACTACACTGAAAATTAATAAAACCAAAATGCCATAAAACTCAGTATACATCCTGTTAACTTGGGGGTAGTCCATTAAACCCAAATAAAAGACTAGCCACCAAGACCACAAAGGCTAAACTTAGGGGTAGATAGGATTTTCATAGCAGAGCCATTAATTGATCGTACCGCATTCTAGGGAAAGAGGCCCGGACTCAAATAAAAAGGAAAATTATAAAAGAAGTTTTTAAGCCAAATCAGGCAGCTCCGCCCTTTAAGTACGCAATGGGTGAGAGCCATCCCCCAAGGAATAGAATCGTGGTTAGACAACTCATTAATATTATGTGGGCGTACTCTGCAAGAAAAAACAAAGCAAAAGACATAGAGGCGTACTCTACGTTATAGCCTGAGACCAACTCAGATTCACCCTCTGTCAAATCAAAGGGAGCCCTATTTGTTTCCGCTAAGGCCGAGGCAAAAAACATCATCGCGGCGGGGAATAGTGGGAAGAAAAATCAAGCCCCACTACTTTGGGCTAGCACTATTTCAGTAATATTCAGAGAGCCGACGCACAAAATGACAGCGATTATAATTAACCCAATTGAAACTTCATAACTAATCATCTGGGCTGCCGCCCGAATGGCCCCTAAAAAAGCATATTTGGACTGACTCGCCCATCCCGACATTAATATCGCATAGACACTAATTGAGGACACCGCCAAGGTAAACAAAATTCCTATTTTTAAATCACTTATCACAACCCCCCTCTCATAAGGGATAACCCCTCAAGCAATTAAGGCCAAAGTGAAGGACAAAACCGGGGCGGCAACATAAATAAATAAATTAGCGTGATGAGGGATTACCATCTCCTTGGTAAATAATTTTATACCATCAGCAAAAGGTTGCAGCAGCCCATAGACTCCTATTACATTGGGCCCCTTCCTAGCTTGCATGTAACCTAAGACCTTCCGTTCGGCTAAAGTTAAATAAGCCACTGCGATAAGCAACGGGACTATTATTATTAAAATCTTTAAGATTAAGTGGATTATTTCAACGATCATCTAGAGTTTCCTCGTAGAGTGGATTCACATAAAGTCTCTGAGGTCCCAACAGCGAAAGGCCCAACCACTCAATAATCAATTTATTAAATGCATTTCTAACCCTCAGCTTTGCTACCGGCTGATTGACCTTCGAGGCCTTTCCAGCATATAGTGGATTTATAATCAAGGCTAATTACTTAGACAAGACGGCCCAACGCAACCTTCCATCGCATCCGGCAACCAAGTGTGCAACCCCAGCTGTGCAGACTTTCCGACTGCCCCTAGGAACAAAAGCAAACATATCAGGGTGATGTTATCAGAGGGGTATAGTCCCACGGTGTTAAAAGCGGAGGCAAAATCTAAGCACCCAAATTGGTCCCAAATCGCCAACATCGCTAAAACAAATCCAATGTCCCCCACTCGATTGACCAACATGGCCTTGATAGCTGCCCTATTAGCCTCTATTCTAGTTAATCAAAAGTTTATTAACAGATAGGAGCACAGCCCAACACCTTCTCAGCCAATAAAAAGTTGTGGATAATTATCGCTGGTTACTAACAGAATCATAAAAAAAGTAAATAGTGATAAGTAGGACATAAATCGAGGAACGTGGGGGTCCCCATCCATGTATGCAGTAGAAAAAATATGTACTAAAGTAGATATGCTTGTAACTACAAGCAGCATAGTAGCAGTGAGAGCGTCAAACTGTAAGCCAAAATGGGCAGTTACTAAATCTGAGTCTAATCACCTCCATAGTTTAATGTACGTCGTTGAAGAGTTAAGTGTAGTTTCATAAAAAATCAAAAAGGATAACGACAAACTAATAATCAAACAACTTGAAGTTAAAATTCCGGCCCCCTTCTCTCCTATCTTTCTGCCAAACCAACCTGAAGCCAAGGCCCCCAAAAGGGGGACAAGTAAAACTAAGACGTACATTAATGTAAAACGATAGTGTCGGCCAAATAAATAGTCGTAAGTAAGGAGAAAACGTAGGCTTGGATTACCGCTACTGCTGCCTCTAACAAACTTATAAAAACCATCATTAATCCTGGGAATATGTTCAGGACGCCCGCCGTAGTTAGCATACTAAAGCCAAACCCAGCTAAAATGGTGAATAATAGATGCCCAGCTGATAAATTTGCAGCTAAACGAACCCCCAATGAGATTGCCCTAGAAACATAGCTCAATGTTTCTATCAACACCAAGAGGGGGGCTAGCCCGAGAGGAGCTCCGGCCGGCATTAGAATACTTAAAAAGTTTCACTGAAACCTCCACAGTCCGGCTAAAGTCACGCCTATAACAATTGAGAACGACAGCCCTAATGTCACAACCACATGAACTGTTACTGTGAAGACATAAGGAAATAAGCCTAAAAGATTCAAAAACACTATAAAAATAAAGAGAGATATCACAAAGGGAAAGTACTTGGCCCCATCTTGCCCCAAATTATCTTTCACCACGCCTTGAAAGTGATCATAAATTGACTCCATAATTGCCTGCCATCGATTAGGAATTAAACGATTCCCCTTTAACAAGATCAGAGCTACAGCCACAGCCAACATCATCATCATTGATGAGTTAGTGACGGCGATCAAATCCACTACTTTAAATTGATCGAAATAAGCAGCGCCCATCATTGATGCGTTTAGATTTCCCTATAGTGTTTAAGGGCTTGGCTCCATAACAAGGCTGGCCCCTTGTTTAAATCAGGCATCTTCGGGTCCAAACTTCCCACAACCGACCTCCTGATTAGAAAATTAGTTTTAATAGTGGGTAAAACTGAGACTACCAAAAAGGAGAATAATAAAAATAGAGCGACTAAGGTTCACCTGTATTGAGTTAAATAAGTAGCAGTTTCCAATTGAGGCATCATTATTCTTTAACCTCTGAGTCAATTAAGAGATTTTATAGCGATTGTCCCTTTTATCCGATAGTAGGCGACCATGATGGCCAACCCAATGGAAGACTCCGCCGCGGCCACTGTTAAAATCATAATTGTAAAAACTTGTTCAATTAAGACGTCCGTTACTATAGAATTAATTAAAAACAGAAAAGAGGCGGCCAACAAGATTAACTCTATTGACATTAACATTATTATAAGATGCCCTCTGTTTAGCACAATCCCTAGAACCCCTAATAATAACAATAAGATAGCCACTATCATATATTTGTAATACATCAATAGATAGGCCACCCCAAAGGGGGTGGCCCACGGAAATTAAGAGTTACTGGACCTATAACTGCCATAAACGAAAGGCAATTCATTGTAGGTGTGAGATAAAGGAGGAGATGGCTGAACCCACTCCAGAGAAGGCCAACTCGACCCGGTGTTTTCTACTCAACTAATGAACTTTACTTCTCGAACATAAGCATCGTACACAATGTATACAAATCATATCACCCCTACTATAGATATGGTCGAACCCAATGAACTAACAAGATTCCAGCCCGCGAAACCATCAACAAAATCAGAGTATCGCCTTGGGAACCCCGCTAGACCTAAGAAGTGCTGGGGGAAAAAGGTCAAATTAACCCCAATAAACATTATCCAGAAGTGGATCTTCCCATAGAGCTCGTAGTAGCAATAGCCGGTAATTTTACCAAACCAATAGTAAAACCCACCAAATATGGCGAACACAGCCCCCATAGATAGTACATAGTGAAAGTGGGCCACGACATAATAAGTGTCGTGTAAAACTACATCTAAAGAGCTATTTGCTAATATAACCCCGGTCAAACCCCCGATTGTAAAAAGGAAGACAAATCCTATCGCCCAAAGCATAGGCGTGTCCAATCTAACGGCCCCACCATAAAGCGTTGCCAGCCAACTAAACACCTTAATTCCAGTTGGAACAGCTATTATCATAGTAGCTGCAGTAAAATAGGCCCTTGTGTCAACATCCATTCCTACCGTGAACATGTGGTGCGCCCACACAATAAAGCCTAATATTCCGATAGATAGCATGGCGTAAACCATGCCTAAGTATCCAAAAATCTGGTTTTTAGCAGAAAAAGTTGGTATTATTTGAGAAACCATCCCAAAGCCTGGTAGTATTAAAATATAAACCTCCGGGTGGCCGAAAAACCAAAATAAGTGTTGGAACAGGATCGGATCTCCTCCCCCAGCAGGGTCAAAAAAGGTTGTATTGAAATTTCTGTCTGTTAAAAGCATGGTGATGGCGCCTGCTAAAACTGGCATGGCTAGCAATAATAAAAAGGCAGTTATTAAGACGGACCACACAAACAACGGAAGCCTATCCATCGTCACCCCGGGCGCTCTCATATTAAATATGGTCGTAATAAAATTCATCGCCCCCAATATAGAAGAGGCTCCTGCTAAATGAAGGCTGAAAATAGCCATATCTACGGCTCCACCCGAGTGCGTTTGAATGCTGGAGAGCGGGGGATAGACTGTCCATCCTGTTCCAACCCCCTGTTCAACAAAAGCAGAGCCTAGTAATAGTATTAGTGCGGGGGGAAGAAGCCAAAAACTAATATTATTTAGTCGTGGAAAGGCCATGTCTGGGGCACCGATATACAATGGCACCAACCAATTACCAAACCCCCCCATCATCACTGGCATAACTAGGAAGAAAATCATAATAAAAGCGTGAGCCGTAACTATTACATTATAGAGATGGTCATCCCCCAACATAGTCCCGGGGGCGGACAACTCCAATCTTATTAGCATACTTAAAGCTGTACCTATCATACCGGACCCCATTCCAAAAACTAGGTATAATGTTCCAATATCCTTGTGATTGGTGGAAAACACTCAACGAGCTAAAAATTTATTCATCACAAAGGTTAACTTCCTCACCAATATATGCAAACATATAAAAACAACCACACCACATCAACAAAGTGCCAGTACCAACTGGCAGCTTCAAACCCAATGTGGTGGTGACGAGTGAACTGATGTAGCGCAAGCCTAGCTAAACAAACAGCTAAAAACGTTGTTCCGATTAGGACATGCAGACCATGAAATCCTGTGGCCACAAAAAAAGTAGACCCATAGACGGAGTCTGAGATAGCAAAGGGAGCCTCATAGTACTCCATTGCTTGTAAGGCCGTAAATATGACGCCCAAAAGAACAGTAGCCGTTAATCCTCTTATGGCCTCAGGTTTTTTCCCACTAATTATGGCGTGGTGGGCCCAAGTGACAGTAGCTCCCGAACTTAGTAGAACAGCGGTGTTTAATAGAGGCACCGAAAAGGGGTTTAATGGATTAACTCCTTGGGGCGGCCAGACTGCACCCAGCTCCACAGTCGGAGCTAAGCTACTATGGAAAAAAGCTCAAAAAAAAGAAAAGAAAAACAACACTTCGGAGGCGATAAATAAGAGCATTCCATATTTTAATCCTTGTTTAACAACCATGGTATGAAGGCCTTGAAAAGTTGCCTCTCTGATGATATCTCTCCATCAAACTATCATAGTTAACCCAAGGGTTCCAACCCCCATGCACAAAACTCAACTTTGACTATAATGAAAATATACAACACTACCCACAGTTAAAAAAAGAGCTCCACAAGCTCCTATGTAGGGCCAAGGGCTAGGATCTACTAAATGATAGGGGTGATAAACAGTAGATTTCATTTACTTATTTTTAAACGTATGTTTTAAACAGTTCGATATACTTTTCACACTTAAGAGGCAATCAGTGATTAACCCGAGCTCGATCGTAACTTACCAAATAAGAGGATCGCTAATTCTTCGGTCCTTTCGTACTAGAAGATAGTTATATCGATGTTTCTTCATATTGTAGATAGAAACCAAGCTGTGTTGCCACGCTTTTAACTCAAATCATGTACGGCTTTAATGGACGAACAGACCAACCCTTGGGGGCGGCTGCACCCCAGGGTGCCGCAATTCAACATCGAGGTCGCAAACATCGTCGTCGATTAAGCTCTCTAACGATATAACGCTGTTATCCCCATGGTAGCTTTTATCCGTTGATCGTCGCCTATATCACTCTAAGACGACGGGTCATTATAGCCCACTGAATCCAGTGTCTGCTCGGGGTGTCCCCCTTTCAGTCAGGCCACTTGCTATTAACTACGGACCTTAAGCTCACCTTCGTTACCTTTTAAAAGGTGGTCGCCCCAACCAAACTATCTAACTCGCATTGTCCCCGGAGGTTAGCTCTCTTAAAATAAAAGAGTGGTGTTTCATTAGCCCCACATTATCTAAACTCTTTATTTAATTTAAGCAATGCAAGTTGCTAGTAAAGCTCAATGGGGTCTTTTCGTCTTACAATTTGGACGTAGCATCTTCACTACGAATTCAATTTCACGGGGGGTCTTCTTGAGACAGTGGGGCCTTCGTGGCGCCATTCATACCGGCCAACAATTAATTGGCTATTGATTACGCTACATTATCACGGTCAGTGTTACCGCGGCCATTTAATTGTCCTTATGAAGCTGACTATTATCAACTCTTTTAGATACAACCATTGGGCAGGCCTCACCCTCCATACTTCTACTTTCATATTGGCAGAGAGCTATGTTTTTGGTAAACAGTCGAGGCCCATGCTTTGCCGAGTTCCTTAAGAAAACTTTCCCCCATCACTATCCCCCACTTGCGTTAGACTAGTACAGTAAAATTTCATAAATCTTTCCTGGCACCTTGTGCGTTTTCTAAGGCCCGTTGACACAACCTTGGGTTGCTATCTTAGGGGCTGTTTCCTCTCGCGAGAAGCCTCGGGGAGTGATCCAACGATTTTTTACTCATGTTCACATTATCGCTTCTGATGGTTGGCTCTCACCAAACCAATTTTACAGTCCGTTCTGCTACCAAGCCTTGGCCTTCAGAGTTTCAGCTTAACTTTTAGCCACCGTAATTTTAGAGATAAAAGAATTTCTTGAGTGAACTTTTACGTCATCTTTCAAAGATGGCTGGCTCCGAGCCTACTTTTTCATTGTCTAAATTCCACATCCCTTTCACACTTGACTACTTCAATTTGTGGCTTTAACTTCTGATTAGGGCTTTCCCCTTTCGACAGTGGACCTTATCGCCCGCTGTCTGTCTGTCCAGCTTCATTTTCAACATTCAGAGTTAATCGCTCAGAGAGCAATCGAGCTTTATCATGTAAAATTAAGCTTTTGGACGCACTACTTCAATAGTTTTCGCAGAAAACCAGCTATCTCCAAGTTTGATTAGTCTTTCACCCCTAGCCACAGGTCATCCGAGATTTTTGCTACAATCACCGGTTCGTTCCTTTAAACTGCCCGGGGCTAGGTCACTTGGTTTCGGGTAATTTGACTAGAAGGGGAGGCTCCCCTTGGTTTCACTACACCTTCGTTTAATACTTAAGTTTGCCAAATTTGTTCTTGTAAACCCATTATACAAAAGGTACGTTGTGCTACAACTGCTTTAAGGGACCTCATTTTAAGATCTTTTCAAGTCTCTTTCAACCTTCCTTCACAGTACTCTCTCTTTCGGTATGCATTAACATTTAGTCTTAGATGTGTAGACACACCTATCTTCCACTATTTACTCGTGGGACTTTTCCGCGTTCGCTCGCCGCTACTCACGGAATCTCGTTTGATTTATCTTAGGCTCTGGTACTTAGATGTTTCAGTTTCCAGCTTACTTTCCCAGCGTTTCCGCAGAGAGCAATCGAGTTCAAAGCTTCTCCCTCGCTCTTTCAGATCTTCCGTCTTATTAATGCATCCTAGTTTGCCATTCGTCCCTCTTTTCGATTGGTTGTAGAGACAGGAATTGAACCTGCATCCCCAGATGATGAGTCTGGTGACTTACCCTTAGTCCACTCTACTAGATGGGCCACTTTTAACTAAAGCATAGAAAAACTTTGAAAAATTAATTAATTAGATTCTGGCCATGAAACAACAGACGGTTCTCCAAATATCCTAGTAGGGGGGTAATGACTAAAAAATAGGCAAAATAAAAAACAGAGGCCAATTGCCCAACGAGTATAAAAGGCTCTTCCACAGGCTGAGCCCCTATTCAAGTAAGAAGTAAGAAATCTGCGACTAAGAACCAAAAGGCAATTCTACCTAGCGGTCGAAAAGTCAAACCTCTAAATCGGCTAGTGTGAAGCCAAGGGGGCAAAAATAGGATTAAAAGACTAGAGAACATGGCTATCACGCCCCCCAATTTGTTTGGTATAGAGCGTAATATTGCGTAGGCAAACAAAAAGTACCACTCTGGTTGAATGTGCACCGGGGTTACCAATGGATTGGCTTGAATAAAGTTTTCCGGATCTCCTAATAAATTAGGGGCTAAGTACACAAGGGCGCAAAAAAACACCGAAAACGCCACTATTCCATACCAATCTTTGGATGTGTAGTAAACGTGGAAGGGCACTTTGTCCAGGTCCGATTTGACCCCTATCGGATCATTGGAGCCCTTTACATGTAAGCAGATTAAATGAATACCCGCCAATGCTGCTAAAAGAAAGGGGAATAAGTAATGAAGGCTGAAGAAGCGATTCAATGTAGCGTTTGATATACTAAATCCTCCCCACACCCATTGCACTATGTCCGTTCCCACATAGGGTATTGCAGATAGCAAGTTGGTAATTACAGTCGCGCCCCAAAAGGACATCTGCCCCCAAGGCAAAACGTATCCAACGAAGGCTGTTGCCATAGTTAAGACAAAGAGTATCACGCCAACGTTCCAAACTTCGACGTTTGAATAACTCCCGTAGTACAACCCTCGCCCGACATGGGCATAAAGGCATATAAAAAACATTGAAGCCCCGTTGGCATGAAAGTACCGCAATAAAAACCCATAATTGACGTCGCGCATAATGTGGTCTACGGAGGCAAAGGCCAGGCTCACGTCCGCGCAATAATGCATAGCCAAAAATATTCCTGTGGCAATTTGTATCACTAAACATAGCCCCAGCAAGGAGCCAAAGTTCCACATATAACTAATATTAGCGGGGGCCGGTAAATCAATAATTAATCCATTCCCAATGGATAGGACGGGGTTTTGTTTCCTTAATTGCACCATGGACCGCCAAGATTTTAAATCTAAGCCGGCCCCCGGGTAAATCCCGGTAACTCTTTCCTTTATATTTGAGCACGACTGGTTTGAGAGAAAATATCTTGTTTCTTGGCCGTGGGGCCGACTTCTGATCCTATCTCTTGAGTAAGCACTATGGCCCCAATCATAGCCACCAATAGTATAAAACTAGCTAAAATAAACAGATAGTAACAGTCGGTGTATAATATTCGCCCAATTGTCTCAATATTATGGTGTTTTGTTAAAAACCAAGGATTAGCTAGGTTTCACACACTCAATGAGCTTTTATGGACATACGGGCCGCCCATAATTAACCAACTTGAAGCGATAGCCTCAAAGAAAAGGGTTCCAATAGCCAGCCCAATCGGAACATAATTTGTCATATCTGCCTCGCCACCCAATCGAAATGCCGGGGAAAAGTCCGTTAAGTTTAACATCATTATCACAAACAAAAATAAGATAGCAATTGCCCCCACATATATTATTACAAACATCAGAGCAATAAAATCTACCCCCAACAAGACAAAAAGAGCCGCAGAGCTTGTAAAGGCAACAACGAGCCAAAAGACTGAGTGGACAGGATTAAGTGCAGATATTACCATTATCCCAGAGGCAACAGTCCCAAATGATAGGGCATAGAAACACATCCAAATCATCTGCCTAGGCTCCCCCGGGGCTAAACACGATAGCATTTTTGATAGGGTCAATGACTAGAGAGGGCAATACCCCTAAAATGAAAATTAATACTACTAAAGGGGCTATTGCTAAAAGCTCGCGCCTATTTAAGTCTCTTGCAAAAAGAAGGTAATTGGAAGCACTTCCAAAACTAATACGGTTGTATAGATAAAGAGAATATGCTGCTGATCAAACCATGCCTGTAGCAGCCAATACTCCAACCAACATACTGTACTCAAAAGCAGCTAATAGCGAAAAAAACTCTGCAACAAAGTTACAGCTAAGGGGAATAGCCATGTTCGTTAGAGTTAAAACCAAAAACACACTAACAAATAGGGGCATGGAGATAGTTATTCCGCGATAGTATTTTATAAGACGGGTGTGGTGACGTTCATATAAAAAAGTAACAGCGATGAAAAGAGCAGAGCTCACAAGGCCATGCGCCAACATCATAAAGACAGCCGCCACTAACCCTTCAATTGTATGAGTGAACAAGCCTAAAGTAACAAGCCCCATATGCGCCACCGAGGAGTAGGCAATAAGTCTTTTTAAGTCAACTTGACGACAGGTTGTTAAGCTTCCGTAAATAATAGCAATAACACTCAGCATTATGACAAAGGGGGCAAAATATTCCGTGGCCACTGGTAAAATTGGTCAAGTGAATCTTATAAATCCATACCCCCCTAACTTTAATAGTATGCCAGCTAGGATTACCGAACCTGAGACAGGGGCCTCCACATGGGCTTGGGGTAATCAAATGTGAAATGGTATTTGAGGTATTTTCACTGCCAAACTTAAGAAAAACCCGGCAAATATTCATTTTTGAGTGGTGGGCGACAGCTCTATGTTTAACAGCGTTAGGTAATCCGTTGTCCCCGCGCTACTGTAAAGTTTGAATATCCCCAAAAGCATAAACACTGATCCAACGAAGGTGTAAAAAAAAAAATAATAAGAGGCCCGCACCTTTTCTTCCCTAGAACCCCACACCCCTATTAAAAGAAACATAGGGATTAATATTCCTTCAAATAAAATATAAAATAACAGTAAGTCTAACGCTGAGAACACTCCCATTAGCAATATTTCTAAAAATAAAAGGCATAAAAGAAACTCTTTTAGTAGAAATTTTATAGAGTTTCAACTAATCAAAATACATATTGGTACTAATAGCGCCGTTAAAACTAAAAAAAATAAGGATATTCCGTCGACGGCTAAAAAAAGAGGGCCCCACTTAAAACTTAAGGCCGGGGGGACTAACCACTCTGTTTGATTTATGGTTTGAAATTGACCCCCTGCATCGAAGGCCGCCCATAAAATTAAGGTGGCAGTTAAGGTTGCTAAGGACCACTCTAGAGCGGCTCTCTTTAATTTTACACTATTCCCTCTCGGAATTCTCGTCACGTTAATTACCCCCAAAAAAAGTAAAAGGAAAATTAAGCCCAATCAATTTTTGTGAAAAATCCTTTATTCCCCATGCCCAGATAGCACTCAATTGATGTATTTATCTAAAGAAACCGCTTCGACAACAATGGGCATGAATGAATGATTGGCCCCGCAAATTTCCGAGCATTGGCCGTAAAAAATTCCGGGTCTTTTAATAAAAAACCCAGTTTGATTTAATCGACCGGGGACTGCGTCCATCTTAACAGCAAGGGCCGGCACTGCAAATGAGTGCAAGACATCCGCCCCTGTAACTAAGACTCTCACATGCGTGTTGATAGGGACAACCAATCTATTATCCACTTCTAATAGTCTGAAATCCCCTTTGTTTAAGTCCGTCGTTGGCACCATGTAAGAGTCAAACTCTAAAGTCTCAGCCTGATAATCTGAGTACTCGTATGACCAATACCACTGGTGGCCTATTGCTTTTATCGTTAGAGCAGGGTCCATTACCTCATCCATCAAGTACAATAGTTTTAAAGAAGGGAACGCTATAAAAACTAAAATTATAGCCGGAATTATGGTTCATATTATCTCCAGCAAGGTCCCGTCTACAAGGTATCTATGGTAGGCCTTACCACTTAGTGCTTTTACTATTAGCCATACCACTGCTGTGATAATAATAGTCAATATAAACATAACTTGGTCATGAAAAAATATTATCTCCTCCATCACCGGGTGGGCAGCATCTTGGAAGCTTAATTGCCACGGCTCCGGAACATCTCTGCCGAATTGGTTTACCATTAGTAGATTATTAAACAAGCCCATAAAGTTGAAAAAGAGAGCTCCGACTCCCAAGGGAAGGTTCCCCTTCCCTCACCATGTTACGACTTGCTTTACCTCGTAGGCGCTCGTAACCACCGAAGGCGTCCGAACAACCATTCTAGGTAAAGGTGACGGGCAATTTGTGCTAACACTTGTACCGATTCACCGGAACGCTCTACTTTCCGATTACTATTAAATCCAACTTCTGGTCGTTTTACAGCGACCTTCCGAACTCTTACTTTTGGGTTTCACTTCCCAGCCTCCCATTGTATAAGAAAATGTAGCGCATAGTATCCCCCAACATTAGGATCATAAGACCTGACTTCCTCCCGATCGGGGTTGGGTCCCTTTTAGCTTAACACACGGACTTACGACGGCCATGCAATACCGGTCACAGATTCAAGTTGGGGTGAGGTTTCGCGCGGACCATCGAATTAAACTACACGCTCCTCTAATCGATGTTGTGGACAGCCAAAGTTTTTGAATTTTAATCTTGCGATCGTACTACTCAGGCGGAAGATTTTACCTTTCGGGGCTGCCGAGCATAATCTTCAATGTTCACTGGGTGGACTACCAGGGTCTCTAATCCTGTTTGCTCCCCACACTTTCATGTTTCAGCCTGTGCTGTGGTAGATTGTTTTTACTTTAGGGGTTCTATTTTCTATCCTCGCATTCTACCGCTCCAGAAAAATTCCATCTACCTCTTAGTAATTATTTGGCCTACACATCCTTTACGCCTTTTTACTTATAAAGACCAGCCCTTAAGTCTAACCGCGTCGGCTGGCACTTAATTTGACGGGCTCAATATGTGCTCTCTGTGTCATACTTTCGTATATTGCACAAGATTCTCTACTGCTGCCCCTATGTGAGTCTTCCCCTTGTTTCAGTGAAAGTGTGGCTCCAACAAGCTACCCATCTTCGGCAAGGGGGTCTCTTACACCGCCTTCTACCTAATACGACTCCGGCCCAGCACCTTGGATTCCGGGTTTCCTCACCTGTTTGCGGGCTTACACCCACTAGCATGTATTAAAAGGGCCATCCGTCTTCTATATTCCCCAAAATCAAAGGACCCATTTTACTTATTTTCTAATATTAAATGCCAATTTCAGACTGACTCCTTTAGAATAGTCCCACCGTAGCTCAATGGGCTAATTGCAACAGCAAATTGGGAGAAATTATCATAAACCCAATGGGGTATAAACTACCCCCAATTAACAGAGATTTTCTAAAGTTAATCCTTTTTTCTTTTTTAAGGGTTTTTAGGCCCATTAGAAAATAAGAGTCGGCTTGAAAATAGATAATTTTAACTATTCTCACATAATAAACCCCAGCAACCACAGAACAAACTACAGCCAAACCTGATACAAAGTAATACTGATGCGTTATACCAGATAATAACACCCACCACTTACTAAAAAACCCAATCAAGGGGGGGACCCCCGCAATTGAAAGAAGAACTAATGCTAAGGTCACGGCTAAAGCGGGCTCCCTTCTCGAAAGACCACTGAACTCCACAATGAGATTCTTTACGCCCCCTAAAGCTAGCACTATAGCAAAAGTACAAATAGACATTGTGACATACAAAATCATATATATCAGACTAGCTTGCACACTTTCAAAAGACCCCATCTCTATCCCCCAGAGAACGAAGCCCATATGTGCAATCCCACTATAAGCCAACAGCCGTTTAATTTTGGTCTGATTTAAAGCCCCTAAGGCCCCCACAACCATCGAGAAGATTGTGCCCACTAACAGGGCGTTAGCCACCGGCCCAATTGAAACTAAAATAGAAAATATTCCGACTTTAGGCACTATGGCCAACAAAGCGGTAGTAGTTGTGGGGGCCCCGTCGTAAACATCCGGGGCTCACATATGAAAGGGGGCCGCAGATAACTTAAACAACAACGCTCCCGTAAGTAAAAGGCCCCCTATTGGAGTCATGACGCCCGAGGTGTAAAAAGCGCCTCCTTGGTTGAGAACTAGATCTATACATGGGATACTAGTTCCCCCCGTTAGCCCGCATAGTAAAGCGCATCCAAATAAGAATAAACCTGAAGAGAGCGCACCTAACACAAAATATTTCAAGCCCGCCTCTGCGCTATATCCAGACCCCCTCTTCTTGGCGGCTAGTATAAAAAGGGAAAGAGTTGGGAGCTCAATAGCGAGATAAACCGACAGCCAGTTGCTAGCAGAAACTAAAAGAAGGCCCCCCAAGGCAACCATTAGAATTAAAACCGGGGTGTGGGCCTCCGTTTTCTGAGAAAGGGGATCGAGCATTAATAAAACCGCCAAGGCTCCTACGACGATCACTAGTTTATTGACAATAGCCCAACTATTTATAGTTAGTAAGCCATCCTGCCAAGGAAGAAAAAGCCCGGCACTTCCCCCCAACCCTCATCAACTTAAAAATAATAACGTTAGAATTGATATCTTTAGAGTAAAACCATTCACACTATACATTATTAACCCTAATGTAATTATACTTAATATAAGGGCTTCGCCCATAATCACAACTAGTGGAGTCAAGAGGGGCGGGACTTGAACCCACACATTTAGCTTTGAAGGCTAACGGTCTACCTTAACCTACCCTCCTGGGGATGCTCCTTAGACTAACACAATTAGTGTTGCCACACCAATTAGTATAACCAAAGCGTAATTAAAGACTAGGCCAGATTGTAAATTACTAATCCCTTGAGTAAGCCTAATTACGAATTGGGAGATTCCTTTTGGGCCTATTAGCTCCAGCACCCCCTTATCTAAGGTTCGGAAGGTTATAAGATGCCCCAGCCTCCACACACTCTTTACTAAGAACTGATTGACAATATAATTAAATTGCCAAGCAGAGTAAACAAAGGTATAGCTAGCAAAGCCTAACAGCGAAACTCGCGAAGAAAAATGATAGAGCGTAATTGCCCCCCCAGCCCCTATAAGGCTAAATATCACAGGCATTAATTTTATGGAAGAAGGAACTATGGGAGGAAGGGTAGTCTGAAATGCCCAAACTACCTCTTTAGTTAAAAACCCCACAAAAACACTTCCTAAGGCCAACAATATTAGGGGGAGGGTTAAATTTCAAGAGCCCTCGTGGGCATGTGAAAAAGTCTCCTTCTTGGAGTTGGTGTTTGATAAAAAAGTAAGGTATATCAACCGAAGGGAATAAGAAGCGGTTAAGAAGGCCGAAAAAACGCCCAACCAATGAGCAAAAGCTAAATAATATTGATCATAGGCCAATTCCAAAATGAGGTCTTTAGAATAAAACCCTGATAAATAGGGGAAGCCCATTAAAGACAATGAGCCAATAATTATCATGGTGTAAGTAAGAGGGATTGATTTGATAAGGCCCCCCATCTTTCTCATGTCTTGCTCGTCCGCCAAGGCATGGATAACAGATCCGGCGCTCAAAAACAATAGAGCTTTGAAAAAAGCATGGTTCATCAAATGAGAAAGACTTATGGAGTAGTGAGATATCCCACAGGCCACTACCATGTAGCCCAATTGACTACAAGTCGAATAGGCTATTACTTTCTTAAGGTCATTTTGAACCAGGCCAACTGTGGCCGCCATAAATGCCGTTAGGGATCCAATAATAGTCACGACCATCAAAGCCATGGGGGCTTGCTCTAATAGGGGGGACGATCTAATTAGTAAAAAAACGCCTGCCGTCACCATAGTCGCAGCATGGATCAAGGCAGACACCGGAGTTGGTATAAGATAGCCGTTATTTCATAACGGATAGGACTTTTTCTTCCACTTTATTACTTGCTCACTAGAATGAGAGTTACTCTCATTCTAAACCACCCTTCAGTCACTCATATACCAGGCCTAAAGTTAGAACCACTAAAAACACAACCATGGTTCAATACCCAAAGGGGGAGACTTGGTTATAAACAACACATCAGGGAAAAAGAAAAGAGATTTCTAGATCAAAAATAAGAAAGAGGATTCCAATTAAAAAGAATCTAATGGAAAAGGGCCGCCCCGGACCCCCAAAGGGGTCAAACCCGCACTCATAGGCCGACACTTTCTCCCGATCTGGCTGTTTCTCCCCTAAAATATAAGAGGCGCCAGAGATAATGGCGGAAAGAACTACACTGAAAATTAATAAAACCAAAATGCCATAAAACTCAGTATACATCCTGTTAACTTGGGGGTAGTCCATTAAACCCAAATAAAAGACTAGCCACCAAGACCACAAAGGCTAAACTTAGGGGTAGATAGGATTTTCATAGCAGAGCCATTAATTGATCGTACCGCATTCTAGGGAAAGAGGCCCGGACTCAAATAAAAAGGAAAATTATAAAAGAAGTTTTTAAGCCAAATCAGGCAGCTCCGCCCTTTAAGTACGCAATGGGTGAGAGCCATCCCCCAAGGAATAGAATCGTGGTTAGACAACTCATTAATATTATGTGGGCGTACTCTGCAAGAAAAAACAAAGCAAAAGACATAGAGGCGTACTCTACGTTATAGCCTGAGACCAACTCAGATTCACCCTCTGTCAAATCAAAGGGAGCCCTATTTGTTTCCGCTAAGGCCGAGGCAAAAAACATCATCGCGGCGGGGAATAGTGGGAAGAAAAATCAAGCCCCACTACTTTGGGCTAGCACTATTTCAGTAATATTCAGAGAGCCGACGCACAAAATGACAGCGATTATAATTAACCCAATTGAAACTTCATAACTAATCATCTGGGCTGCCGCCCGAATGGCCCCTAAAAAAGCATATTTGGACTGACTCGCCCATCCCGACATTAATATCGCATAGACACTAATTGAGGACACCGCCAAGGTAAACAAAATTCCTATTTTTAAATCACTTATCACAACCCCCCTCTCATAAGGGATAACCCCTCAAGCAATTAAGGCCAAAGTGAAGGACAAAACCGGGGCGGCAACATAAATAAATAAATTAGCGTGATGAGGGATTACCATCTCCTTGGTAAATAATTTTATACCATCAGCAAAAGGTTGCAGCAGCCCATAGACTCCTATTACATTGGGCCCCTTCCTAGCTTGCATGTAACCTAAGACCTTCCGTTCGGCTAAAGTTAAATAAGCCACTGCGATAAGCAACGGGACTATTATTATTAAAATCTTTAAGATTAAGTGGATTATTTCAACGATCATCTAGAGTTTCCTCGTAGAGTGGATTCACATAAAGTCTCTGAGGTCCCAACAGCGAAAGGCCCAACCACTCAATAATCAATTTATTAAATGCATTTCTAACCCTCAGCTTTGCTACCGGCTGATTGACCTTCGAGGCCTTTCCAGCATATAGTGGATTTATAATCAAGGCTAATTACTTAGACAAGACGGCCCAACGCAACCTTCCATCGCATCCGGCAACCAAGTGTGCAACCCCAGCTGTGCAGACTTTCCGACTGCCCCTAGGAACAAAAGCAAACATATCAGGGTGATGTTATCAGAGGGGTATAGTCCCACGGTGTTAAAAGCGGAGGCAAAATCTAAGCACCCAAATTGGTCCCAAATCGCCAACATCGCTAAAACAAATCCAATGTCCCCCACTCGATTGACCAACATGGCCTTGATAGCTGCCCTATTAGCCTCTATTCTAGTTAATCAAAAGTTTATTAACAGATAGGAGCACAGCCCAACACCTTCTCAGCCAATAAAAAGTTGTGGATAATTATCGCTGGTTACTAACAGAATCATAAAAAAAGTAAATAGTGATAAGTAGGACATAAATCGAGGAACGTGGGGGTCCCCATCCATGTATGCAGTAGAAAAAATATGTACTAAAGTAGATATGCTTGTAACTACAAGCAGCATAGTAGCAGTGAGAGCGTCAAACTGTAAGCCAAAATGGGCAGTTACTAAATCTGAGTCTAATCACCTCCATAGTTTAATGTACGTCGTTGAAGAGTTAAGTGTAGTTTCATAAAAAATCAAAAAGGATAACGACAAACTAATAATCAAACAACTTGAAGTTAAAATTCCGGCCCCCTTCTCTCCTATCTTTCTGCCAAACCAACCTGAAGCCAAGGCCCCCAAAAGGGGGACAAGTAAAACTAAGACGTACATTAATGTAAAACGATAGTGTCGGCCAAATAAATAGTCGTAAGTAAGGAGAAAACGTAGGCTTGGATTACCGCTACTGCTGCCTCTAACAAACTTATAAAAACCATCATTAATCCTGGGAATATGTTCAGGACGCCCGCCGTAGTTAGCATACTAAAGCCAAACCCAGCTAAAATGGTGAATAATAGATGCCCAGCTGATAAATTTGCAGCTAAACGAACCCCCAATGAGATTGCCCTAGAAACATAGCTCAATGTTTCTATCAACACCAAGAGGGGGGCTAGCCCGAGAGGAGCTCCGGCCGGCATTAGAATACTTAAAAAGTTTCACTGAAACCTCCACAGTCCGGCTAAAGTCACGCCTATAACAATTGAGAACGACAGCCCTAATGTCACAACCACATGAACTGTTACTGTGAAGACATAAGGAAATAAGCCTAAAAGATTCAAAAACACTATAAAAATAAAGAGAGATATCACAAAGGGAAAGTACTTGGCCCCATCTTGCCCCAAATTATCTTTCACCACGCCTTGAAAGTGATCATAAATTGACTCCATAATTGCCTGCCATCGATTAGGAATTAAACGATTCCCCTTTAACAAGATCAGAGCTACAGCCACAGCCAACATCATCATCATTGATGAGTTAGTGACGGCGATCAAATCCACTACTTTAAATTGATCGAAATAAGCAGCGCCCATCATTGATGCGTTTAGATTTCCCTATAGTGTTTAAGGGCTTGGCTCCATAACAAGGCTGGCCCCTTGTTTAAATCAGGCATCTTCGGGTCCAAACTTCCCACAACCGACCTCCTGATTAGAAAATTAGTTTTAATAGTGGGTAAAACTGAGACTACCAAAAAGGAGAATAATAAAAATAGAGCGACTAAGGTTCACCTGTATTGAGTTAAATAAGTAGCAGTTTCCAATTGAGGCATCATTATTCTTTAACCTCTGAGTCAATTAAGAGATTTTATAGCGATTGTCCCTTTTATCCGATAGTAGGCGACCATGATGGCCAACCCAATGGAAGACTCCGCCGCGGCCACTGTTAAAATCATAATTGTAAAAACTTGTTCAATTAAGACGTCCGTTACTATAGAATTAATTAAAAACAGAAAAGAGGCGGCCAACAAGATTAACTCTATTGACATTAACATTATTATAAGATGCCCTCTGTTTAGCACAATCCCTAGAACCCCTAATAATAACAATAAGATAGCCACTATCATATATTTGTAATACATCAATAGATAGGCCACCCCAAAGGGGGTGGCCCACGGAAATTAAGAGTTACTGGACCTATAACTGCCATAAACGAAAGGCAATTCATTGTAGGTGTGAGATAAAGGAGGAGATGGCTGAACCCACTCCAGAGAAGGCCAACTCGACCCGGTGTTTTCTACTCAACTAATGAACTTTACTTCTCGAACATAAGCATCGTACACAATGTATACAAATCATATCACCCCTACTATAGATATGGTCGAACCCAATGAACTAACAAGATTCCAGCCCGCGAAACCATCAACAAAATCAGAGTATCGCCTTGGGAACCCCGCTAGACCTAAGAAGTGCTGGGGGAAAAAGGTCAAATTAACCCCAATAAACATTATCCAGAAGTGGATCTTCCCATAGAGCTCGTAGTAGCAATAGCCGGTAATTTTACCAAACCAATAGTAAAACCCACCAAATATGGCGAACACAGCCCCCATAGATAGTACATAGTGAAAGTGGGCCACGACATAATAAGTGTCGTGTAAAACTACATCTAAAGAGCTATTTGCTAATATAACCCCGGTCAAACCCCCGATTGTAAAAAGGAAGACAAATCCTATCGCCCAAAGCATAGGCGTGTCCAATCTAACGGCCCCACCATAAAGCGTTGCCAGCCAACTAAACACCTTAATTCCAGTTGGAACAGCTATTATCATAGTAGCTGCAGTAAAATAGGCCCTTGTGTCAACATCCATTCCTACCGTGAACATGTGGTGCGCCCACACAATAAAGCCTAATATTCCGATAGATAGCATGGCGTAAACCATGCCTAAGTATCCAAAAATCTGGTTTTTAGCAGAAAAAGTTGGTATTATTTGAGAAACCATCCCAAAGCCTGGTAGTATTAAAATATAAACCTCCGGGTGGCCGAAAAACCAAAATAAGTGTTGGAACAGGATCGGATCTCCTCCCCCAGCAGGGTCAAAAAAGGTTGTATTGAAATTTCTGTCTGTTAAAAGCATGGTGATGGCGCCTGCTAAAACTGGC
>JAOWCC010001127.1:0-49271 GCA_030867875.1 Actinernus sp. WN-2022 | reverse complement strand
GGGGGTGAAACTCTGGTATAAAACCCGTTTAACAATAGACTAATTAAATCATCAATCTGAGGTTTATAACTGTTTACAGGGAGGTTTATAGCTCAGTTTTAAAACCTCCTTTCTATTTGAGAAAACCTCGCCAAATGCGATATAAGTTACTTTCATACCTCGAACCTTCGGTTCTAATCGCTAAAACATTCCTCGTGCCTTCGGCCCTCTGGATGTTTAGGGCTTAGAACCTCGGTTCTCGGTATGAAACTCTTACTTTGTGATTTACTATTAACTTTAGTATTTTGGTCTAACTTTCTTAACTTTCCGCGTGAATACGGTCTCTACCTAGAATTACCATTCGGTGATATAATTCACTTTCCATGCAAATTTAACCCAAATATGAGCTTACATTTTCTAACCCAAAGGGCGTGATACATAACCTGAAGATGTAGGCACTTGAACTTCCAAATAAATATATAAAAACTGTATAAGTAACTTTCGGAGTAAACTGGTGTTTATGTAATTCTCTCTACAATAGTATAGCTCTTTCTCTAGTAATAACCTATATGTACTCCATGTATCTTTTTAACGTATTTTCAGAACACATTCCATTACAAGTCAGCCTACTGGACTAACCAGCAAACCTACAACGTCGCCGGTGCAGCCGGAGGTCTTGACCGCAAGGAAACTAAGCTAGACACTTATTCACACTTAGCACTCGAAAACCTGTGTCTTGGCATGACGACAGGAAGCCAAACCAACTGGCTGCCTTTGAAGTTCAGAGCCAAGTCGCTGTACTCACTGATAGCAGACAACAAATACCGTAGGACCTATATTGGGCGTGCTAACTGGAAGGCGCTTATACCTGGATCCTCACTACAGCGTAACTGCAACCGTGAAGGCTTTAATACAAGGCATGGCAATGGTGCCATGGCACGAATTGGTATTATCAGTAACCAGGAGAACGACTGCAATTCACCAGACTCGCGCATTGGATTTGGTACCGGTGGTAGCTATTGCGGACAGAATGACAAGAACAGCGCTGGTAACGAGGCACGCTGCTCGCCTGACAACGGTATCAAGAGTATCAAAACCTTTGGCTACATCTTCGCCCAAGAAACACTTGGAAGTGGCTCGTGCTGGATCATTTGACAATCCTGCTCACTCTTGCAAGTCCATCAAAACCGCAAGAGCGTAAGTGTATTTTCTGTTCCAAACCCTCAAAATTACTCCCTCCCTTAGTAACTGTTGCCATGACCCACGCGCCGTCACTTCTACCCGGGGAGATAAAAACATGAATATGCATAACAATAATTCAGGAATCGAAGGTACACGTAGAGTACAGTGATTTCTAAATGTTATAATGGTTCGCGAGTGACAACTACAGAAAACCGCAAACGTTGTTCTACTTGCTTTGATTAATTGATTTTTTACGAATGAAATGCACCTGTCCCTCAGTGCTAGTTCAGTAGTTTTGAAAGGCGACAGACCGTTATTATTCGATTCTCTGTGAGAACTCAGAATATAATAACTGAATTTCGCAAGCTCGCACTTCGGTTAATTGAGAAGTAAGGTGTTGTGAAAGTCCAAAGCAAAATGTCAAAGACTAATTTCTTATCACCGAAGTAAGTTCAAAATTCGATTTCACAAAGCAATCGTACCGCACTTCATGTAAAATATGACTTCATTTGTTCTGTCTACTCTCACAAGCGCAATTAGAGCATAATAGTAAGTATAATTATATTAATCTTTTGGAGCTAGAAAGACATTTGCGTTTTTGTAGCATTTCGCAATACAAACGGGTTTTGCTAATTACACTACAAATCTCTAAACAAAATTGTGCTTTTAAATCAGTATTGTTGCCACCCAGTAGAACCACATGCAAAAAGCATATTGCGAAATTAAGTAGCTCGATAATATATTCTAAATACGGAATACTTAGTAGCAATAGGGGACGCAGTCTTCTCACTTTCTCTAACTTTTCATAGCGATGCCCGTAATGGTGTTTACTACCTCAACTTACGCGGTAAAGTTACCAAGGTATACTGTCAAATGGACGTCATCTGTGGCTCCAGTGGATGGACTCTTCTTATGAAGATTGATGGTACTAAGGTATGACACCATCGTGATAAGCTACGTCGTTAGTCAATCTGAAATGCTCGTTAAACTATTTGACATCAAATATTCATATCGCCATTTTACCAGGTTGAATCTCGTATTCCTAGCTAAGTTTATTGCATTAAAACAAATCTCAACTGGCTCTGCAAACCATTATTCTGATGCGTTAACTTATTAGCTATAGCTCTCAGCGATGCATGTATAATGAGACTAGGCAACTTCTTTTCCGTAATGTATGGTTTGTCCATTCCACCCACAGAACACTTTCCATTACAATTCTCGTCACTGGACAACTCATCACGTTTACAATGTCGAAGCCGTGTCTAAAGGACTTCACCACGAAGAGATGAAGCTCGACACTTATTCCAACCTGCCATTCTCTAAACTGTGCCTCGGAATGAAGATTGGTGGTAGTACTCGTTGGCTATCCCTTCCCATGTCCAAAACGGTTGATTCCCTCTATTCCATCATCGCAAGCAACAAATACACCGCGACACACCTAGGTAGAAACGCTTGGAAAACACTCGTCCCTGGTGCATCTCTCCAGAAGCACTGTAACAAAGAAGGCTTTAACAGCAACCCAGCCGGTAAAACACATTCCAAGGTAATTAGGGCCCAGAAATATCAAAACATTAAAGTTAATTATCACGTGCCTCGTAATTTGTAGCATCCAATTTTCCTTAATTGTGCTTTTAAAATATTATTTAGTATACAGTCCATTCAACCCAGATTTTATTAATAGGAAATGACAAAGCTTTACTTCTTCCCAAAGGAAATTCAACGAAAAAATCTTCTGCGACGTAACTTACCCATTTAATTAATGTTGGTGATCTAATTTGGAAAAGATAGATGGTTATTTCTATTGGTGTTGTATATTCTAAACTAATAATCATTGTACAATACCACTTTGGAATCATAAAATGTAACTCTATGTTTTCTTCCATTTTAAGGCAAGGATTGGGATCGTTTCTAATCAGGAAAGTAACTGCGGTTCTCCTGACTCCCGAATCGGATTCGGCACAGGTGGCACGGCATGTGGACAGAAAGATTACTCCGTCGGTAACGAGGCTCGGTGTGGAGGTGATAGAGGAAACAAGAGTGCTGCTGGCTTTGGCTTCATCTTCGCTCAATAAGCATTGAGATGATTTAACAATTAGAAGCACATTTGAGATACTACTGTAACAATATGCCTAATAGGCTTCGTTTCAGAACTTCAATAAACACCAAATTATATATACCATTGATTTGGGAGTATTTTTTTAATTCTCGTTACGTTTTATGGTTTTGTTAATAACAGGAGTTATTTTGCGCGCGCAAGGTGAATCTAATTTAGAAACCATTTTTTACTAATGACTCGCACCAAATCCAAGCGTTTTTACATCGCTCAATGGAAAGGAAGTGGGGCGTGGCAGATTACGTGATTAGATGCATACCAACATGTCTACCAAATGAACTTTACTTTTACGTTCCGTCTCTAGGTTATATAACTCGTGAAACTAATCTACCAAAACCTCCCATCGTGCATCTCGCTACGTACACGAAGCTACATGGAGTTTTCTATATCCTGGCAAAACGAGGTGGGGCACTAGGTTTTTGAAATAAAAGCGACTGCGTCCATTTCACGTCCATTCATATTCTCGACTTATATTCTCGACTTATAAGAGAAACCTCAGACACTAGTTCAACAGTCATTAAAATGTCCATCGACGCAAGTTTGCAAACAGGCCTGCTACATGACATCCAAAAGAAACAACATTGCGGTGGGAGTTGGAATTGATTTACATTGGAGCATTTTTGGGGTCGGGATTTCAATTGATAAGTGCATAATTCTTGTGATCCCATTAATCCAATTCAAGTTGTAAAATTACATATCAATAGCATACTGACTGGCATTTTTGCGAGTTAGTTTTTGCGGAGTTAGTGGAAGTCTACTCTTGTACGACATCTGAAACAAAAAGACAACCCATTATCCTCATGAACTTTGAACGAAGTCTACTTCATTTGAGATATAAAACACTTGTACGAAAAAAACGTCATAATTAAAGCATATTATCAGTTTCAACCTCAAGAAAATGAACTCTTACTTACTTGCAAACCAGAGACACCAAGAACACAACCCCAAGAAACTAGTACCCTGTAGAGAACTGTATTAACCTCGACCTTGCTGAAATAATACGAATACAATCAGTAAAACAGTTATTTATTTGGCGCTTAAAAATCAGGGAAATAATTTTGTCGAAACGGTGGTTCAAATTAATCGGTGCATGAACGAACATGCATTTCGCCAATCGTGCAGATCGCGCCAGATTTTGCCTTCTGCGCTTCCTCGTACCCAGAGGCGCGAAGTGCAACGGAAGTCGGTGCGCGTGGTTAATTAGGTTGTCTGCGTTAAGGAGTTCGCAAAGGCTCTTAGGTAAATGGTCGTGCGCGCGGCCAATGGAATACCTTCTCGCGCATATCATTTATTTTTCTTATTTGATTTTCATCCCATAAAATTTCAAACCAATTTGTTTTCAAATATTACCACGTACCACGATCTTCAGGAGGAGCATGGACTTTCTGATTAATTAGCTACGCTTCATAGCATTCATCACAGGAACATCTTTCGCATGATCATGAAGTTGCCGAATTGATGACTGGTTTCCTCAAAACTTGACCTTGTCAAACACTCCAAGAAATAACGCAATCCAAATCATTATAATCACCAAGTTGCACTCTATTTTGCAGAAAATCGTTAAAGTGCCTATAACCCCAAATTTGAAGTATTTTTTTATAAATTCTTTACATTCTTCTTATCAATAATTCGAAGAGAAAAAAAGGAAAAAAGGAAGAGTTCGACCTTATTTCTGGCGTAAAACATTGTAAAACAAGCCGATTTGGACACCCTGTCCCAAATGGCCGTCAGCTGGAGTCTGGAAGTAGCCTGGGAACGAAACCGGAAATCAACGTCATAGTAGTGAGAGAAAGAACATTGTTTTCAAAACAAGTGTATTAAACTAAGAGAGTGCATGTTATATTGTTATTTAGTATAAGGGAAATGACCGTGAATAAATCAGACAACTTTCCTTAGATGACACCTGCACCTATGGACACCATGCTTAACAAGCAGCCAAGTGCAGAAGCAACCCAGAAGAGAAAAAGGATGACTGTTATAGATGTTCCCCCTACAGCTCCAGGTAATTCAAATTGTTTTGTATAAAATATTTGTTTGCACAAAATAAACTATTCAAATTCTGAAAATATTCAAACAAAATCGAGTCTGTGCTGATCACACCTTTTGTGTTTGTCCTCCAATAACACCTAGCTCTTGCTCAAGCAGTGAACGTACACCTACATGTATCAAACTGTTTGCCATGTCATATATATACTGCTTGTTTAGTCTTTCGAGACTAAACAAAATATTAAAATACCAGCTGGAAACGTATAATACACTGTAAGTTTGAATTTGAAACGAAACCAGTGCTTTATTTACCATAAACCAATATATATACCCATAACTTAATAATAATTGTATTTTTTGTATTTTAGTGCCAGAAGTTCCAGTTCCACTTGCTGTAAGGCCAGAAATTCCAGTTCCACCTGCTGTAAGGCCCACAAAAACCAAGGCAAAACCCCATTGCTCAGTGTGCAAGAAAGCTATTAAATTAAAATTAATTAAATTAAAATTAATTAAATTAACATTAATTAAATTAAAATTAATTAAATTAAATTGTTAATCTCTAAATTATATATATTATGTTTCTTTTTTTGAATTTATTTGTGGAACATCTGTAAACTAGCTTGTAGCTAAGTATGTCCTCCTCGTTAAATAAAGTATTGTATTGTGTAAACCTATGAAAGAGCATAAAGGTGTCGTTGATTGTCCAAAGAACAACCCTCGTCCCCTAAGTACAGAGTGAACCAGAAATATCTACCAGCTATCTCATGTATACAGTACAAATAAAATGTATACATAATAGTGATGCAATAAACCATTGAAAATAATACTGGTAGTTATGAATGGCAATATGGACATACATGTAGGTTAATAGCCCACATTCGATATATGCTTCATTCCTCACACACAAAGGTTCTGGGGCATAATTAAATTCATTATTGTTATTTCATTAATCACTGCACATTATTCGCCAGAGCCTTGTATTGAATCATTTGTATGTGACCAGTGAAGCCTATATCAAAAGTGGCCAATGGCACTGAAAGTTTGACTGTTCATTGTTGTTCTCCTTAAAGTTTATATAAGTTATGAAGTACTTTCATCTTCATCTTCTTCAAATCCAGTGAAGGTTTCTTTCCCAGCATTGAATTCTGTCCTGATTGTGTCATATGCACATGCTGGTAGAGGAATTCTATTGTTGCCCAGATAACCGTAGACTAACTGGATGTACTCTCTGTATGAGACAACTCGTAGAAATCTGTAAATATAGAAGTATATATGTTAGCACCAATTACTTGTTTGATACAGTTGAAGCCCTTTGTGAAACTGCCCTCGTAGGCAACCAGCTCCCCTCAGAGACCACTCTTATGCTCTGTAGTAACCAGCCACTCTCGTTAGTGACCACCACCACCTTTGGAATTTTTCTTTGTTTCTAAACTCTTGTAAGTAACCACTCCAGAGACATGATCCCAGACTGTGCAATGAGTCTGATTGCAATGAGTCCACTAAATATAAATATGCACTAGTATTTTGCAACAATAGTCTTATTATATCTGACATTCATGCTGTTACAGTAGAGTAGTACAGTACTGTATACTGTGATATCAGTTGCACTGTACATGTATCCCCATGGGTGTGGTGTGTGCAAGCTCTCATAAGCGAGCAACTACTCCTGATTCCAGTTCTGACTATAGTTATGAGCACCTTTTCCTGATTCCCAGTGTGGTTGCTTACGAGAGCTATTATTTTTAATTAACATGCACGATAGATCAAAATACTCTGATAAACCTTCCACTTTCCTGGTCAGACTATTAACACGGAACTGTGTTCATTGATTTCAATTCATACCTTGGTCATTATTGAGCATTATTAATGCCTGGTATAAATCTTTCCTTACATCGCGCAGAATGACCTTTGTTTCATGGACATATTCAAATGAGCTGCCCTTACACAATAGACCGTGAAAAACGATTTTTGATTGGTCCAAGCAGTCACGTGAAGTTATTTACGTCACTTCAACGCAAAGCCAAACCTGTCAATCTCACGTTGATTGATAGATAAAACTTGTACACAAATTCTCCAGAGAGTAATCAATAAAAGTAACATGCAGAAGCATTAATTAGAACCAACTCTAAGTATCATTACTTAATCCACATAAAAGCTTATCGACTGTGAGTTTCATTTTGATCTGAACTTTCAATCTTAAAGCATGTGGAATATGTGTTCAAACTTGTTTGTGATACGATTTGAATGTAATCGTTTGAAAGTGGCATAAGCAGCTTTGATAACCCTCGCGGTTTTATGTTATGATTTTGTTTCACAGAACTGACTCTGCCAAGAGCTTCTAGTTCAATTTAAAAAAATATTTACCGTCTACTTCGGTAAGAACGCTAAGTTAAACAATCGGCGCTCAATTTTCAAAACTCTTGGTGTAAGAATCAATTTCGGTAAGAACGCTAACAGAACGCTAAGTTAAACAATCGGCGCTCAATTCAAAACTCTTGGTGTAAGAATCAGTTTCGGTAAGAACGCTAAGTTAAACAATTGGCGCTCAATTCAAAACTCTTGGTGTAAGAATCAGTTTCGGGAAGAACGCTAACAGAACGCTAAGTTAAACAATCGGCGCTCAATTCAAAACTCTTGGTGTAAGAATCAGTTTCGGGAAGAACGCTAACAGAACGCTAAGTTAAACAATCGGCGCTCAATTCAAAACTCTTGGTGTAAGAATAAGTTTCGGTAAGAAAACTAACAGAACGCTAAGTTAAACAATCGGCGCTCAATTCAAAACTCTTGGTGTAAGAATCAGTTTCGGGAAGAACGCTAACAGAACGCTAAGTTAAACAATCGGCGCTCAATTCAAAACTCTTAGTGTAAGAATCAGTTTCGGTAAGAACGCTAAGTTAAACAATCGGCGCTCAATTCAAAACTGTTGGTGAAAGAATCAGTTTCTGTAAGAACGCTAACAGAACGCTAAGTTAAACAATCGGCGCTAAATTCAAAACTCTTGATGAAAGAGAACGCTAACAGAACGCTAAGTTAAACAATCGGCGCTCAATTCAAAACTCTTGGTGTTAGAATCAGTTTCGGGAAGAACGCTAACAGAACGCTAAGTTAAACAATCGGCGCTCAATTCAAAACTCTTGGTGTAAGAATCAGTTTCGGTAAGAACGCTAACAGAACGCTAAGTTAAACAATCGGCGCTCAATTCAAAACTCTTGGTGTAAGAATCAGTTTCGGTAAGAACGCTAACAGAACGCTAAGTTAAACAATCGGCGCTCAATTCAAAACTCTTGGTGTAAGAATCAGTTTCGGGATTAGAACGCTAACAGAACGCTAAGTTAAACAATCGGCGCTCAATTCAAAACTCTTGGTGTAAGAATAAGTTTCGGTAAGAACGCTAAGTTAAACAATCGGCGCTCAATTCAAAACTGTTGGTGAAAGAATCAGTTTCTGTAAGAACGCTAACAGAACGCTAAGTTAAACAATCGGCGCTCAATTCAAAACTCTTGGTGTAAGAATCAGTTTCGGGATTAGAACGCTAACAGAACGCTAAGTTAAACAATCGGCGCTCAATTCAAAACTCTTGGTGCAAGAATAAGTTTCGGTAAGAAAACTAACAGAACGCTAAGTTAAACAATCGGCGCTCAATTCAAAACTCTTGGTGTAAGAATCAGTTTCGGGAAGAACGCTAACAGAACGCTAAGTTAAACAATCGGCGCTCAATTCAAAACTCTTGGTGTAAGAATCAGTTTCGGTAAGAACGGTAACAGAACGCTATTTAAATAAAGTTAAACAATCGGCGCTCAATTCGAAACTGTTGGTGTAAGAATAAGTTTCGGTAAGAACGCTAACAGAACGCTAAGTTAAACAATCGGCGCTCAATTCAAAACTCTTGGTGTAAGAATCAGTTTCGGTAAGAACGCTAACAGAACGCTAAGTTAAACAATCGGCGCTCAATTCAAAACTCTTGGTGTAAGAATAAGTTTCGGTAAGAAAACTAACAGAACGCTAAGTTAAACATTCGGCGCTCAATTCGAAACTCTTAGTGAAAGAATCAGTTTCTGTAAGAACGCTAAGTTAAACAATCGGCGCTCAATTCAAAACTGTTGGTGAAAGAATCAGTTTCTGTAAGAACGCTAACAGAACGCTAAGTTAAACAATCGGCGCTAAATTCAAAACTCTTGATGAAAGAGAACGCTAGCAGAACGCTAAGTTAAACAATCGGCGCTCAATTCAAAACTCTTGGTGAAAGAATCAGTTTCGGAAAGAACGCTAACAGAACGCTAAGTTAAACAATCGGCGCCCAATTCAAAACTCTTGGTGTAAGAATCAGTTTCAGTAAGAACGGTAACAGAACGCTATTTAAATAAAGTTAAACAATCGGCGCTCAATTCAAAACTCTTGGTGTAAGAATCAGTTTCGGGAAGAACGCTAACAGAACGCTAAGTTAAACAATCGGCGTTTCGGGAAGAACGCTAACAGAACGCTAAGTTAAACAATCGGCGCTCAATTCAAAACTCTTGGTGTAAGAATCAGTTTCGGGAAGAACGATAACAGAACGCTAAGTTAAACATTCGGCGATCAATTCGAAACTCTTGGTGAAAGAATCAGTTTCTGTAAGAACGCTAAGTTAAACAATCGGCGCTCAATTCAAAACTGTTGGTGAAAGAATCAGTTTCTGTAAGAACGCTAACAGAACGCTAAGTTAAACAATCGGCGCTCAATTCAAAACTCTCCGTGAAAGAATAAGTTTCGGTAAGAACGATCTTTGTGAAACAACTGCAAATGGTTAGACCTTCACGTCTTCTCGGATAAGGACGTAACATCGTAGGACTAGTGTCCCCAATTAGTTACAAAGCTATATACATCTGACACTTAAATAAAGTTACTTACTTTATTTTAAAGCTAACATAACGCTAAGTTAAACAAACGGCACTCAATACGAAACTCTTGGTAGACGAATCAGTTTCGGTAAGAATGCACAGTGAAACAATCGGCGGCGCTCAATTCAAAACTCTGTTGTTTGATTAAACTGACTCGGCCAAGCGCTTCTTACTAAGTTCAACTTAATAAAAGCTTTACCGTCCCACAACAGACTCTGTAAAGGTTTAATAATCCAAGGGAGTCAGTTATTCTTGAAGAACACAGTCGACTGTTGGTTGATTATACTGATCGACTCGGCCAAGCGCTTCTAGTTCAACATAAAAAAAGTTTACCGTCTCACAATAGACTGGATGGATCTCTTCCCATTACTTTGTAAAGGTTTAATAATTCAAGGAGTCCGTTATTCTTGAAGAACACAGCCGGCTGTTGTTTTATTAAACTGACTCGGCCAATCGCTTCAAGTTTAACTTTAGAAAAGCAGACAGCCCTAGGGAATACTGTTGTACAACAACCTCGCTGGGGATAGTGAAGGAGGCGGAGTTTAAGGAAAGTTCATGGCCGAGTGCTCGTTGCCGCGTTATTGTCTTTCTGAATTCTAATGAAGCATAATCTGAAACTAGCTCATTACCCAAAAAAAGTTAAAACGGACCCCATCTATGATTGAAATTCGTAGAATGTTTCATCGCAATTGCTGAATATTGGAAAATATCTTCCATTTGCAGGTTATAAATCATGACTATTCCGAATGCAAAACGTTAAAATTACTGTGTGAAGTTTGGTTTCAGTCAAGATTTAGCTAAAACTACCCTATTTTCAAATAAAAACGGACACCACTTCCCTTTAATACATTGCACCAAGCTTTGGTATGAAGTATATTTATTATCTAAAGAAGCATTTGCAGCCTATAAATCGAGGACAGTTTATGTATAAGTGAAACAAAACCGCCTTTTAGTGGAAGAGGTCGGCTGATTTTGCTCCATTCTCTTGTAATCAGATCGAAGATTTTGAACTTACCGCGCGCTTCAATGATCACAGAATATGGAAATTAGGTAATTAGACAATAGAGTGTCCAGTCATTCTGCGCGATGACATATTAGTATGCAGTGTTGGATCTAGGATCTGCCATTGTGTGATGTTTCCCGCTAAAACATAGGAGCCAAAACATATAGTTGGTGCATGTTTCTCAATTGAGAGGGCCAATATGGTGCACACTTAATTTCCACTAACTGTAAAATATTATCAAAAAAGTAAATTCCGAAAAGGGTAAATATAAGAGGAATTACGATATTAGGAAACTGTTATCTTCATTTATAGCGATTCTTACAAGTAAAAAAGGCTTATAGTTATATATGATTGTTGCGATTGCAAGGATCACTGGATTCTTTTGGCATCCTGCAATGTTTTTTGGTGAGACCACGGCCACGGGAAGCCCATGAAGGGCTATGATAACTTATGTTCATTTTGGTCAGTTTAACTCACCAGCGTTTCCTTGGTTCGAGGCCTTCCAACCGATTCTGGAGGTCTCCGTCTGTACTCTGTTAACCCATATTTCTTCACCGGCGAGTGGTTCAACCGCGCCGTCCGCTCTATTCGCCGGCAGATTCTTCTGCTTCAAGCCCATAGTTGATAAAACTTTAGCTCGGAATTTAGATTCGGAGCCTGACGAAGACATTTTGTCAAAAAGTCCAGCAGAAAATTACAGAACCTGTGACGCAAATAAGAAAGAACGAACCAAAAGTATATGAGAGAAGCCTTTATCACGTGACATGGCTCCCTACTATGACGTACCTAGTCCCAGACCCCACCAAGTCGCTAAGATGACGGTAAAAGTTCACGGTTCTCATCTTTGAAAAGGCGTAAAAAATTGATAAATGCTTTAAAACCATTATTTTTTCGGGAAGTTGCATAGAATACTTATACGTTTGATCTGAAATCAAAGGTATGCGCGTGCTTTGATTTCATTGGTTGTTGTTTTTGGACCTTGAATCTGATTTGATAACGTTTTCATTCGACTCTACTATCATAAAGCCTAAGGGCTTACCATTAACTTGGAGAAATCTGTGGAAGAATTTGATTGAAAGGATATATATGCAATAGTTTCCTTGAAAACTAGATCTAGGCACAGTTTGATAGTCCATTTTCAGTACACAAATACATTGATTTCATCCGTTCCACACGTGTGTTGTTGATCAGTTTATATGAAAATCACTGTGTGAGAGCTCCTTTAAACCAGTGCTAAAAAGTATATAATTCATTAAAAAACATTAACGAATAAACCATATTTTTGCTTGGTATGCGTTTGTGAAATGGCTGTTTCTATTCATTGGTTACTGGTAATAACTTGACGCCCATCGTACATATCACCACGCATTAGACTCCTTTACATGATAGACAAAGTATAGTTTACCCTGAACAGAAAAATCGTACATCATGAGCATGAGACTCCTTAGCCTGATAGTACCCTGGACACAAGTACTTAAGTAATCTGTCCGAACAGAAGATAGTTAAGACTTCTCGGTCAGATCTTTCCATTGGAGATGCAGAAAAATATATCGAAAGTTGGCTTAAAGTGCCTAACACCCTTTTGCAATTTTTATAGCTTATGAACCTCCGAAACGTTTTGAGTACTTCTGTGAATAAATGTTTGGTTTAAAGTGAATACTTTATGTTTTACGCTTGTTTGAAATTGTGTAAATGTGACCTTTCCTGATCCATGACCGCGTAAGTAAAAGCCTGGGTCAAAACCTGGGCCGGGTAGACGGACAGAGCGGAAAAACGGAGCGCATGCGCACTAGCCACTTCATTAAAAGTGAATCAAGATCGCCGCCGAGCAGGAGTGAATTGGAACTCTTTTTCAGGGACCTCTCACAGCTCAAGAAATACTACGATTACCTTATTACTTCACACGATGGACTGATGTTCTTCAGTGACTTCTCTGAGCCCAAATAACACATAATCCAGTTCACTAAAAGGACGCTACAATTGCTCGTTCAACTCTGTGTTCAAGAAAAACGAACCATTTCGAAATGTTCATATGCGACTGGAAAAGCGCGAAAAATAAGGAAACTTGTGAATATATAAGCTTTATACTTCGGTAGAGAACTAGAAGGTAATGGTTTTCAACATATAAAATACCATATTCGAGATTTTCGTACCATTTTTGAAACGAAGCATTTGAAGTTACAGTAGTGACTAGACTGTCTACAGCAGTAGAAATCCTGGAACGGCGATCATTATACCATGCACGATTTAGGTTTTTGCGCAGGCGACATTTAAATTGTGACGGTAACACGTAACAATTTTTAGCGGCATAATTTGAAAGAATATGAGACCTGAAAAGATGGTTGGTCAGTCTGGTTGCCAGCAAAATCTATCGAATGTTGGCTTAAAGGCCCATGCGCGGGTCTGAGTTCTTCGTTTGAAAACGTACACCCTACGTTTTCATAGATGGGGAGAAAAGTGAAACCCGTCGTTTCATCTGTGAAAATCTTTGCAATATTTAGAGCCTAGCAAAGATTACTAGCTCAGGTCGTAAACAAATTACTATTTCGTGTACTGTAGGGTTATTTTTACAAAATGAAGCATTTTTCCGAGTATTTTTCTGTAAACTGGAAACGATGGCCATTCAAGTTCAACACATTTAAACGAACCGCTTCTAGAAGGTAAACCCAGAGATGCAACTTATCTTATGCCGTTTAACCCAGAAAGAAAGAAAATTTTACAGAGTTACTGAGTTTGTAGGAGCAGGCATGATAATCAAAACATTTCGAGCTTCAGCAAACTATTGTTTTCGCTAGACATTGGCGATGGTGTATTTTGTTGCTTTGGATGGATGGTAATGAACTATTCAAACATGTTTCCTTCGTAACGAACTGTATTCATAAAAAGAATGTTCTAGAATTGTGATGTGAAGCATAGAATGCTGTTGTCGATAGTTATTTACGCCACTACCATGCGCAGTAGGAGTGTGGTGAAGAAAACGGGTCCCATAATAGAGACGGTGGTGGGCACTCAGAAGTAGGACGTGAGTGAAAGCCGCGTGTTGAAGCTCTCATATCGGGTCATTGCACTTACATGCCTGTCAGCTTGAGAGTACTTGCATACGTAATCACTCATTTGTATGCAAGTGGTGATATGTAGTTATCACCACTGTTGATCCCATACTAATGAGGAATTACGTTGCAAGTGGTGATAATTAGTTATAGCTACTTGCATATGTAATTCAGTGGGATATGGGATTTATCCCTTCAGTTGCAACAAGGATTTAGGGTGTGGCATCCGATAAGAAAAAATTATACCGGTACCGGAGTTATTAAGCAAACTTATGCAGATAATTTGGCATCTTATGTGTTTATTTACCATTCATTCTTTGTTAAACAGTCTCTTGTCCTTAATTGAGTTCCGCTCCTCTTCTTTGATCGTGAATTTGAATACGACTAATTCTTTACACAAAAGAAAGTTGCAACGTGAATTTGCACGCGATTCTAAAAGGTGATTCTATTTTGCAGGTTTTAGTTTTTTTAGAGGGGAAGAAGATATTTTAAAAATCCACTCACCCCTCCCTGCAATTTTTTTTGACAATCCTCCACTCACTTCTCATATCCCCTCTCTCCCCCTCTCAGCCCTCTCAGCCCTCTCAGCCCTCTCAGCCCTCTCTAACCCTTATACGATTACTTAGACTTACATGTACCTTTAACACAGAAGAAATACCTCGACCTTGTGGGATTCGAACTCACCAGCACTGATTAGGCACGCCCAGTTTTGAAATGAATAATGCTCTGTGCTATAGAAGCACTTGTAGAGTTGGCAGCCACGTTTATTATTTAAATTTTGTAAGCAATATACAGCGTCTAAAAGGCGAAAAGATGACAGTCGACTATAGCAGCTTTATACTTACAACCCAAACAATGTAAACCTTTCTAAACAGCCTCGGTACAACCTGTCCTGAGCCTTCGTTCATTTTGGACAACGGCAAGAAAAGAGCATGCGTAATGCGTAGCATTTTTACTATTGCGCAGGAATCGCGATTTGCGACGGAGGAAAATAAAATGAAATCCGAAACTCGTGCTTCCACAGGCAGTCCGAGCAATAAACTAATTCTGTTGGTTTTTCTGAACTCCACCCAACTCAGTTTAGGTTCCTGAACTCCAACAACTCCGTTCTCTAACTCCACTTAAATTCCTTCGCTTTCTCCCCGTTAATCTACACAAACCCCTCCCTAGTTCCTGATGGATTTCAGATAATAAAGTTATTTCTTTCTTTTGACTTTTCCTTTACTCGACAAGCACTCTAAAGGCGAGTTGGGGCATATTTATATTACGTTAATTTCCAGCGGGTTTTGTGTTCTATTTGAAACGTTGAATAGAATGATATAGGTATTACGTAATTTCCTAAATATACCAACAAGATACGTAAACTTGATTTAGTCTTTACAAACATCTTATGTAACTGCACATGGGTTTTCTATCTAAATAAACATGTAACGTAACTAGTATGCTTAAGGAAGTACAAGAAGATATAACATTGGTTAACAAACAAATTACGTAACATAAAGAGTACTAAAATATGTGTGATACAATAAGGGTATCATCACGTAGAAAAAAATAAACACACAAACACGTAAAACAATGGTGATAGAAAGAGGGTATTTCGTAACAGGTATGAATAGTCCTGAGTGCATAAAAAGAGCTACAAATCTGGAAAAGCTCAAGAAGAAGGTGAGAGAAGTGAAGGTAATAAGCTTGTGAATTGTCTCGACGATTATGGTGTTTTATCTTGAAATGGAAAGAGTGACTTTCATTGAGAAATTCTAAACTTTGATTTCGTTGATTTCGTAAATATAGGAACTTGGCAAACTGTATTTGGTTTGGCAAAATATTAATTTGTTGCTTTTGGAGAAATACTATCGATTTTGGCAAAAAGTGTCTAGTGTCGCTTTATCAGAGATGAAAGTTGAATTCTCGTGATCTTCGTGTATGTGACTTGGAATGTGCATTTTGCAGTTGAAACCGTCGGATATCGACCAAGAAGCAACGGCAAGAGTTTCAATCGGCGCTGCTTTTGTTTTAATTGTCAGCATTTTGAAAATCGCTCTGTGGTGTACGAATTATAGCCGTCCAAATGCGACCGCTCATATTGATTATATTTTAACATGACTCGTAGACAAACTTTTTGTAGGTTATAATTGCATGGATTTAATTTCCAGTGAAATCAAGAAAGATGTTTGTGGTCCTACTGCTTAGCCTCGTGGCTTGCACATCAGCCTCTCATCAGAATTACTGTCACAACGAGGAGACTTACTACACAATCTACCAAGTTTCTAGTCACGGCTGTGCCTGCAATGCCAAGGGAACGGGTGCTTTGCGTTACCATGACGGTAAACTCCAAATCTGTAATGGTGATGCGTATGAGAACGTGTGTGGTCCCAGCAAAGCTCGACTTGGAACAGACAAAAACCCTGCCAAGTCCTGCCGACATATTCTCGACGAGAACAGGTAAGCAAGATGATTTAGCTTTTATTGTGTGTAATGATTTGACCGTGATTGATCTTTTATGATTCTGTACGTATAATTAAAATAGCCTCCTTCTCTCTAACAGCAAAATGGCCGCTGTCCGTGAATGCGCGAGGCGGTTTCGAAACCGACCGCGGTGTTTTCGTCAGGGATGTAACCAGCCCTAAAAATGATTGCAAATCTAAAGATAACATTAGGTTAACATTCCCTATGGTTGCAATAACTTTGGTCTTTTTAAATATCTTATATGCACATAAAACATTTCAGTTACAACATATTCGTTGTCGGTTAGGGAGTGTTGATTATTTATGGCTTTTTTTTGGGGGGGGGAGGAGGTGTCGGCATTTCATCTACTTCTCTTGTTAAAACTTATGACCCCCTATGAATGAATTAAAACTTACATGATCCCCCCTCCCAAACAAAAGAAAGAATGCAAACTGCATATACTGTAGATATGTTATATATTAAATTTACTATTGTTTCTATATCTTTGGTATTTTGCATGATACATTACTTTTGTTTAGTAGAAAACATATAAATATATAAATATATATATATATACACACAGGTATTCTTCTGAAAGTCTACCTCACCCTCCTTCCCGCATGGGTATTTGAAAGAAATACTGTTAATTCGTGCATTATATTTCATCGTATTTCATTGTTCCTTAGTCCCAAATAAATGAAAAAGACTTCAGTATTGGCATAACTAATCTCCTGAACAACTATGCATTATCTGTCCTATGGGGATGTGCCTTTCATCATGAGCTTAGAGAATACCATCCTGCGTATGAAGGAAACAAAGCAGACTGTGCCTAAATGTTGCGAGGGGCGAAGGCCGGAGCCTAAATTTGAGATTTACTGCTCTTTAAACACTGGTTTCCTGTGTTCTGGACTAAACATTGGCTCAGTATTACAACAACAATTTCATTACATTTTACATGACGCCGGGTACGTCGAAACTTTGATGAACCCCCAAGGAATAGGTAAAATGTTTGATGACCCCCCTACAAAAGCACTTAAAACTTTTTGCCCCCCTATGATTTCACTCCCTTTATAATATGATATTCTCGATGTGCGAGCTTAAATTTGTTTATGTCAATCCAATATCCTTAGTTCTGCTTACGGCTTCGTATTCTATTTCACTCGTAGCTCTGCTGGAAGTGGCATGTACACCCTCAATCTTGAAAATACTATCGTAAAGGCATACTGCTTCATGGGAAAGATTTGTAACTCAAGAGGATGGACTATGATCATGAAGATCGACGGAAATAAGGTAAATATATACATCTTATATCATACTTGACACGGTTTTCTTTGTTCGTCATAGGGGTGAAACTCTGGTATAAACCCGTTGAACAATAGACTAATTAAATCATCAATCTGAGGTTTATAACTGTTACAGGGAGGTTTATAGCTCAGTTTTAAACCTCCTTTCTATTTGAGAAAACCTCGCCAAATGCGATATAAGTTACTTTCATACCTCGAACCTTCGGTTCTAATCGCTAAACATTCCTCGTGCCTTCGGCCCTCGGGATGTTTAGGGCTTAGAACCTCGGTTCTCGGTATGAAACTCTTACTTTGTGATTTACTATTAACTTTAGTATTTTGGTCTAACTTTCTTAACTTTCCGCGTGAATACGGTCTCTACCTAGAATACCATTCGGTGATATAATTCACTTTCCATGCAAACTTAACCCAAATATGAGCTTACATTTTCTAACCCAAAGGGCGTGATACATAACCTGAAGATGTAGGCACTTGAACTTCCAAATAAATATATAAAACTGTATAAGTAACTTTCGGAGTAAACTGGTGTTTATGTAATTCTCTCTACAATAGTATAGCTCTTTCTCTAGTAATAACCTATATGTACTCCATGTATCTTTTTAACGTATTTTCAGAACACATTCCATTACAAGTCAGCCTACTGGACTAACCAGCAAACCTACAACGTCGCCGGTGCAGCCGGAGGTCTTGACCGCAAGGAAACTAAGCTAGACACTTATTCACACTTAGCACTCGAAAACCTGTGTCTTGGCATGACGACAGGAAGCCAAACCAACTGGCTGCCTTTGAAGTTCAGAGCCAAGTCGCTGTACTCACTGATAGCAGACAACAAATACCGTAGGACCTATATTGGGCGTGCTAACTGGAAGGCGCTTATACCTGGATCCTCACTACAGCGTAACTGCAACCGTGAAGGCTTTAATACAAGGCATGGCAATGGTGCCATGGCACGAATTGGTATTATCAGTAACCAGGAGAACGACTGCAATTCACCAGACTCGCGCATTGGATTTGGTACCGGTGGTAGCTATTGCGGACAGAATGACAAGAACAGCGCTGGTAACGAGGCACGCTGCTCGCCTGACAACGGTATCAAGAGTATCAAAACCTTTGGCTACATCTTCGCCCAAGAACACTTGGAAGTGGCTCGTGCTGGATCATTTGACAATCCTGCTCACTCTTGCAAGTCCATCAAAACCGCAAGAGCGTAAGTGTATTTTCTGTTCCAAACCCTCAAAATTACTCCCTCCCTTAGTAACTGTTGCCATGACCCACGCGCCGTCACTTCTACCCGGGGAGATAAAAACATGAATATGCATAACAATAATTCAGGAATCGAAGGTACACGTAGAGTACAGTGATTTCTAAATGTTATAATGGTTCGCGAGTGACAACTACAGAAAACCGCAAACGTTGTTCTACTTGCTTTGATTAATTGATTTTTTACGAATGAAATGCACCTGTCCCTCAGTGCTAGTTCAGTAGTTTTGAAAGGCGACAGACCGTTATTATTCGATTCTCTGTGAGAACTCAGAATATAATAACTGAATTTCGCAAGCTCGCACTTCGGTTAATTGAGAAGTAAGGTGTTGTGAAAGTCCAAAGCAAAATGTCAAAGACTAATTTCTTATCACCGAAGTAAGTTCAAAATTCGATTTCACAAAGCAATCGTACCGCACTTCATGTAAAATATGACTTCATTTGTTCTGTCTACTCTCACAAGCGCAATTAGAGCATAATAGTAAGTATAATTATATTAATCTTTTGGAGCTAGAAAGACATTTGCGTTTTTGTAGCATTTCGCAATACAAACGGGTTTTGCTAATTACACTACAAATCTCTAAACAAAATTGTGCTTTTAAATCAGTATTGTTGCCACCCAGTAGAACCACATGCAAAAAGCATATTGCGAAATTAAGTAGCTCGATAATATATTCTAAATACGGAATACTTAGTAGCAATAGGGGACGCAGTCTTCTCACTTTCTCTAACTTTTCATAGCGATGCCCGTAATGGTGTTTACTACCTCAACTTACGCGGTAAAGTTACCAAGGTATACTGTCAAATGGACGTCATCTGTGGCTCCAGTGGATGGACTCTTCTTATGAAGATTGATGGTACTAAGGTATGACACCATCGTGATAAGCTACGTCGTTAGTCAATCTGAAATGCTCGTTAAACTATTTGACATCAAATATTCATATCGCCATTTTACCAGGTTGAATCTCGTATTCCTAGCTAAGTTTATTGCATTAAAACAAATCTCAACTGGCTCTGCAAACCATTATTCTGATGCGTTAACTTATTAGCTATAGCTCTCAGCGATGCATGTATAATGAGACTAGGCAACTTCTTTTCCGTAATGTATGGTTTGTCCATTCCACCCACAGAACACTTTCCATTACAATTCTCGTCACTGGACAACTCATCACGTTTACAATGTCGAAGCCGTGTCTAAAGGACTTCACCACGAAGAGATGAAGCTCGACACTTATTCCAACCTGCCATTCTCTAAACTGTGCCTCGGAATGAAGATTGGTGGTAGTACTCGTTGGCTATCCCTTCCCATGTCCAAAACGGTTGATTCCCTCTATTCCATCATCGCAAGCAACAAATACACCGCGACACACCTAGGTAGAAACGCTTGGAAAACACTCGTCCCTGGTGCATCTCTCCAGAAGCACTGTAACAAAGAAGGCTTTAACAGCAACCCAGCCGGTAAAACACATTCCAAGGTAATTAGGGCCCAGAAATATCAAAACATTAAAGTTAATTATCACGTGCCTCGTAATTTGTAGCATCCAATTTTCCTTAATTGTGCTTTTAAAATATTATTTAGTATACAGTCCATTCAACCCAGATTTTATTAATAGGAAATGACAAAGCTTTACTTCTTCCCAAAGGAAATTCAACGAAAAAATCTTCTGCGACGTAACTTACCCATTTAATTAATGTTGGTGATCTAATTTGGAAAAGATAGATGGTTATTTCTATTGGTGTTGTATATTCTAAACTAATAATCATTGTACAATACCACTTTGGAATCATAAAATGTAACTCATGTTTTCTTCCATTTTAAGGCAAGGATTGGGATCGTTTCTAATCAGGAAAGTAACTGCGGTTCTCCTGACTCCCGAATCGGATTCGGCACAGGTGGCACGGCATGTGGACAGAAAGATTACTCCGTCGGTAACGAGGCTCGGTGTGGAGGTGATAGAGGAAACAAGAGTGCTGCTGGCTTTGGCTTCATCTTCGCTCAATAAGCATTGAGATGATTTAACAATTAGAAGCACATTTGAGATACTACTGTAACAATATGCCTAATAGGCTTCGTTTCAGAACTTCAATAAACACCAAATTATATATACCATTGATTTGGGAGTATTTTTTTAATTCTCGTTACGTTTTATGGATTTGTTAATAACAGGAGTTATTTTGCGCGCGCAAGGTGAATCTAATTTAGAAACCATTTTTTACTAATGACTCGCACCAAATCCAAGCGTTTTTACATCGCTCAATGGAAAGGAAGTGGGGCGTGGCAGATTACGTGATTAGATGCATACCAACATGTCTACCAAATGAACTTTACTTTTACGTTCCGTCTCTAGGTTATATAACTCGTGAAACTAATCTACCAAAACCTCCCATCGTGCATCTCGCTACGTACACGAAGCTACATGGAGTTTTCTATATCCTGGCAAAACGAGGTGGGGCACTAGGTTTTTGAAATAAAAGCGACTGCGTCCATTTCACGTCCATTCATATTCTCGACTTATATTCTCGACTTATAAGAGAAACCTCAGACACTAGTTCAACAGTCATTAAAATGTCCATCGACGCAAGTTTGCAAACAGGCCTGCTACATGACATCCAAAAGAAACAACATTGCGGTGGGAGTTGGAATTGATTTACATTGGAGCATTTTTGGGGTCGGGATTTCAATTGATAAGTGCATAATTCTTGTGATCCCATTAATCCAATTCAAGTTGTAAAATTACATATCAATAGCATACTGACTGGCATTTTTGCGAGTTAGTTTTTGCGGAGTTAGTGGAAGTCTACTCTTGTACGACATCTGAAACAAAAAGACAACCCATTATCCTCATGAACTTTGAACGAAGTCTACTTCATTTGAGATATAAAACACTTGTACGAAAAAAACGTCATAATTAAAGCATATCAGTTTCAACCTCAAGAAAATGAACTCTTACTTACTTGCAAACCAGAGACACCAAGAACACAACCCCAAGAAACTAGTACCCTGTAGAGAACTGTATTAACCTCGACCTTGCTGAAATAATACGAATACAATCAGTAAAACAGTTATTTATTTGGCGCTTAAAAATCAGGGAAATAATTTTGTCGAAACGGTGGTTCAAATTAATCGGTGCATGAACGAACATGCATTTCGCCAATCGTGCAGATCGCGCCAGATTTTGCCTTCTGCGCTTCCTCGTACCCAGAGGCGCGAAGTGCAACGGAAGTCGGTGCGCGTGGTTAATTAGGTTGTCTGCGTTAAGGAGTTCGCAAAGGCTCTTAGGTAAATGGTCGTGCGCGCGGCCAATGGAATACCTTCTCGCGCATATCATTTATTTTTCTTATTTGATTTTCATCCCATAAAATTTCAAACCAATTTGTTTTCAAATATTACCACGTACCACGATCTTCAGGAGGAGCATGGACTTTCTGATTAATTAGCTACGCTTCATAGCATTCATCACAGGAACATCTTTCGCATGATCATGAAGTTGCCGAATTGATGACTGGTTTCCTCAAAACTTGACCTTGTCAAACACTCCAAGAAATAACGCAATCCAAATCATTATAATCACCAAGTTGCACTCTATTTTGCAGAAAATCGTTAAAGTGCCTATAACCCCAAATTTGAAGTATTTTTTTATAAATTCTTTACATTCTTCTTATCAATAATTCGAAGAGAAAAAAAGGAAAAAAGGAAGAGTTCGACCTTATTTCTGGCGTAAAACATTGTAAAACAAGCCGATTTGGACACCCTGTCCCAAATGGCCGTCAGCTGGAGTCTGGAAGTAGCCTGGGAACGAAACCGGAAATCAACGTCATAGTAGTGAGAGAAAGAACATTGTTTTCAAAACAAGTGTATTAAACTAAGAGAGTGCATGTTATATTGTTATTTAGTATAAGGGAAATGACCGTGAATAAATCAGACAACTTTCCTTAGATGACACCTGCACCTATGGACACCATGCTTAACAAGCAGCCAAGTGCAGAAGCAACCCAGAAGAGAAAAAGGATGACTGTTATAGATGTTCCCCCTACAGCTCCAGGTAATTCAAATTGTTTTGTATAAAATATTTGTTTGCACAAAATAAACTATTCAAATTCTGAAAATATTCAAACAAAATCGAGTCTGTGCTGATCACACCTTCTGTGTTTGTCCTCCAATAACACCTAGCTCTTGCTCAAGCAGTGAACGTACACCTACATGTATCAAACTGTTTGCCATGTCATATATATACTGCTTGTTTAGTCTTTCGAGACTAAACAAAATATTAAAATACCAGCTGGAAACGTATAATACACTGTAAGTTTGAATTTGAAACGAAACCAGTGCTTTATTTACCATAAACCAATATATATACCCATAACTTAATAATAATTGTATTTTTTGTATTTTAGTGCCAGAAGTTCCAGTTCCACTTGCTGTAAGGCCAGAAATTCCAGTTCCACCTGCTGTAAGGCCCACAAAAACCAAGGCAAAACCCCATTGCTCAGTGTGCAAGAAAGCTATTAAATTAAAATTAATTAAATTAAAATTAATTAAATTAACATTAATTAAATTAAAATTAATTAAATTAAATTGTTAATCTCTAAATTATATATATTATGTTTCTTTTTTTGAATTTATTTGTGGAACATCTGTAAACTAGCTTGTAGCTAAGTATGTCCTCCTCGTTAAATAAAGTATTGTATTGTGTAAACCTATGAATGAGCATAAAGGTGTCGTTGATTGTCCAAAGAACAACCCTCGTCCCCTAAGTACAGAGTGAACCAGAAATATCTACCAGCTATCTCATGTATACAGTACAAATAAAATGTATACATAATAGTGATGCAATAAACCATTGAAAATAATACTGGTAGTTATGAATGGCAATATGGACATACATGTAGGTTAATAGCCCACATTCGATATATGCTTCATTCCTCACACACAAAGGTTCTGGGGCATAATTAAATTCATTATTGTTATTTCATTAATCACTGCACATTATTCGCCAGAGCCTTGTATTGAATCATTTGTATGTGACCAGTGAAGCCTATATCAAAAGTGGCCAATGGCACTGAAAGTTTGACTGTTCATTGTTGTTCTCCTTAAAGTTTATATAAGTTATGAAGTACTTTCAGCTTCATCTTCTTCAAATCCAGTGAAGGTTTCTTTCCCAGCATTGAATTCTGTCCTGATTGTGTCATATGCACATGCTGGTAGAGGAATTCTATTGTTGCCCAGATAACCGTAGACTAACTGGATGTACTCTCTGTATGAGACAACTCGTAGAAATCTGTAAATATAGAAGTATATATGTTAGCACCAATTACTTGTTTGATACAGTTGAAGCCCTTTGTGAAACTGCCCTCGTAGGCAACCAGCTCCCCTCAGAGACCACTCTTATGCTCTGTAGTAACCAGCCACTCTCGTTAGTGACCACCACCACCTTTGGAATTTTTCTTTGTTTCTAAACTCTTGTAAGTAACCACTCCAGAGACATGATCCCAGACTGTGCAATGAGTCTGATTGCAATGAGTCCACTAAATATAAATATGCACTAGTATTTTGCAACAATAGTCTTATTATATCTGACATTCATGCTGTTACAGTAGAGTAGTACAGTACTGTATACTGTGATATCAGTTGCACTGTACATGTATCCCCATGGGTGTGGTGTGTGCAAGCTCTCATAAGCGAGCAACTACTCCTGATTCCAGTTCTGACTATAGTTATGAGCACCTTTTCCTGATTCCCAGTGTGGTTGCTTACGAGAGCTATTATTTTTAATTAACATGCACGATAGATCAAAATACTCTGATAAACCTTCCACTTTCCTGGTCAGACTATTAACACGGAACTGTGTTCATTGATTTCAATTCATACCTTGGTCATTATTGAGCATTATTAATGCCTGGTATAAATCTTTCCTTACATATTAGTATGCAGTGTTGGATCTAGGATCTGCCATTGTGTGATGTTTCCCGCTAAAACATAGGAGCCAAAACATATAGTTGGTGCATGTTTCTCAATTGAGAGGGCCAATATGGTGCACACTTAATTTCCACTAACTGTAAAATATTATCAAAAAAGTAAATTCCGAAAAGGGTAAATATAAGAGGAATTACGATATTAGGAAACTGTTATCTTCATTTATAGCGATTCTTACAAGTAAAAAAGGCTTATAGTTATATATGATTGTTGCGATTGCAAGGATCACTGGATTCTTTTGGCATCCTGCAATGTTTTTTGGTGAGACCACGGCCACGGGAAGCCCATGAAGGGCTATGATAACTTATGTTCATTTTGGTCAGTTTAACTCACCAGCGTTTCCTTGGTTCGAGGCCTTCCAACCGATTCTGGAGGTCTCCGTCTGTACTCTGTTAACCCATATTTCTTCACCGGCGAGTGGTTCAACCGCGCCGTCCGCTCTATTCGCCGGCAGATTCTTCTGCTTCAAGCCCATAGTTGATAAAACTTTAGCTCGGAATTTAGATTCGGAGCCTGACGAAGACATTTTGTCAAAAAGTCCAGCAGAAAATTACAGAACCTGTGACGCAAATAAGAAAGAACGAACCAAAAGTATATGAGAGAAGCCTTTATCACGTGACATGGCTCCCTACTATGACGTACCTAGTCCCAGACCCCACCAAGTCGCTAAGATGACGGTAAAAGTTCACGGTTCTCATCTTTGAAAAGGCGTAAAAAATTGATAAATGCTTTAAAACCATTATTTTTTCGGGAAGTTGCATAGAATACTTATACGTTTGATCTGAAATCAAAGGTATGCGCGTGCTTTGATTTCATTGGTTGTTGTTTTTGGACCTTGAATCTGATTTGATAACGTTTTCATTCGACTCTACTATCATAAAGCCTAAGGGCTTACCATTAACTTGGAGAAATCTGTGGAAGAATTTGATTGAAAGGATATATATGCAATAGTTTCCTTGAAAACTAGATCTAGGCACAGTTTGATAGTCCATTTTCAGTACACAAATACATTGATTTCATCCGTTCCACACGTGTGTTGTTGATCAGTTTATATGAAAATCACTGTGTGAGAGCTCCTTTAAACCAGTGCTAAAAAGTATATAATTCATTAAAAAACATTAACGAATAAACCATATTTTTGCTTGGTATGCGTTTGTGAAATGGCTGTTTCTATTCATTGGTTACTGGTAATAACTTGACGCCCATCGTACATATCACCACGCATTAGACTCCTTTACATGATAGACAAAGTATAGTTTACCCTGAACAGAAAAATCGTACATCATGAGCATGAGACTCCTTAGCCTGATAGTACCCTGGACACAAGTACTTAAGTAATCTGTCCGAACAGAAGATAGTTAAGACTTCTCGGTCAGATCTTTCCATTGGAGATGCAGAAAAATATATCGAAAGTTGGCTTAAAGTGCCTAACACCCTTTTGCAATTTTTATAGCTTATGAACCTCCGAAACGTTTTGAGTACTTCTGTGAATAAATGTTTGGTTTAAAGTGAATACTTTATGTTTTACGCTTGTTTGAAATTGTGTAAATGTGACCTTTCCTGATCCATGACCGCGTAAGTAAAAGCCTGGGTCAAAACCTGGGCCGGGTAGACGGACAGAGCGGAAAAACGGAGCGCATGCGCACTAGCCACTTCATTAAAAGTGAATCAAGATGGCCGCCGAGCAGGAGTGAATTGGAACTCTTTTTCAGGGACCTCTCACAGCTCAAGAAATACTACGATTACCTTATTACTTCACACGATGGACTGATGTTCTTCAGTGACTTCTCTGAGCCCAAATAACACATAATCCAGTTCACTAAAAGGACGCTACAATTGCTCGTTCAACTCTGTGTTCAAGAAAAACGAACCATTTCGAAATGTTCATATGCGACTGGAAAAGCGCGAAAAATAAGGAAACTTGTGAATATATAAGCTTTATACTTCGGTAGAGAACTAGAAGGTAATGGTTTTCAACATATAAAATACCATATTCGAGATTTTCGTACCATTTTTGAAACGAAGCATTTGAAGTTACAGTAGTGACTAGACTGTCTACAGCAGTAGAAATCCTGGAACGGCGATCATTATACCATGCACGATTTAGGTTTTTGCGCAGGCGACATTTAAATTGTGACGGTAACACGTAACAATTTTTAGCGGCATAATTTGAAAGAATATGAGACCTGAAAAGATGGTTGGTCAGTCTGGTTGCCAGCAAAATCTATCGAATGTTGGCTTAAAGGCCCATGCGCGGGTCTGAGTTCTTCGTTTGAAAACGTACACCCTACGTTTTCATAGATGGGGAGAAAAGTGAAACCCGTCGTTTCATCTGTGAAAATCTTTGCAATATTTAGAGCCTAGCAAAGATTACTAGCTCAGGTCGTAAACAAATTACTATTTCGTGTACTGTAGGGTTATTTTTACAAAATGAAGCATTTTTCCGAGTATTTTTCTGTAAACTGGAAACGATGGCCATTCAAGTTCAACACATTTAAACGAACCGCTTCTAGAAGGTAAACCCAGAGATGCAACTTATCTTATGCCGTTTAACCCAGAAAGAAAGAAAATTTTACAGAGTTACTGAGTTTGTAGGAGCAGGCATGATAATCAAAACATTTCGAGCTTCAGCAAACTATTGTTTTCGCTAGACATTGGCGATGGTGTATTTTGTTGCTTTGGATGGATGGTAATGAACTATTCAAACATGTTTCCTTCGTAACGAACTGTATTCATAAAAAGAATGTTCTAGAATTGTGATGTGAAGCATAGAATGCTGTTGTCGATAGTTATTTACGCCACTACCATGCGCAGTAGGAGTGTGGTGAAGAAAACGGGTCCCATAATAGAGACGGTGGTGGGCACTCAGAAGTAGGACGTGAGTGAAAGCCGCGTGTTGAAGCTCTCATATCGGGTCATTGCACTTACATGCCTGTCAGCTTGAGAGTACTTGCATACGTAATCACTCATTTGTATGCAAGTGGTGATATGTAGTTATCACCACTGTTGATCCCATACTAATGAGGAATTACGTTGCAAGTGGTGATAATTAGTTATAGCTACTTGCATATGTAATTCAGTGGGATATGGGATTTATCCCTTCAGTTGCAACAAGGATTTAGGGTGTGGCATCCGATAAGAAAAAATTATACCGGTACCGGAGTTATTAAGCAAACTTATGCAGATAATTTGGCATCTTATGTGTTTATTTACCATTCATTCTTTGTTAAACAGTCTCTTGTCCTTAATTGAGTTCCGCTCCTCTTCTTTGATCGTGAATTTGAATACGACTAATTCTTTACACAAAAGAAAGTTGCAACGTGAATTTGCACGCGATTCTAAAAGGTGATTCTATTTTGCAGGTTTTAGTTTTTTTAGAGGGGAAGAAGATATTTTAAAAATCCACTCACCCCTCCCTGCAATTTTTTTGACAATCCTCCACTCACTTCTCATATCCCCTCTCTCCCCCTCTCAGCCCTCTCAGCCCTCTCTAACCCTTATACGATTACTTAGACTTACATGTACCTTTAACACAGAAGAAATACCTCGACCTTGTGGGATTCGAACTCACCAGCACTGATTAGGCACGCCCAGTTTTGAAATGAATAATGCTCTGTGCTATAGAAGCACTTGTAGAGTTGGCAGCCACGTTTATTATTTAAATGTTTGTAAGCAATATACAGCGTCTAAAAGACGAAAAGATGACAGTCGACTATAGCAGCTTTATACTTACAACCCAAACAATGTAAACCTTTCTAAACAGCCTCGGTACAACCTGTCCTGAGCCTTCGTTCATTTTGGACAACGGCAAGAAAAGAGCATGCGTAATGCGTAGCATTTTTACTATTGCGCAGGAATCGCGATTTGCGACGGAGGAAAATAAAATGAAATCCGAAACTCGTGCTTCCACAGGCAGTCCGAGCAATAAACTAATTCTGTTGGTTTTTCTGAACTCCACCCAACTTTAGGTTCCTGAACTCCAACAACTCCGTTCTCTAACTCCACTTAAATTCCTTCGCTTTCTCCCCGTTAATCTACACAAACCCCTCCCTAGTTGCTGATGGATTTCAGATAATAAAGTTATTTCTTTCTTTTGACTTTTCCTTTACTCGACAAGCACTCTAAAGGCGAGTTGGGGCATATTTATATTACGTTAATTTCCAGCGGGTTTTGTGTTCTATTTGAAACGTTGAATAGAATGATATAGGTATTACGTAATTTCCTAAATATACCAACAAGATACGTAAACTTGATTTAGTCTTTACAAACATCTTATGTAACTGCACATGGGTTTTCTATCTAAATAAACATGTAACGTAACTAGTATGCTTAAGGAAGTACAAGAAGATATAACATTGGTTAACAAACAAATTACGTAACATAAAGAGTACTAAAATATGTGTGATACAATAAGGGTATCATCACGTAGAAAAAAATAAACACACAAACACGTAAAACAATGGTGATAGAAAGAGGGTATTTCGTAACAGGTATGAATAGTCCTGAGTGCATAAAAAGAGCTACAAATCTGGAAAAGCTCAAGAAGAAGGTGAGAGAAGTGAAGGTAATAAGCTTGTGAATTGTCTCGACGATTATGGTGTTTTATCTTGAAATGGAAAGAGTGACTTTCATTGAGAAATTCTAAACTTTGATTTCGTTGATTTCGTAAATATAGGAACTTGGCAAACTGTATTTGGTTTGGCAAAATATTAATTTGTTGCTTTTGGAGAAATACTATCGATTTTGGCAAAAAGTGTCTAGTGTCGCTTTATCAGAGATGAAAGTTGAATTCTCGTGATCTTCGTGTATGTGACTTGGAATGTGCATTTTGCAGTTGAAACCGTCGGATATCGACCAAGAAGCAACGGCAAGAGTTTCAATCGGCGCTGCTTTTGTTTTAATTGTTTTAATTGTCAACTGTGGTGTACGAATTATAGCCGTCCAAATGCGACCGCTCATATTGTTTTGCGAAATTGTGCAGATTATATTTTAACATGACTCGTAGACAAACTTTTTGTAGGTTATAATTGCATGGATTTAATTTCCAGTGAAATCAAGAAAGATGTTTGTGGTCCTACTGCTTAGCCTCGTGGCTTGCACATCAGCCTCTCATCAGAATTACTGTCACAACGAGGAGACTTACTACACAATCTACCAAGTTTCTAGTCACGGCTGTGCCTGCAATGCCAAGGGAACGGGTGCTTTGCGTTACCATGACGGTAAACTCCAAATCTGTAATGGTGATGCGTATGAGAACGTGTGTGGTCCCAGCAAAGCTCGACTTGGAACAGACAAAAACCCTGCCAAGTCCTGCCGACATATTCTCGACGAGAACAGGTAAGCAAGATGATTTAGCTTTTATTGTGTGTAATGATTTGACCGTGATTGATCTTTTATGATTCTGTACGTATAATTAAAATAGCCTCCTTCTCTCTAACAGCAAAATGGCCGCTGTCCGTGAATGCGCGAGGCGGTTTCGAAACCGACCGCGGTGTTTTCGTCAGGGATGTAACCAGCCCTAAAAATGATTGCAAATCTAAAGATAACATTAGGTTAACATTCCCTATGGTTGCAATAACTTTGGTCTTTTTAAATATCTTATATGCACATAAAACATTTCAGTTACAACATATTCGTTGTCGGTTAGGGAGTGTTGATTATTTATGGCTTTTTTTGGGGGGGGGGGAGGAGGTGTCGGCATTTCATCTACTTCTCTTGTTAAAACTTATGACCCCCCTATGAATGAATTAAAACTTACATGATCCCCCCTCCCAAACAAAAGAAAGAATGCAAACTGCATATACTGTAGATATGTTATATATTAAATTTACTATTGTTTCTATATCTTTGGTATTTTGCATGATACATTACTTTTGTTTAGTAGAAAACATATAAATATATAAATATATATATATATACACACAGGTATTCTTCTGAAAGTCTACCTCACCCTCCTTCCCGCATGGGTATTTGAAAGAAATACTGTTAATTCGTGCATTATATTTCATCGTATTTCATTGTTCCTTAGTCCCAAATAAATGAAAAAGACTTCAGTATTGGCATAACTAATCTCCTGAACAACTATGCATTATCTGTCCTATGGGGATGTGCCTTTCATCATGAGCTTAGAGAATACCATCCTGCGTATGAAGGAAACAAAGCAGACTGTGCCTAAATGTTGCGAGGGGCGAAGGCCGGAGCCTAAATTTGAGATTTACTGCTCTTTAAACACTGGTTTCCTGTGTTCTGGACTAAACATTGGCTCAGCATTACAACAACAATTTCATTACATTTTACATGACGCCGGGTACGTCGAAACTTTGATGAACCCCCAAGGAATAGGTAAAATGTTTGATGACCCCCTTACAAAAGCACTTAAAACTTTTTGCCCCCCTATGATTTCACTCCCTTTATCATATGATATTCTCGATGTGCGAGCTTAAATTTGTTTATGTCAATCCAATATCCTTAGTTCTGCTTACGGCTTCGTATTCTATTTCACTCGTAGCTCTGCTGGAAGTGGCATGTACACCCTCAATCTTGAAAATACTATCGTAAAGGCATACTGCTTCATGGGAAAGATTTGTAACTCAAGAGGATGGACTATGATCATGAAGATCGACGGAAATAAGGTAAATATATACATCTTATATCATACTTGACACGGTTTTCTTTGTTCGTCATAGGGGTGAAACTCTGGTATAAACCCGTTGAACAATAGACTAATTAAATCATCAATCTGAGGTTTATAACTGTTACAGGGAGGTTTATAGCTCAGTTTTAAACCTCCTTTCTATTTGAGAAAACCTCGCCAAATGCGATATAAGTTACTTTCATACCTCGAACCTTCGGTTCTAATCGCTAAACATTCCTCGTGCCTTCGGCCCTCGGGATGTTTAGGGCTTAGAACCTCGGTTCTCGGTATGAAACTCTTACTTTGTGATTTACTATTAACTTTAGTATTTTGGTCTAACTTTCTTAACTTTCCGCGTGAATACGGTCTCTACCTAGAATACCATTCGGTGATATAATTCACTTTCCATGCAAACTTAACCCAAATATGAGCTTACATTTTCTAACCCAAAGGGCGTGATACATAACCTGAAGATGTAGGCACTTGAACTTCCAAATAAATATATAAAACTGTATAAGTAACTTTCGGAGTAAACTGGTGTTTATGTAATTCTCTCTACAATAGTATAGCTCTTTCTCTAGTAATAACCTATATGTACTCCATGTATCTTTTTAACGTATTTTCAGAACACATTCCATTACAAGTCAGCCTACTGGACTAACCAGCAAACCTACAACGTCGCCGGTGCAGCCGGAGGTCTTGACCGCAAGGAAACTAAGCTAGACACTTATTCACACTTAGCACTCGAAAACCTGTGTCTTGGCATGACGACAGGAAGCCAAACCAACTGGCTGCCTTTGAAGTTCAGAGCCAAGTCGCTGTACTCACTGATAGCAGACAACAAATACCGTAGGACCTATATTGGGCGTGCTAACTGGAAGGCGCTTATACCTGGATCCTCACTACAGCGTAACTGCAACCGTGAAGGCTTTAATACAAGGCATGGCAATGGTGCCATGGCACGAATTGGTATTATCAGTAACCAGGAGAACGACTGCAATTCACCAGACTCGCGCATTGGATTTGGTACCGGTGGTAGCTATTGCGGACAGAATGACAAGAACAGCGCTGGTAACGAGGCACGCTGCTCGCCTGACAACGGTATCAAGAGTATCAAAACCTTTGGCTACATCTTCGCCCAAGAACACTTGGAAGTGGCTCGTGCTGGATCATTTGACAATCCTGCTCACTCTTGCAAGTCCATCAAAACCGCAAGAGCGTAAGTGTATTTTCTGTTCCAAACCCTCAAAATTACTCCCTCCCTTAGTAACTGTTGCCATGACCCACGCGCCGTCACTTCTACCCGGGGAGATAAAAACATGAATATGCATAACAATAATTCAGGAATCGAAGGTACACGTAGAGTACAGTGATTTCTAAATGTTATAATGGTTCGCGAGTGACAACTACAGAAAACCGCAAACGTTGTTCTACTTGCTTTGATTAATTGATTTTTTACGAATGAAATGCACCTGTCCCTCAGTGCTAGTTCAGTAGTTTTGAAAGGCGACAGACCGTTATTATTCGATTCTCTATGAGAACTCGGAATATAATAACTGAATTTCGCAAGCTCGCACTTCGGTTAATTGAGAAGTAAGGTGTTGTGAAAGTCCAAAGCAAAATGTCAAAGACTAATTTCTTATCACCGAAGTAAGTTCAAAATTCGATTTCACAAAGCAATCGTACCGCACTTCATGTAAAATATGACTTCATTTGTTCTGTCTACTCTCACAAGCGCAATTAGAGCATAATAGTAAGTATAATTATATTAATCTTTTGGAGCTAGAAAGACATTTGCGTTTTTGTAGCATTTCGCAATACAAACGGGTTTTGCTAATTACACTACAAATCTCTAAACAAAATTGTGCTTTTAAATCAGTATTGTTGCCACCCAGTAGAACCACATGCAAAAAGCATATTGCGAAATTAAGTAGCTCGATAATATATTCTAAATACGGAATACTTAGTAGCAATAGGGGACGCAGTCTTCTCACTTTCTCTAACTTTTCATAGCGATGCCCGTAATGGTGTTTACTACCTCAACTTACGCGGTAAAGTTACCAAGGTATACTGTCAAATGGACGTCATCTGTGGCTCCAGTGGATGGACTCTTCTTATGAAGATTGATGGTACTAAGGTATGACACCATCGTGATAAGCTACGTCGTTAGTCAATCTGAAATGCTCGTTAAACTATTTGACATCAAATATTCATATCGCCATTTTACCAGGTTGAATCTCGTATTCCTAGCTAAGTTTATTGCATTAAAACAAATCTCAACTGGCTCTGCAAACCATTATTCTGATGCGTTAACTTATTAGCTATAGCTATAGCTCTTTTCCGTAATGTATGGTTTGTCCATTCCACCCACAGAACACTTTCCATTACAATTCTCGTCACTGGACAACTCATCACGTTTACAATGTCGAAGCCGTGTCTAAAGGACTTCACCACGAAGAGATGAAGCTCGACACTTATTCCAACCTGCCATTCTCTAAACTGTGCCTCGGAATGAAGATTGGTGGTAGTACTCGTTGGCTATCCCTTCCCATGTCCAAAACGGTTGATTCCCTCTATTCCATCATCGCAAGCAACAAATACACCGCGACACACCTAGGTAGAAACGCTTGGAAAACACTCGTCCCTGGTGCATCTCTCCAGAAGCACTGTAACAAAGAAGGCTTTAACAGCAACCCAGCCGGTAAAACACATTCCAAGGTAATTAGGGCCCAGAAATATCAAAACATTAAAGTTAATTATCACGTGCCTCGTAATTTGTAGCATCCAATTTTCCTTAATTGTGCTTTTAAAATATTATTTAGTATACAGTCCATTCAACCCAGATTTTATTAATAGGAAATGACAAAGCTTTACTTCTTCCCAAAGGAAATTCAACGAAAAAATCTTCTGCGACGTAACTTACCCATTTAATTAATGTTGGTGATCTAATTTGGAAAAGATAGATGGTTATTTCTATTGGTGTTGTATATTCTAAACTAATAATCATTGTACAATACCACTTTGGGATCATAAAATGTAACTCATGTTTTCTTCCATTTTAAGGCAAGGATTGGGATCGTTTCTAATCAGGAAAGTAACTGCGGTTCTCCTGACTCCCGAATCGGATTCGGCACAGGTGGCACGGCATGTGGACATAAAGATTACTCCGTCGGTAACGAGGCTCGGTGTGGAGGTGATAGAGGAAACAAGAGTGCTGCTGGCTTTGGCTTCATCTTCGCTCAATAAGCATTGAGATGATTTAACAATTAGAAGCACATTTGAGATACTACTGTAACAATATGCCTAATAGGCTTCGTTTCAGAACTTCAATAAACACCAAATTATATATACCATTGATTTGGGAGTATTTTTTTAATTCTCGTTACGTTTTATGGATTTGTTAATAACAGGAGTTATTTTGCGCGCGCAAGGTGAATCTAATTTAGAAACCATTTTTTACTAATGACTCGCACCAAATCCAAGCGTTTTTACATCGCTCAATGGAAAGGAAGTGGGGCGTGGCATATTACGTGATTAGATGCATACCAACATGTCTACCAAATGAACTTTACTTTTACGTTCCGTCTCTAGGTTATATAACTCGTGAAACTAATCTACCAAAACCTCCCATCGTGCATCTCGCTACGTACACGAAGCTACATGGAGTTTTCTATATCCTGGCAAAACGAGGTGGGGCACTAGGTTTTTGAAATAAAAGCGACTGCGTCCATTTCACGTCCATTCATATTCTCGACTTATATTCTCGACTTATAAGAGAAACCTCAGACACTAGTTCAACAGTCATTAAAATGTCCATCGACGCAAGTTTGCAAACAGGCCTGCTACATGACATCCAAAAGAAACAACATTGCGGTGGGAGTTGGAATTGATTTACATTGGAGCATTTTTGGGGTCGGGATTTCAATTGATAAGTGCATAATTCTTGTGATCCCATTAATCCAATTCAAGTTGTAAAATTACATATCAATAGCATACTGACTGGCATTTTTGCGAGTTAGTTTTTGCGGAGTTAGTGGAAGTCTACTCTTGTACGACATCTGAAACAAAAAGACAACCCATTATCCTCATGAACTTTGAACGAAGTCTACTTCATTTGAGATATAAAACACTTGTACGAAAAAAACGTCATAATTAAAGCATATTATCAGTTTCAACCTCAAGAAAATGAACTCTTACTTACTTGCAAACCAGAGACACCAAGAACACAACCCCAAGAAACTAGTACCCTGTAGAGAACTGTATTAACCTCGACCTTGCTGAAATAATACGAATACAATCAGTAAAACAGTTATTTATTTGGCGCTTAAAAATCAGGGAAGTAATTTTGTCGAAACGGTGGTTCAAATTAATCGGTGCATGAACGAACATGCATTTCGCCAATCGTGCAGATCGCGCCAGATTTTGCCTTCTGCGCTTCCTCGTACCCAGAGGCGCGAAGTGCAACGGAAGTCGGTGCGCGTGGTTAATTAGGTTGTCTGCGTTAAGGAGTTCGCAAAGGCTCTTAGGTAAATGGTCGTGCGCGCGGCCAATGGAATACCTTCTCGCGCATATCATTTATTTTTCTTATTTGATTTTCATCCCATAAAATTTCAAACCAATTTGTTTTCAAATATTACCACGTACCACGATATTCAGGAGGAGCATGGACTTTCTGATTAATTAGCTACGCTTCATAGCATTCATCACAGGAACATCTTTCGCATGATCATGAAGTTGCCGAATTGATGACTGGTTTCCTCAAAACTTGACCTTGTCAAACACTCCAAGAAATAACGCAATCCAAATCATTATAATCACCAAGTTGCACTCTATTTTGCAGAAAATCGTTAAAGTGCCTATAACCCCAAATTTGAAGTATTTTTTTATAAATTCTTTACATTCTTCTTATCAATAATTCGAAGAGAAAAAAAGGAAAAAAGGAAGAGTTCGACCTTATTTCTGGCGTAAAACATTGTAAAACAAGCCGATTTGGACACCCTGTCCCAAATGGCCGTCAGCTGGAGTCTGGAAGTAGCCTGGGAACGAAACCGGAAATCAACGTCATAGTAGTGAGAGAAAGAACATTGTTTTCAAAACAAGTGTATTAAACTAAGAGAGTGCATGTTATATTGTTATTTAGTATAAGGGAAATGACCGTGAATAAATCAGACAACTTTCCTTAGATGACACCTGCACCTATGGACACCATGCTTAACAAGCAGCCAAGTGCAGAAGCAACCCAGAAGAGAAAAAGGATGACTGTTATAGATGTTCCCCCTACAGCTCCAGGTAATTCAAATTGTTTTGTATAAAATATTTGTTTGCACAAAATAAACTATTCAAATTCTGAAAATATTCAAACAAAATCGAGTCTGTGCTGATCACACCTTCTGTGTTTGTCCTCCAATAACACCTAGCTCTTGCTCAAGCAGTGAACGTACACCTACATGTATCAAACTGTTTGCCATGTCATATATATACTGCTTGTTTAGTCTTTCGAGACTAAACAAAATATTAAAATACCAGCTGGAAACGTATAATACACTGTAAGTTTGAATTTGAAACGAAACCAGTGCTTTATTTACCATAAACCAATATATATACCCATAACTTAATAATAATTGTATTTTTTGTATTTTAGTGCCAGAAGTTCCAGTTCCACTTGCTGTAAGGCCAGAAATTCCAGTTCCACCTGCTGTAAGGCCCACAAAAACCAAGGCAAAACCCCATTGCTCAGTGTGCAAGAAAGCTATTAAATTAAAATTAATTAAATTAAAATTAATTAAATTAACATTAATTAAATTAAAATTAATTAAATTAAATTGTTAATCTCTAAATTATATATATTATGTTTCTTTTTTTGAATTTATTTGTGGAACATCTGTAAACTAGCTTGTAGCTAAGTATGTCCTCCTCGTTAAATAAAGTATTGTATTGTGTAAACCTATGAATGAGCATAAAGGTGTCGTTGATTGTCCAAAGAACAACCCTCGTCCCCTAAGTACAGAGTGAACCAGAAATATCTACCAGCTATCTCATGTATACAGTACAAATAAAATGTATACATAATAGTGATGCAATAAACCATTGAAAATAATACTGGTAGTTATGAATGGCAATATGGACATACATGTAGGTTAATAGCCCACATTCGATATATGCTTCATTCCTCACACACAAAGGTTCTGGGGCATAATTAAATTCATTATTGTTATTTCATTAATCACTGCACATTATTCGCCAGAGCCTTGTATTGAATCATTTGTATGTGACCAGTGAAGCCTATATCAAAAGTGGCCAATGGCACTGAAAGTTTGACTGTTCATTGTTGTTCTCCTTAAAGTTTATATAAGTTATGAAGTACTTTCAGCTTCATCTTCTTCAAATCCAGTGAAGGTTTCTTTCCCAGCATTGAATTCTGTCCTGATTGTGTCATATGCACATGCTGGTAGAGGAATTCTATTGTTGCCCAGATAACCGTAGACTAACTGGATGTACTCTCTGTATGAGACAACTCGTAGAAATCTGTAAATATAGAAGTATATATGTTAGCACCAATTACTTGTTTGATACAGTTGAAGCCCTTTGTGAAACTGCCCTCGTAGGCAACCAGCTCCCCTCAGAGACCACTCTTATGCTCTGTAGTAACTAGCCACTCTCGTTAGTGACCACCACCACCTTTGGAATTTTTCTTTGTTTCTAAACTCTTGTAAGTAACCACTCCAGAGACATGATCCCAGACTGTGCAATGAGTCTGATTGCAATGAGTCCACTAAATATAAATATGCACTAGTATTTTGCAACAATAGTCTTATTATATCTGACATTCATGCTGTTACAGTAGAGTAGTACAGTACTGTATACTGTGATATCAGTTGCACTGTACATGTATCCCCATGGGTGTGGTGTGTGCAAGCTCTCATAAGCGAGCAACTACTCCTGATTCCAGTTCTGACTATAGTTATGAGCACCTTTTCCTGATTCCCAGTGTGGTTGCTTACGAGAGCTATTATTTTTAATTAACATGCACGATAGATCAAAATACTCTGATAAACCTTCCACTTTCCTGGTCAGACTATTAACACGGAACTGTGTTCATTGATTTCAATTCATACCTTGGTCATTATTGAGCATTATTAATGCCTGGTATAAATCTTTCCTTACATATTAGTATGCAGTGTTGGATCTAGGATCTGCCATTGTGTGATGTTTCCCGCTAAAACATAGGAGCCAAAACATATAGTTGGTGCATGTTTCTCAATTGAGAGGGCCAATATGGTGCACACTTAATTTCCACTAACTGTAAAATATTATCAAAAAAGTAAATTCCGAAAAGGGTAAATATAAGAGGAATTACGATATTAGGAAACTGTTATCTTCATTTATAGCGATTCTTACAAGTAAAAAAGGCTTATAGTTATATATGATTGTTGCGATTGCAAGGATCACTGGATTCTTTTGGCATCCTGCAATGTTTTTTGGGGAGACCACGGCCACGGGAAGCCCATGAAGGGCTATGATAACTTATGTTCATTTTGGTCAGTTTAACTCACCAGCTTTTCCTTGGTTCGAGGCCTTCCAACCGATTCTGGAGGTCTCCGTCTGTACTCTGTTAACCCATATTTCTTCACCGGCGAGTGGTTCAACCGCGCCGTCCGCTCTATTCGCCGGCAGATTCTTCTGCTTCAAGCCCATAGTTGATAAAACTTTAGCTCGGAATTTAGATTCGGAGCCTGACGAAGACATTTTGTCAAAAAGTCCAGCAGAAAATTACAGAACCTGTGACGCAAATAAGAAAGAACGAACCAAAAGTATATGAGAGAAGCCTTTATCACGTGACATGGCTCCCTACTATGACGTACCTAGTCCCAGACCCCACCAAGTCGCTAAGATGACGGTAAAAGTTCACGGTTCTCATCTTTGAAAAGGCGTAAAAAATTGATAAATGCTTTAAAACCATTATTTTTTCGGGAAGTTGCATAGAATACTTATACGTTTGATCTGAAATCAAAGGTATGCGCGTGCTTTGATTTCATTGGTTGTTGTTTTTGGACCTTGAATCTGATTTGATAACGTTTTCATTCGACTCTACTATCATAAAGCCTAAGGGCTTACCATTAACTTGGAGAAATCTGTGGAAGAATTTGATTGAAAGGATATATATGCAATAGTTTCCTTGAAAACTAGATCTAGGCACAGTTTGATAGTCCATTTTCAGTACACAAATACATTGATTTCATCCGTTCCACACGTGTGTTGTTGATCAGTTTATATGAAAATCACTGTGTGAGAGCTCCTTTAAACCAGTGCTAAAAAGTATATAATTCATTAAAAAACATTAACGAATAAACCATATTTTTGCTTGGTATGCGTTTGTGAAATGGCTGTTTCTATTCATTGGTTACTGGTAATAACTTGACGCCCATCGTACATATCACCACGCATTAGACTCCTTTACATGATAGACAAAGTATAGTTTACCCTGAACAGAAAAATCGTACATCATGAGCATGAGACTCCTTAGCCTGATAGTACCCTGGACACAAGTACTTAAGTAATCTGTCCGAACAGAAGATAGTTAAGACTTCTCGGTCAGATCTTTCCATTGGAGATGCAGAAAAATATATCGAAAGTTGGCTTAAAGTGCCTAACACCCTTTTGCAATTTTTATAGCTTATGAACCTCCGAAACGTTTTGAGTACTTCTGTGAATAAATGTTTGGTTTAAAGTGAATACTTTATGTTTTACGCTTGTTTGAAATTGTGTAAATGTGACCTTTCCTGATCCATGACCGCGTAAGTAAAAGCCTGGGTCAAAACCTGGGCCGGGTAGACGGACAGAGCGGAAAAACGGAGCGCATGCGCACTAGCCACTTCATTAAAAGTGAATCAAGATGGCCGCCGAGCAGGAGTGAATTGGAACTCTTTTTCAGGGACCTCTCACAGCTCAATAAATACTACGATTACCTTATTACTTCACACGATGGACTGATGTTCTTCAGTGACTTCTCTGAGCCCAAATAACACATAATCCAGTTCACTAAAAGGACGCTACAATTGCTCGTTCAACTCTGTGTTCAAGAAAAACGAACCATTTCGAAATGTTCATATGCGACTGGAAAAGCGCGAAAAATAAGGAAACTTGTGAATATATAAGCTTTATACTTCGGTAGAGAACTAGAAGGTAATGGTTTTCAACATATAAAATACCATATTCGAGATTTTCGTACCATTTTTGAAACGAAGCATTTGAAGTTACAGTAGTGACTAGACTGTCTACAGCAGTAGAAATCCTGGAACGGCGATCATTATACCATGCACGATTTAGGTTTTTGCGCAGGCGACATTTAAATTGTGACGGTAACACGTAACAATTTTTAGCGGCATAATTTGAAAGAATATGAGACCTGAAAAGATGGTTGGTCAGTCTGGTTGCCAGCAAAATCTATCGAATGTTGGCTTAAAGGCCCATGCGCGGGTCTGAGTTCTTCGTTTGAAAACGTACACCCTACGTTTTCATAGATGGGGAGAAAAGTGAAACCCGTCGTTTCATCTGTGAAAATCTTTGCAATATTTAGAGCCTAGCAAAGATTACTAGCTCAGGTCGTAAACAAATTACTATTTCGTGTACTGTAGGGTTATTTTTACAAAATGAAGCATTTTTCCGAGTATTTTTCTGTAAACTGGAAACGATGGCCATTCAAGTTCAACACATTTAAACGAACCGCTTCTAGAAGGTAAACCCAGAGATGCAACTTATCTTATGCCGTTTAACCCAGAAAGAAAGAAAATTTTACAGAGTTACTGAGTTTGTAGGAGCAGGCATGATAATCAAAACATTTCGAGCTTCAGCAAACTATTGTTTTCGCTAGACATTGGCGATGGTGTATTTTGTTGCTTTGGATGGATGGTAATGAACTATTCAAACATGTTTCCTTCGTAACGAACTGTATTCATAAAAAGAATGTTCTAGAATTGTGATGTGAAGCATAGAATGCTGTTGTCGATAGTTATTTACGCCACTACCATGCGCAGTAGGAGTGTGGTGAAGAAAACGGGTCCCATAATAGAGACGGTGGTGGGCACTCAGAAGTAGGACGTGAGTGAAAGCCGCGTGTTGAAGCTCTCATATCGGGTCATTGCACTTACATGCCTGTCAGCTTGAGAGTACTTGCATACGTAATCACTCATTTGTATGCAAGTGGTGATATGTAGTTATCACCACTGTTGATCCCATACTAATGAGGAATTACGTTGCAAGTGGTGATAATTAGTTATAGCTACTTGCATATGTAATTCAGTGGGATATGGGATTTATCCCTTCAGTTGCAACAAGGATTTAGGGTGTGGCATCCGATAAGAAAAAATTATACCGGTACCGGAGTTATTAAGCAAACTTATGCAGATAATTTGGCATCTTATGTGTTTATTTACCATTCATTCTTTGTTAAACAGTCTCTTGTCCTTAATTGAGTTCCGCTCCTCTTCTTTGATCGTGAATTTGAATACGACTAATTCTTTACACAAAAGAAAGTTGCAACGTGAATTTGCACGCGATTCTAAAAGGTGATTCTATTTTGCAGGTTTTAGTTTTTTTAGAGGGGAAGAAGATATTTTAAAAATCCACTCACCCCTCCCTGCAATTTTTTTGACAATCCTCCACTCACTTCTCATATCCCCTCTCTCCCCCTCTCAGCCCTCTCAGCCCTCTCTAACCCTTATACGATTACTTAGACTTACATGTACCTTTAACACAGAAGAAATACCTCGACCTTGTGGGATTCGAACTCACCAGCACTGATTAGGCACGCCCAGTTTTGAAATGAATAATGCTCTGTGCTATAGAAGCACTTGTAGAGTTGGCAGCCACGTTTATTATTTAAATGTTTGTAAGCAATATACAGCGTCTAAAAGACGAAAAGATGACAGTCGACTATAGCAGCTTTATACTTACAACCCAAACAATGTAAACCTTTCTAAACAGCCTCGGTACAACCTGTCCTGAGCCTTCGTTCATTTTGGACAACGGCAAGAAAAGAGCATGCGTAATGCGTAGCATTTTTACTATTGCGCAGGAATCGCGATTTGCGACGGAGGAAAATAAAATGAAATCCGAAACTCGTGCTTCCACAGGCAGTCCGAGCAATAAACTAATTCTGTTGGTTTTTCTGAACTCCACCCAACTTTAGGTTCCTGAACTCCAACAACTCCGTTCTCTAACTCCACTTAAATTCCTTCGCTTTCTCCCCGTTAATCTACACAAACCCCTCCCTAGTTCCTGATGGATTTCAGATAATAAAGTTATTTCTTTCTTTTGACTTTTCCTTTACTCGACAAGCACTCTAAAGGCGAGTTGGGGCATATTTATATTACGTTAATTTCCAGCGGGTTTTGTGTTCTATTTGAAACGTTGAATAGAATGATATAGGTATTACGTAATTTCCTAAATATACCAACAAGATACGTAAACTTGATTTAGTCTTTACAAACATCTTATGTAACTGCACATGGGTTTTCTATCTAAATAAACATGTAACGTAACTAGTATGCTTAAGGAAGTACAAGAAGATATAACATTGGTTAACAAACAAATTACGTAACATAAAGAGTACTAAAATATGTGTGATACAATAAGGGTATCATCACGTAGAAAAAAATAAACACACAAACACGTAAAACAATGGTGATAGAAAGAGGGTATTTCGTAACAGGTATGAATAGTCCTGAGTGCATAAAAAGAGCTACAAATCTGGAAAAGCTCAAGAAGAAGGTGAGAGAAGTGAAGGTAATAAGCTTGTGAATTGTCTCGACGATTATGGTGTTTTATCTTGAAATGGAAAGAGTGACTTTCATTGAGAAATTCTAAACTTTGATTTCGTTGATTTCGTAAATATAGGAACTTGGCAAACTGTATTTGGTTTGGCAAAATATTAATTTGTTGCTTTTGGAGAAATACTATCGATTTTGGCAAAAAGTGTCTAGTGTCGCTTTATCAGAGATGAAAGTTGAATTCTCGTGATCTTCGTGTATGTGACTTGGAATGTGCATTTTGCAGTTGAAACCGTCGGATATCGACCAAGAAGCAACGGCAAGAGTTTCAATCGGCGCTGCTTTTGTTTTAATTGTTTTAATTGTCAACTGTGGTGTACGAATTATAGCCGTCCAAATGCGACCGCTCATATTGTTTTGCGAAATTGTGCAGATTATATTTTAACATGACTCGTAGACAAACTTTTTGTAGGTTATAATTGCATGGATTTAATTTCAAGTGAAATCAAGAAAGATGTTTGTGGTCCTACTGCTTAGCCTCGTGGCTTGCACATCAGCCTCTCATCAGAATTACTGTCACAACGAGGAGACTTACTACACAATCTACCAAGTTTCTAGTCACGGCTGTGCCTGCAATGCCAAGGGAACGGGTGCTTTGCGTTACCATGACGGTAAACTCCAAATCTGTAATGGTGATGCGTATGAGAACGTGTGTGGTCCCAGCAAAGCTCGACTTGGAACAGACAAAAACCCTGCCAAGTCCTGCCGACATATTCTCGACGAGAACAGGTAAGCAAGATGATTTAGCTTTTATTGTGTGTAATGATTTGACCGTGATTGATCTTTTATGATTCTGTACGTATAATTAAAATAGCCTCCTTCTCTCTAACAGCAAAATGGCCGCTGTCCGTGAATGCGCGAGGCGGTTTCGAAACCGACCGCGGTGTTTTCGTCAGGGATGTAACCAGCCCTAAAAATGATTGCAAATCTAAAGATAACATTAGGTTAACATTCCCTATGGTTGCAATAACTTTGGTCTTTTTAAATATCTTATATGCACATAAAACATTTCAGTTACAACATATTCGTTGTCGGTTAGGGAGTGTTGATTATTTATGGCTTTTTTTGGGGGGGGGGAGGAGGTGTCGGCATTTCATCTACTTCTCTTGTTAAAACTTATGACCCCCCTATGAATGAATTAAAACTTACATGATCCCCCCTCCCAAACAAAAGAAAGAATGCAAACTGCATATACTGTAGATATGTTATATATTAAATTTACTATTGTTTCTATATCTTTGGTATTTTGCATGATACATTACTTTTGTTTAGTAGAAAACATATAAATATATAAATATATATATATATACACACAGGTATTCTTCTGAAAGTCTACCTCACCCTCCTTCCCGCATGGGTATTTGAAAGAAATACTGTTAATTCGTGCATTATATTTCATCGTATTTCATTGTTCCTTAGTCCCAAATAAATGAAAAAGACTTCAGTATTGGCATAACTAATCTCCTGAACAACTATGCATTATCTGTCCTATGGGGATGTGCCTTTCATCATGAGCTTAGAGAATACCATCCTGCGTATGAAGGAAACAAAGCAGACTGTGCCTAAATGTTGCGAGGGGCGAAGGCCGGAGCCTAAATTTGAGATTTACTGCTCTTTAAACACTGGTTTCCTGTGTTCTGGACTAAACATTGGCTCAGCATTACAACAACAATTTCATTACATTTTACATGACGCCGGGTACGTCGAAACTTTGATGAACCCCCAAGGAATAGGTAAAATGTTTGATGACCCCCTTACAAAAGCACTTAAAACTTTTTGCCCCCCTATGATTTCACTCCCTTTATCATATGATATTCTCGATGTGCGAGCTTAAATTTGTTTATGTCAATCCAATATCCTTAGTTCTGCTTACGGCTTCGTATTCTATTTCACTCGTAGCTCTGCTGGAAGTGGCATGTACACCCTCAATCTTGAAAATACTATCGTAAAGGCATACTGCTTCATGGGAAAGATTTGTAACTCAAGAGGATGGACTATGATCATGAAGATCGACGGAAATAAGGTAAATATATACATCTTATATCATACTTGACACGGTTTTCTTTGTTCGTCATAGGGGTGAAACTCTGGTATAAACCCGTTGAACAATAGACTAATTAAATCATCAATCTGAGGTTTATAACTGTTACAGGGAGGTTTATAGCTCAGTTTTAAACCTCCTTTCTATTTGAGAAAACCTCGCCAAATGCGATATAAGTTACTTTCATACCTCGAACCTTCGGTTCTAATCGCTAAACATTCCTCGTGCCTTCGGCCCTCGGGATGTTTAGGGCTTAGAACCTCGGTTCTCGGTATGAAACTCTTACTTTGTGATTTACTATTAACTTTAGTATTTTGGTCTAACTTTCTTAACTTTCCGCGTGAATACGGTCTCTACCTAGAATACCATTCGGTGATATAATTCACTTTCCATGCAAACTTAACCCAAATATGAGCTTACATTTTCTAACCCAAAGGGCGTGATACATAACCTGAAGATGTAGGCACTTGAACTTCCAAATAAATATATAAAACTGTATAAGTAACTTTCGGAGTAAACTGGTGTTTATGTAATTCTCTCTACAATAGTATAGCTCTTTCTCTAGTAATAACCTATATGTACTCCATGTATCTTTTTAACGTATTTTCAGAACACATTCCATTACAAGTCAGCCTACTGGACTAACCAGCAAACCTACAACGTCGCCGGTGCAGCCGGAGGTCTTGACCGCAAGGAAACTAAGCTAGACACTTATTCACACTTAGCACTCGAAAACCTGTGTCTTGGCATGACGACAGGAAGCCAAACCAACTGGCTGCCTTTGAAGTTCAGAGCCAAGTCGCTGTACTCACTGATAGCAGACAACAAATACCGTAGGACCTATATTGGGCGTGCTAACTGGAAGGCGCTTATACCTGGATCCTCACTACAGCGTAACTGCAACCGTGAAGGCTTTAATACAAGGCATGGCAATGGTGCCATGGCACGAATTGGTATTATCAGTAACCAGGAGAACGACTGCAATTCACCAGACTCGCGCATTGGATTTGGTACCGGTGGTAGCTATTGCGGACAGAATGACAAGAACAGCGCTGGTAACGAGGCACGCTGCTCGCCTGACAACGGTATCAAGAGTATCAAAACCTTTGGCTACATCTTCGCCCAAGAACACTTGGAAGTGGCTCGTGCTGGATCATTTGACAATCCTGCTCACTCTTGCAAGTCCATCAAAACCGCAAGAGCGTAAGTGTATTTTCTGTTCCAAACCCTCAAAATTACTCCCTCCCTTAGTAACTGTTGCCATGACCCACGCGCCGTCACTTCTACCCGGGGAGATAAAAACATGAATATGCATAACAATAATTCAGGAATCGAAGGTACACGTAGAGTACAGTGATTTCTAAATGTTATAATGGTTCGCGAGTGACAACTACAGAAAACCGCAAACGTTGTTCTACTTGCTTTGATTAATTGATTTTTTACGAATGAAATGCACCTGTCCCTCAGTGCTAGTTCAGTAGTTTTGAAAGGCGACAGACCGTTATTATTCGATTCTCTATGAGAACTCGGAATATAATAACTGAATTTCGCAAGCTCGCACTTCGGTTAATTGAGAAGTAAGGTGTTGTGAAAGTCCAAAGCAAAATGTCAAAGACTAATTTCTTATCACCGAAGTAAGTTCAAAATTCGATTTCACAAAGCAATCGTACCGCACTTCATGTAAAATATGACTTCATTTGTTCTGTCTACTCTCACAAGCGCAATTAGAGCATAATAGTAAGTATAATTATATTAATCTTTTGGAGCTAGAAAGACATTTGCGTTTTTGTAGCATTTCGCAATACAAACGGGTTTTGCTAATTACACTACAAATCTCTAAACAAAATTGTGCTTTTAAATCAGTATTGTTGCCACCCAGTAGAACCACATGCAAAAAGCATATTGCGAAATTAAGTAGCTCGATAATATATTCTAAATACGGAATACTTAGTAGCAATAGGGGACGCAGTCTTCTCACTTTCTCTAACTTTTCATAGCGATGCCCGTAATGGTGTTTACTACCTCAACTTACGCGGTAAAGTTACCAAGGTATACTGTCAAATGGACGTCATCTGTGGCTCCAGTGGATGGACTCTTCTTATGAAGATTGATGGTACTAAGGTATGACACCATCGTGATAAGCTACGTCGTTAGTCAATCTGAAATGCTCGTTAAACTATTTGACATCAAATATTCATATCGCCATTTTACCAGGTTGAATCTCGTATTCCTAGCTAAGTTTATTGCATTAAAACAAATCTCAACTGCTCTGCAAACCATTATTCTGATGCGTTAACTTATTAGCTATAGCTATAGCTCTTTTCCGTAATGTATGGTTTGTCCATTCCACCCACAGAACACTTTCCATTACAATTCTCGTCACTGGACAACTCATCACGTTTACAATGTCGAAGCCGTGTCTAAAGGACTTCACCACGAAGAGATGAAGCTCGACACTTATTCCAACCTGCCATTCTCTAAACTGTGCCTCGGAATGAAGATTGGTGGTAGTACTCGTTGGCTATCCCTTCCCATGTCCAAAACGGTTGATTCCCTCTATTCCATCATCGCAAGCAACAAATACACCGCGACACACCTAGGTAGAAACGCTTGGAAAACACTCGTCCCTGGTGCATCTCTCCAGAAGCACTGTAACAAAGAAGGCTTTAACAGCAACCCAGCCGGTAAAACACATTCCAAGGTAATTAGGGCCCAGAAATATCAAACATTAAAGTTAATTATCACGTGCCTCGTAATTTGTAGCATCCAATTTTCCTTAATTGTGCTTTTAAAATATTATTTAGTATACAGTCCATTCAACCCAGATTTTATTAATAGGAAATGACAAAGCTTTACTTCTTCCCAAAGGAAATTCAACGAAAAAATCTTCTGCGACGTAACTTACCCATTTAATTAATGTTGGTGATCTAATTTGGAAAAGATAGATGGTTATTTCTATTGGTGTTGTATATTCTAAACTAATAATCATTGTACAATACCACTTTGGGATCATAAAATGTAACTCATGTTTTCTTCCATTTTAAGGCAAGGATTGGGATCGTTTCTAATCAGGAAAGTAACTGCGGTTCTCCTGACTCCCGAATCGGATTCGGCACAGGTGGCACGGCATGTGGACAGAAAGATTACTCCGTCGGTAACGAGGCTCGGTGTGGAGGTGATAGAGGAAACAAGAGTGCTGCTGGCTTTGGCTTCATCTTCGCTCAATAAGCATTGAGATGATTTAACAATTAGAAGCACATTTGAGATACTACTGTAACAATATGCCTAATAGGCTTCGTTTCAGAACTTCAATAAACACCAAATTATATATACCATTGATTTGGGAGTATTTTTTTAATTCTCGTTACGTTTATGGATTTGTTAATAACAGGAGTTATTTTGCGCGCGCAAGGTGAATCTAATTTAGAAACCATTTTTTTACTAATGACTCGCACCAAATCCAAGCGTTTTTTACATCGCTCAATGGAAAGGAAGTGGGGCGTGGCATATTACGTGATTAGATGCATACCAACATGTCTACCAAATGAACTTTACTTTTACGTTCCGTCTCTAGGTTATATAACTCGTGAAACTA
>JAOWCC010001126.1:0-25458 GCA_030867875.1 Actinernus sp. WN-2022 | reverse complement strand
GTCGCCGCGGTACCGATGAAGACGAGGGAGAAGGCGAAGGAGAACTCTCGCAGCTAATAGACGACTCGCGGGTCGAGAATACGATGTCGCCTTCTGCCTACCGCAGCTTCGACCACGCCGCTGAACGAAGACAGGAGCTCGCGATGCAACCATACTTCCCCGAAGCTTTTGCTACGTCGCCGGAAGAACCTCTTTGCTTCGACTTCAATCTGGCTGTATTAGACTCTTTGAAGATTCCCCTGCCCCTTAGGGCACCAGAACGCCTACGCCGCGATGGGTCCGACGAGGACAGCACTAGCAGCGACGACGAAAGCGGCGACAAAACCTTCGAGAGTCGCAAAGAGGCAATAAAGTATTGCAGGGCGAAGCTTAGAAGGTGGACGCCTCTGCAGGAGAGCGGCGAAAGTCAGGCCGGACCGGAGAAAAAGCCAAAGCGTCGACGTCATCCTGGCATAAACAAGCAGGCCATGTTTCACTTGGAAGGGAGAGAGCTATCGCAACTCTTGCAGAGTGGACGGAGCGAGTTCGACGAGAATTTAAAACTTGTCAGGGAAGACCGGTATGTTAGTACACAGATGTCCGTTTTGCCGTGATTTTGCCGTGCGCCTGCCCTCGCGTATAGATGCGCGGGTAACTTTGGACGTTCTCTGCGCATCTATGCGAGAACTGGCCCACGGCAAAACGAAGCGTATTTGTTTAAAACGGCAACGCGTCCTTTGCGGCTAGCACATCACGTGGCTGTACTGGAGAGCAATACAAATCTTAATTTATGCATTTCATCCATTTTGCATAGTTTCGCCTTAATTAATAACTCGTTAAAGAAACATTGTTAGTCACCTTGTTTTCCCAGCTGAAATTGGTAAACAAAGGCTTCCTTCCACTGGTTATCCTGTTAAACTCGCGTTTTTGATTTACTGATTTCGTGGTCTAAGCCACGTTTCATTCAACGCCAAACCATTACCCGAACTTTGATCCCTGAACCAGGCATTAACATGCATGCTTGAGTTGCCGAATGCAGGAACTAACTAACTGACTTTGCCGTTCTTTTCTTCAATACACAGGTACGGGAATGTAATGTTCCTAAATGCGCCAAGCTGGAGTTGCGCGAGTGTTCAGTTTACTCACGGCTTTCCACGGCGGCTCATAAAAGCGGACCACGGCGGGTATTTACCAGGCAATGTGATTGTGTCCGCCAAAGCAAGTAATATGTGCCTGCGAAGACTGGCGGTCGAAGATGTAGCTTGCCTGATCAGTAAAAGCTCCATCGCTGGTGCCGGATTTACCGTGGCTAGACTGTTAAACTGTCGGTACGCCGCAGTGCGCTACCACGGTAGCGAGTACTCGCCTGACTACCTCCTTCAAGCTATGCTCGAGGTAGGATTGTCATTCAGCACTTTCGAACGGGTAGGGGCGGATGTTCTGACTGGCATGTCTAAGCACCTGGTCTCACGGCAACAAGACGTCTGGTGCGATGCCCCTGACGAGAGCAGCTCCTCCACGGAAGAGAGCGACAGTGAAGAAGTAGAATCGCTAACCCGGATGGATTTTCTCCCGGCACAGCACAAGGACACCCAATTGAGTGACGACACCGCTCACGAAGCGCTGACGAAAATCCTGTGCAACACCACGCAAGCGACGCAGACGGAACTTCCCGTCGACGAGTCTAGACCGGAACGACACGACACGCAACGACGACGACACGCAACGACGCGATCCAACAAGCGCAGAGCAGCTGGTGCGACCAATTCGTCGTCAAGCGGAAACAAGCAGAGGAAAGGTTCGTCGCAGCAGCGTGGCGATGGCCCAACGGAACCAGAGAGTGAGGGCACTTCAAGCCAACTCGTAGCTCCAGGCTGCTACGACCTGCCAGCAGTTGGTGTGCCCGCTGGCTTGGTCAGCGATGCCTTACCAGACAGCGCCTCGCTGAAGAGCTTGTGTGACTACACGGCCAGGAACCGCCCGTTTACCATGCAGGTAAGAGTCATGCACTATTCTACGTCTGCATGCACGCTCTCCTATATATACGTTCTATCGACGCAATAAGCGTACAGTCTGTTCGACTTGGGTTTCGGGCCTGCTGAGTTTGTTTGTATTCCGCCCTTGCTCCGAGGGTTTTTCTCCCTAAACCTAAATGCGATCTGTGGTTTAACCAGGTCCTGCCTTTGACCAGCCCCTATGGTTGTTTCGGGTCCCCGTTAAGTAATAGTCCAGCTAAGAACTAGGCAGTCCAACGGCAAGGAATGTAGAAAGGTGCTAATTTTCTATTCTTCTTTCTCGTAATTTCATTGGTTGATACTCATAAATTCAATAGAAACCCATCGAAATAACGCATTTTCCTTCGATAATTTTGGAGGTTTGAATTTAGTTTTGATCAAATGGTTTCATTTCGAAGAATATCGTATGTGGGGAAAGTTCTCGAATTTGCGATTGAAAAATCTTTTGTTTTCTCCATTTCTGATTGGCTGGACGGCAGTTGCTTTGAGTTTTCTCAGCATAACCAATAGTTTATTTTCTGGGTGTAATTTCTATTGTGGACATCTCATACAGCACTTAAGGCATATTCAAGCAAAATCGTATGTGGGATATGCTCATTGCCGCAAGCCTATTGTTCTTTGCCTAGTTCTTATGCGGACCATTACTTAAAATTCAGAGTTTTCTTTCGCTCACTCCTTTTTGTTCTTCTTTTTTTTTTTCCCTTTCTTTTTCATCTTTGGTTTGGACAGGAAATTCGAAGCTCTTGCCGCCCTCCCGATCCGAACAACGTAGACTTCACCAGCGCACGAGAGGTGCACAGATTGGCCGAAAACCTCACAGCAGCGTACCAAACGAGTGGCGCGCAGGCCGTACTGCAGCGACTGTGGAACGTGTGCAAGGAAGACTGCGACTGTGCTGCGGACAGCTGCTCTTTGAAATCGGGTGGCTCGCTGCGCGACGCTGTGAACTGCGAAGGATCAGGTTGTCGCGTCTGTGTCTTCTTCACGCAGCATGCCAAGCTGACAGAGGACAGCGTGGGATTTGCCACCGACAAAAATAAGCGTCTTGCTGTACTGTTGGACCTCTCGACGGCTGTGGCGAACCTTTTCCCGCGCCACAACTTGGAGCACGGAGCACAGCAAAAGAAGAGACGCCTGAAGGAGGAACTGTCGTCTGTGCTGTGTTGCCAGGAAAACAGACTTGGATGCATTCGAGCCTTGGGAAAGCTCGCAGAATTCGTGCCACGAATCAGATGTGTGCAGCTGAAAAGCGGCTGGTCGCAGTTTTGGCCGCAACTTCGCAAGATCGCCAAAGCGGTCAACAAACAGCCCAGCACCGAATGCAAGTTGGTGGTATTGGCCGCTTTGAGATTGCGTATCCCTGCCGCCGAGTGGGGCTTCTTTTTGTCAACGGGGACACAGGAGGAAGCCAGCATAGTCCGGAAGACTTTCCTGTCTGACCCACCGTCGCCAGAAGAGACGATTGCCTCCAGTTCAGCAGTTGTTGTAGTGCCGCAGCACGCGAGGTGAACAGTTCCACGTTTCCGTGTTCGGTCGGAATGTCCACCTATATACGAACACTAGTTTTGGTTACTCTTATATTAAGTCACGTGAGTGTATTTGTTTCATTATTTCAAACAGAGACTTTCAAAGTACTTTTGCCAAATACAGTTGAACAAAGGGAGGTCTCTCGATTGATGACGGAAATTATTGAGTAAGAGGTCCTTTAAAGGCCTCCTGCAATTCGGACTGGACGGCATTTCAAAGTCCGCGCAGTTAGTTCCAGTCCTGGAACTAATTGCGCGGACTTTGAAATCAACGCGTCATCTCCCTTAGATTGACTAATATCATCAATTGTCAAAATCGCTAGAATTGATTATAATCATCATTCTAAGACAAATCCTAACCCGAACTACAAACCGAACCCTAACCATCGGACGAGTTCACGGGTAAACGACGGGTTCTCACTCACCTAGAGCTAGGGTTCGCAGGTAAACAAGAAAGGAAGGTAAACGAGAGAAGAATTTGTTTTGAGCGCTCCTACTCGGGCTCGAACTCGTAACCGTTTGCGTGTAGTGCTTGGTAGTACAGACGCCATGACCACTACACTAAGCGCGTCTACCGCCGTTCGGAATTTGACAATTGTCTATCTTTATATATACTTGACTGGCTTTTAACCTCGAGGTTAAATTGAGGATTATAATAAATTTTAGCGATTTTGACAATTGATGATATTAGTCAATCTAAGGGAGATAACGTGTTGTTGAAATGCCGTCCAGTCCGAATTGGAGGCATTTAAACATTACTTTAAAGAACGCCTTGCATGTCGTCGTCTCAATTAAGCCTCGGTCAGGCGTATCTAGCAAATGAAGAAAAACAAAACTGCCCTAGCAAACTGTACAGTGTAGGTAACTACATAGCTGGCAAATTGTTATTGCATGATCTACCTTAGTGTATGCGTTGTGCATTGCATGTGCATTGTGAAAGTAAAGAACTTTTAACGTACCACAAGTGTTGCTTGTTTCCATCACTGGCTATCGTATATAGTAATGACAGTCACACTTCGGTGCAGCGCAACCTTGAGTTCGTGAGCTGTCGAAAGAGTAAGACATTAAGACATTACTTTGATACTGCTTTTAAACTTCTCATGCAAGCATGTTACTCAAAGGCATGGTCGACTATTAGGAATTGTGATGAATTAACACTCTCAATTCGCCGGCCATCTTTGTCGGTTTTAAATGAAATACTGACTCTAGAAATCTTTAATGAGGCGTTGATCGTGACGTGTCACCAAAGACACGAGAATGGGCCGGTCACATTGCATTTTTTTTAAGTGCTGCTTATCTGATTACACTTCTGGTTGTTTCTAAAACTCCGTTTGGAATTGGTCGACATTTTGCCATTGGAGGTGAGAAAGTTGCGATAAATTGCTTCCAAGAACAACGGGGTCGCCTGATTCTCTATTTTCGAACTATCTATACTATTTAGAAGCGATACGCAAGGAATTGTTACTTTAAAAATGCAATGTATCCGGCCCATTTCGAGATGCAATTTCCTATACTCAGGCCTGATTCTCAAACGGCTTTGTAATGCTTAGTGATTGGACAAGCATAATCTCCATAATGCCACGGTGCCTACAACTCAAGTCTATGCAGACAACATTCACTGAAATCGTTAAAATAATACAGCTGCCTCGACCCCCGGGCTAACCACGGAGATATGTGGGGGAATCACGCAGGAGGATTGAATGCAAACATTGCCCCTGGGGTCGGGGAAATGCTTGACTTTGTTCTAGGGTTGGAAAACTGGGGTGGGGGGATTTGTTCCTTAAAGATACTATGAAGGTCAGTGAAGTGTTAATTAATAAAGTTCCATTCTCTGTTGAAAATAGAGTGTTCAATGCTATTGAAATAACGTTAGTAACGAGATTCCATGCAGTAGTCAATTCATGCAGGTCCAGCGATCTCATTTCGTGCAAAATGACGGGGGATTGTATAGGTCGTGGAAGACCTAACCAGGGGACTTTGAAAGGGACGATTCCCCTACCCCTGGGGGAAATCGTCAAGATTTGTTCTGTCCCCCTGGTCAGCCCGGGGGTCGACCCCTCGGGGAAGCCGCTGATAGGTGCATTAGTTTAAAACATTCTTCTTGGGGTTATAGTATTAAGGAGTCAAACACACGGATCGACTCCTAAACTCGAAACAAGCTAATTATTTCACATTTCATGGATCACCATCAAATATTTTCTCGCGCGCGTGATTGGTTGAATGTGTCACGTGACCTACAAGCGCGCCTCAAAGAAAATATTTCAAGGATGATAACAACAATAACCTACATTGCGGCCTTGATATTTGTCCTTGGACTGAGATTATCTCATCCTAGAAGCTCTCGGGAACTGTTCTCTTTTCGGATCAGATAATGTCCGCGGACGAAATATCAGGGCATATTTCCACGCCACAAATAGGTCATTGTATTTATATCTTTAAGTTATGCAGATATTTATACACATTTTAGACATACCTGATTTGCACTACATCAGTTCATCACCAACAAAAATAATAGACAACGGACATATCCAACGAACAGATCTAAAGAGCAACAAATATGGAATAGGTCAGTTTAAATGCCCGAAATTCTCGCCTTCTCGGTCGGCCATTTTGACCGCCACTTAACTTATGACCAACTCAACACTTACTGGCTTGCACTTACAAATAAGAAACATGTACCAGCGCGAACCTAGAGTCCTATAGAACTACGGGCACAGTTTTTTAGCTCCTCAAATCACCCTCTTCCCACGCAAAAAGAAGAAATAACATTCTCGACCCAGATCTACTCCGACACAGGTAGCCCGCACAAACGTAAACAAACCTAGTCTTCCCGCCTACCATCATGCATCAGTCAGGGCACGTGCTAAAGCCAAAATCTTCATCGCACTTCGCGTGATCGGTCGAGGAAATGGACGAGAGCAGGTCTTTCGCCTCTCCACAGCCGAAGATAGTGAATTACGAATCGTCGGAGGGGGAACAGTCCGTAAGAGATACATCTCCAGTACAGGGCAGTTTTGCCAACGACAGCACAAGCGAAAGTGAACACGATGTGTATGTGTCATCAGCGGAACCTCACCTCGAAATTGTGCCCGAATATTCCTCCGACTTCTCCTCTTCCCTAAGCCCTTCATATTCTGCTAGTTCGGACAGCAGTAGCACTTCCTCTGACCCTAGTGTGGTGGAATTGGAACGTAATCTAAGTGACGTGGAACAAATTTTGGATAATGAAACTACTCCTCAGCTCAACCAAGTCCAGCAAAGCCTATCACTTCCTCTCAGCTCTCAAGAAGATCAACAAAGCCAAAGACCTTGCAAGAAGCAACGTACGAATAGTACTGCATACGCGCTAACCGTTGCTCAGATGCCATCAAAAGTCTCAAAAATCCTCTCAGATGCCGCGAACTTTTTCACAAAGACTCTAAATTTAGAACGTCTTGGCCCACCTATATCCGAGGCCACCTTCTCCAAAGTTAAAGAGAGAATATGTTGTAAGTATAGCTTGATTTGTTTGGTATCACAGGGTTACCTAGTAACGCTTACTGTTATAATCCCCCATGTAACTTTGACATGGTCTCAAAAAGTGTAAGCAATATGTAAGGTTTGCCAATTGCCCACTACCTGGACGGCAGTATATCAAATAATTAAGCACTGTATACAGGCAGAGGTCTCTAATTCCCTTTCTCTCAAAGAGATCTCTGCTAGTAGGGAATGGTGAAGGGAAACTGCTGGATATGTAAATTGTTTATTCACAAAACAAAACTCTTTCCTATATTGTTACATGTAATACCATGAGCCCAAGTCGATCTACCAACCTTTGGAATGAATCACGTACAGCTAATTTTAATATTATTTTTCTTTCATTCCTTCTATATTGTCAGGCTACTTAGGATATCTGCACTCGGAACGAAACATGCCCTTGGTCAGTCTTGGCGACTCCGTCTTCCAAAATTCAAGCTGCATAGAAGGGTATCTGATTTATTTAACTGTGAGTATGTAACCTAGCTAGCATTCACCATGCCTCTTTGATGCTAAATCCCCTAGCCCCCCCCCCCCCCCCCCCCCCCCCCACTACCATTGGGTTATCAACATGCAAGCAGAACACTTACTGTGGGACTACTTGTAATTATTGGGGTCACTTAGACAACAAGAATCCATTGCATTTGTAGAACAAAAACAAAGAATTTGAACTTTTGGTCACCGGTCACAGTGAACGAAGAGCCATTTATTCATTTAGAGCCATTCATTTGTTTACTCAGGCTTCTCACCACTTGTCATTTTCACTCAAACACACAGGACAGCAGGAAACTGAACCCAAGTACTGTTTCTAACCATGTGGGTGGTATTCTCTACATGCTCAAATATCTTAATCGCAGCTCGGCACCTTTGTACAGTGACGTTCCTCTCATCAATCAGCTGAGAAAAACGGCCACGCATTTACAGAAGCAAGGAGATTTGGAGCGTCCCACAACTACCCATGAACTAAAGGCAGTGAACCGCTGGTTAGATTGGTACGTACTTACATTATCAATACGTACTGCCTGCTAGTCAGTAAGTTATATAATCATGGCTGCAATAATAATAAAATTGTGCACAGTTTGCTGGCTGCAGTAAGTGGTGTTAAGTGCAGAGAGAAAACAATATGACTGGTATTGAATGAAGTAACTATTAGCTTAAGGACTGCATGCATGCATGGTTACGAAAAAAGAGAGCTCACATCAGACAAAACATGGCTTTGCTCTGTGAAATAGATATCCCACGTGTTATTGTCCACACAGCATGATCACATGCATAATTTGTATGTTGAATGCCCAATACATTTATTTGCATGCTTCTGTCAGAATAAAATTGCATATTGTATAATAATTCTAATAATTGCACATTTGTATACTAATTTGAGTTTATATTATTTTGCAACTGAATTGACAAAAAGTTTCTAATGAAATGAAATTTCTCTATAGGGAACAGATTGTGGGGTGTATGACGATGCAACGGCAGAAATTTGAGATGGCTAAGGGACTAAGCAAGGCGAGAGAGTGCATGGATCTTGTGTTATTGGCAATGTACTGTGAATTACCACCGGCTAGAGCTCTGGAGATCAGAACGCTTCGCATCTGCAGAGAAAGTCCACAACAGCAATTCAATGCTAGGGATTTTACTGGGAAGAATGTCCTACTGCTCAATAGCAGTGGAAGTTTAACTCTACACTTTCAAGATTACAAGACAAAAAAATATTTTGGACATGACCAGGTCACCGTGGAGGTAAGCAATATTGTCTGCTGTCTACATAAAGGGCCAAATTTTCAAATTAACTTTATTAAGTTTACACGTTTTTATTACAAATTTCGATTCCGTATCAAGTGATCGTGCAGTTGAATGGTAGAATGTTTTTTTTTATTTGAGTGTGGCATCTGCATGTATGAGTCATAGAGGTCTCCAAAATGCCAATGAATTTCACGTCAACCCCAGAATAATTTATTATACAAAAACAATAACATGGTACATTGTAGACGAGATACATGCATGACCTTTCATAATGATCTATGATGTCATTGTAGATTACTGCAAATGTTCAATTAAAATCAAATAACAGTTTCATTCACAAGGAGAAATAAATTACAGTAATTTTCTGGGTTGCAGACCTCACATTCAGTGGCATTTTGAAGATACAACCTCATGGATGCATACAATACTCAAATCAAGAAACATTTCACCTGCAGTCAATATGTGACAGGGTGACTAACAGCTAGCAGAAGTGAAAAAAGCTTTGAATGATTAGTCGTTTCTACATTGCAGGAAGGAAGCGAGCTGACCAGGATAATACGAGAATATCTAAAGACGTACAGAGCACAGCTATGCCATACGACAGATGACCAAAATTGTGTTTTTTTGGTGAGTAGAACCCAAGTCAGATTGTTTACAAATCATGTCAGTTAATTATTACCCTGGATTTGACTCATTTCAAATTATCAATGAATTATATTGGGCTATATGTGCATGTGTTTCACCATTTCCAAACAGTTGCAACTGGCCTAATATCTAACAGCAATAATCACTGGCTTACTGAAGTCTGTTAATTGTCTTAATAGAACTGATCAAGATTGTACATCATGTGTATTAATTTAGGCTAAGGGTGAATACTCCATTTCACTCATTTTGGTTAGATGTCATACACCCTAGTGCAGGTTGAAGAAAAACGAGTGTTTGTTGTTGACTGTCATGGACAAAATCTAGCCCTAACCATGTAGTTGATTCAATATCATGCACCCCTTGGACAAGTTGTTATTTCCTGTAAAAATTAACCCCTTTGGAATGAATTTGACAAAATATTCACTCTTGAGGGTTAATTTATTTCCACATTAACCCAAAGCTTCACCACTAAAGGTGAATGTTCAATCACATTCACGCCTTGCATGTTATTGTATTTCTCCCTTCTAGGCATCTAGTGGAGCTCCATTCTCTGGCCCGGCATTCACAAAGCACTTGAAACGAGTCTTTTTCAAGCTTACTGGTGTGGAAATATCGGTCAATGGGCTAAGGTCATCGTTTGTTACGTATGCATACTCTCAACGGTGAGTTTTATTCTTCTAAAAACTTTAGCTGAAATTATTGCAGCAATAGACATACTAGGCGAGAAGACCAATAAATATTTCAACAGATCCAGCTTGCACATTTGTTGTCCCAATTCAGGTCACCTGACTTTTCCCTTTTGTAATATTTTCTTGTTTTTCTCTATCCCAAAGAAGAAATTAATGTACCAACTTCTCTTACTGGAAAACAAAGTGCTAAATGTCACATGATCTCGATTGGGACAACAAATTATGTGTACAAGCTGGATCGTTCTATTTTTGTCTCTGATTTTGAACTCAGTTTATTCAAAGCATACCTTAATTCATTCAAAGCAACAGTCTTTGAACCTAGTAATGCATATACACCTATTTCAAACAAGGTTGATCAGAACGAAGAACTTAAAACTACAAATATTGAACAATAAGGCTCTATGGTTCAATGATTCAAAGACAATAGAGCTGTTGTTCAATGCTTGTAGTTAGTTCTTCGTTCTGATCAACCTTTTTTGAAACAGGTGTATTCTAAACACATTAACTAGGAGGTCCTGAAAATTATGTCACTGTACTGTAACATAGGTACATGCATCATACACATCATGTGCTGTTGGGATAATTCTGGAGTATTTGGTCCTCAGAGGTTATACCCCTGGCCCACTTTTTCAGACTAGCACAGGGGTTAATTCCTGTTCCCCCCCCCCCCCCCCACCACCACCAAAAAAAAAAACCCAAAACAAAACAACAACAAAATGAAAACAAACCATGCATTGCATAATATATCACTTCTTTCTTTGGTCATTAAACATTGTGGACTTGATCCCTCCTGTTATAAAGGGCACAGTCCAAGATATGTGTTTTATTATTGGAAAATATTTATGACTATCAAGTTAATCTTCATATTGGAAAAGTAAAAAGTAATTAAACACTGCATATAGGTTAAATGAATTATTATTGCTTTACAGAAATTGCTCTGACTCGCTGAAGACCAGTTTAGCTTTGGCACTTCGTCACTCAAGAGAACAGGCCCAGAAAACTTATGACCAAAGGACAAGTGCAGAGAAAAAAGACGAGGCTGTTGCATTTGCACGTCAGTGTTCAGAAACCATTTCTCAATCCGAGGTCAATCGAGAAGAGCCCCCCCCAAGACCCTCGAAAGAACGAGAGTTCCAGCCTGGTCAATTCGTTGCTCTTGTTGAAGAACGGAGCACATTGAAAGAACCGAAGTTGTTGGTCGGTAGAGTTCAACACTATGTCAGTGACATAGACGTGTCTTTGCTTTGGTACAAACAGACAAATTCAAACAGGTACAGCCTTGAATTTGATGGATCACCATGGATTGAGTCGACTCATAGCTTGCATGCTGTCAAAATGACTCAAGCAAAAAACAATTCAGGCCAATATTTGCTGTCAACATCTGCCAGGACAATTCACAAGGCTGTCAAGGGAATGTAGTACATGTATATCAAAACAGTAGTGTACGTGTGGCTTCCTTGCTGTGTTTTTTCTTCCAATTTCAGCAGCAGAAAGCAGACATTAGTGTCCAGTATTTTGATGCAGCTCAGTTGTCCATTAATTGTCATTGTGCTGGTTAAAGTATGTAGTGATTACATGGATAGAGACCTTGATTTATGCAATTAATGGTGGCACAAACTCTGATTTCGAACATGCCTTTAATTTACACCTCTCAGCTCTCAAGAAGATCAGCAAAGACCTTGCGAGAAGCAATGTACGAATAGTACTGCATACGCGCTAACCGTTGATCAGATGCCATCAAAAGTCTCAAAAATGCTCTCAGATGCTGTGAACTTTTTCACAAAGACTCTAAATTTAGAATGTCTTGGCAAGAGCAGTAACATTAGTTGTTTATACTGTGTGCAGACCTTAATTATGCAATATTCGGGAGTATTGCACTTTTTATTTAAACTAGCTGGTCAGCAAAATTGAGCACTGGTCGGCACATAAGAAAATCAGCCTTGTCGGATAAATCATCATGTTCTGCTAGTTCGGACAGCAGTAGCACTTCCTCTGATCCTAGTGTGGTGGAATTGGAACATAATCTAAGCGACGTGGAACAAATTTTGGATAATGAAACTACTCCTCAGCTCAACCAAGTCCAAAGCCTATCACTTCCTCTCAGCTCTCAAGAAGATCAACAAAACCAAAGACCTTGCAAGAAGCAACGTACGAATAGTACTGCATACGCGCTAATTAACCGTTGATCAGATGCCATCAAAAGTCTCAAAAATGCTCTCAGATGCTGTGAACTTTTTCACAAAGACTCTAAATTTAGAATGTCTTGGCAAGAGCAGTAACATTAGTTGTTTATACTGTGTGCAGACCTTAATTATGCAATATTCGGGAGTATTGCACTTTTTATTTAAACTAGCTGGTCAGCAAAATTGAGCACTGGTCGGCACATAAGAAAATCAGCCTTGTCGGATAAATCATCATGTAAAAAATATGTGAAATGTGAGTGTCGTAGCTTTCAATTGAAGGGCTGTGTGCAAAATGGGCGTAAGTGGCAATTCTCCTTCAATTTTTTTTTTTTAAAGGCAAAATTTAGAACGTGATCAGGAGTCACTTACGCCCTTGTTGCACATAACCCTTCGATTGCTACAAAGTAATTAGACTGCATTCTTTTGAAGTTTTATAATTTCTGTTTATATTGACTGTTTTACAAAGCAGAAATGAACAAAACAAGACAAAAGGCTGCCAAGTCAGATCGACCGATTGATTTTGCTTTCATGCATGATTCGAACCCAGTACCCACTCCAGGGTATTGCATTAATGATCCCATGATAATTATTTGTTCCATTACATTTATTTAGCATTTAAGATGTTAGGGAAAATATACAAACATGCCATGGTTGGCTTGAGCCAGGATAGTTAAGGCCCTGGATGTGACCTTTTTGAAAGATTAACTGGTCACATCATTGTGTTATCTTTCTGCCAATCGGTACTAACTTGTATACATGTATGCATGTGATGTTATCTAGCTTGCCAGATTTTTTGTATTCCCTGCCCCCAAGTTAGTAATTAAACCATTGTCCTGATCTGGAAACAGGATTGAGAGAGAGAGAGAATCTCATGGACATGTCAGGGGTAGGGTCAGGGATTATTGCAAACTAATTTATGCCCCATTCACACCAACTAAAACTGTTTGTTTACCTAAACCCTATCAGCTTGAATGTGCTTTAAGTAACATGGGGTAAACATTACATCGAACAGCTTGTTTAGCCAGGGTCTATCAGATCAGGTTGCAACTAGTTTAGCGTCAAGCAAGTACAATGTGGAAACATATATTATTTTAAACTTGTTTCTAAATTAAACAGATTTTAAATGATGATTTAAAGCTTTGGTGTGAATGGAGCATTATAAGTCATTGTAAAATTTAATGTGTGCACAAATGATATCAATTGAAATAAACTTCAATGATTGTCTTAAACAAAAACGTTGTTGTACTTACTCTCGCACAGTTTTGGCCAGTGGAAGCTGTCCAACAATGAAATGAATTGCAATGCATATTTTTTTGCTCTTGTGACCCCACATAGTACAAGCTTATTTTAATGGGTGGTATTAGCAAACTTCAAAATGCTGTTTTCGAAAAAAATCCAATCTATTGAAGGTTGAAAAATTACATTTTCAAACAGGTTCTTATAATCTTGCAGTTATTTATGACGTGGGAAAACAAGGGACAGAAAATGTGAGCCTTCATGAGAATGCAATTAGCTTTTTTAAAGAAAACCATGGCCTAGCTAGCGGGGTCAACTCAATGTAACCAGGTTTTAAAATCGGATCAAAATTGTTTGGTAGAGCCCAAGAAGTGTCTGTCAACCATACAGTGTGTCACCCATGTGGGAGTTGAACCCACTCATCTCTGGTAACATGTTACCCGAGATTACCCCTTTGGGTGGTTACGTTGCTGATGGTTGCCTCCTTGTGATGGGGCTGGAGTTTGTATTCAAATCCTTTCTTTGCCAAAAGCAATAGATTTGGCCACACTAGCTATGAGCCATTTCGTAAACATGGAGTGTGCAAATTGACACAAATTCAATTCCAATTTAAAACAAAAAATGCCACATTTAAATTATTATGTTTACCAAGTTTTAGGGTATTTGAGCAGATATAAGTACTGATCATGAATAAGAAGTGTTTCAATTTTTTGGGAGTACTGAACTCTTGCTGTTCAGTTCTTATTTACTCCAACTGTCCATCTCAAACTCTTTAAAGGGAACCCCAACTGTTGAAACAAGTTGCTGTTAAATTGTTGGCAATGTGGTCTAAATTAAAAATATGTTGGAAAATGCATTTGTTTTAAAACAAAATCAATACAAGTATGGCTCTGATGACATTTCGCGGCTGGCCCTATTGTCAAAAACAATAGACCTTTTGTTGTGTAACAATAGGGACAACCGTGTGTGACGTCATCAGATCCAAGATGGTGGCGCCCACGCCCAAAATGGCTCATACTTGTATCCAATTTTTAAACAAATATGTGGAAATATATTTTCCAATTTGTTCAACAGATTTTTAATTCGGACCACATTGCCAACAATTTAACAGCAACTAATTATTGGATTACATTTTCACACATGGCCACAGCTCATAATGTGAATCAATTTAAAAAGGGCCTTGAAATCTGATATTAAAAATTCCATAGTTTTTTCTTGCTTTTGGAAGATAATAAGACTGTTTTGCGGCAAGCCTTGTATTGTAGTTATGAATTTTATTAACCTTAATAAAGAAAGAATGAAAAACAGAAGGTAAGAGATGATTGTGAAATTTGTACATAAATATTGAAATGTGCAGGGTGACAAGATCAATTTTTTTTATAATTTTTAAAGACTTAAACAATGAGCTTGAATGCTCATCAAATCTAGAAAACGTAATGATACGCATTGCCTTTTTTTGTAAAATAAAGAGCAGTTGAAGGGTAGTTTCATATGTATTCCCCCAAGTAATTATCCCATAGATCAAAAATGGATATATCAAAGCATAATAAAGATTTAGAAGAATATCTATACTAATATAATAGCGAAGTTTGGAAAAAATGGCAACACTTCTTTTGATCTTTTTAGCAATGCATTCTACTTGTTGTTGTTTTCAACTAAGATTTGAATCGATTAAGATACCAAGGTACTTAATACAAAAGTCTTGCTTTAGATGCTTATCACTTATAGTTAACTTAAAATTTGAGACCTTAAATTTTTTTTGTGGGGGATGAAAGATAACAAAATTGGATTTTTCTATGTTAAGTGAGAGCTTGTTAGCACTGATAGCCAGATATGAACATTGTTTAGTTCAGCATTTATGCTTGTTTCAAGTATTGAGAGATTCTTGTGTTCACTGAAAAGATTTGCATCATCTGCAAATAGATGAAAATCAAATAGATCTGAAGAATGATGAAAGTCATTTACATATAATAAAAAAGGTAATGGACCAAGAACAGATCCCTGTGGAATTCCACAAGATACAGTACTCTGATCTGATGTTACATACATTATTTACAGTAACAACTTGTTGTCGATTACTAAGATATGAAACAAACCAATCTTTGGCAATACCTCGGATACCATAGTACTCTAATTTCTTAATCAAGATTTTATGATTAACCGTGTCGAAGGCTTTACTGAAATCTAAGAATATTCCACAGGAATAGTTGCAGTCATCTATTGCTTTTTGAATTTTATCAATTATACAAAGAACTGCATGATCTGTAGAATGTTTTGCACGAAATCCAAATTGCTTATCAAAAAAAGTGTTTTTTTTCCCAAGGAATTTAAGTAATCTATCATACATTATTTTTTCTAAAAGCTTATTTAAAAGACTGAAAGAAGGGAAATTGGGCGGTAGTTGCACAAGCAAGTTTGAGATCCTTTTTTTATAAACAGGAATTATGTTTGCTAGCTTAAAATCACTTGGGACAATACCAGCCATAAAGAGATATTCCAGTGGCTTTGATCGATAACAGTTTTTTAGAATTTTAAGTATGGATATTGGTATACTAAAGGGGCCTGTGGCTTTACCAGATTTTAAACTAGCAATTTCATTACTATAGTGGTAGGAAAGACAAAAAAGATGTTACACGTTGGTGTAGTTAGATACTCTAGTGGTGTTTTGTGTACATTAGGTATTGTACTTGCTAATTCTTTACCTACGTTAGCAAAATATGTATTAAAAGCATTTGCAACGAGCTTAGGGTCAGTTATTTCACAATTATTATCTACAATCATTATAGATATCTGGCTAGCCTGGGGCTTGAAATGAATAATTTGTTTAATTCCTTTCCATATTCGTTTACTATCATTAATGTTATCAAAGAAATATTTATTGTAATATTGTCTTTTACTTGCCTTTAAGAGATGTTTTAATTTATTTCTATAAAATTTAAATTGTGTATGATTTAAGTAAGTAGATTTTGTCTTAATAAATTTTCTATATAGTTAATTTTTAATCTGAATGCGAAGGGATGTTTCGCGCCAATGATCTAATGTTGATTGAAAAGTAATAATAAATGCTACCATATTCGATGACTAATATATGTCCAGTGCGATAAAATGAAAAAAACAAACACGATTTACGTACGCTGAAAGTGGAAAGAACGTACGTGCGCACAGATATCGAACGTACGTGCAGAGATATGTACGTGATTCATAGTACGTGCGTCATCGTCGCACGTACGTCATTGTACGTGCGTCGCTTCTCTTACCTCGCCCTATAAATAAGGAGTGTCTCGACTAACCAGTCAAACAGTGTGAAGGGCCATGGACGAGAATACTACCAGTCGAACGGGACCAATGGACCAATTTCTTGGTGAAACTTCCAGTATGCAGCGAGAAAGGTCAGTGATTGCAGTCAATAATTTAGTCTTACGTACTGTTAATTCAAATGAATCAAATTGTTGCATTCTGGGTAATTAGCACTCGCTTAGGAAGGATCCGATAGACAATTTTTTATGGATACAAATTGCGCAAAATTATCCATTTAGCTCGTGTTTTTAGACTCGTTCTTCCATTAAGACCCTCGCGTAAGCCTTCTTCCTTTATTTATCTTGTATCACAGAAGATGTGTAGCTAAATTTACGTTACTAGAACAATAGCGCTGCGCGTGAGGTCTAAAAATAGTGTCTGAAACGAGACCCCCCGCAAGGGTCAGACAAACATGGCGCGAAATACAGTGTTTGTATGGGAATCCGATGCCAAATAATTTCCGTAAAATCGAGTGTCTGAAATATTCACTGTCAGCAAACTGAAGATACCAGGTAAAAGATTAACTAATCAAAATTTGAGGGATGTAGCTGTGCTGGGAAGCGTGCAATCGTGTTTTCAGTTTTCTATACTGATTTGTAACTTTGACTCGTTGTTTTAAACAGCCGAAATGTATGGGAAACTGAAAACACGATTGCACGCTTCCCAGCACAGCTACATCCCTCAAATTTTGATTAGTTAATCTTTTACCTGGTATCTAAAGTTTGCAGGCAGTGAATAGTTCAGAAATTCGATTTTACGAAAATTATTTGGCATCGGATTCCCATACAAACACTGTATTTCGCGCCATCTTTGCACCTCGCTTGATAAGATTGCCGTTTGTCGCTTTGTTTCAATCCTCTGTATTTTAGCCAACGTTTAAGCTGTTCGACAGTACAATCATCAGGTTCTCTTTCGGAATATAATGCAGGAAAGCCGTCATTTTTGGTAGAATAGTCAGACGACGAACTGAAGTGCTGGTCAATTCTTGTAAGTTCTAACGCGAAAAGTGGTTTGTTTGTCTGAGTCATGCGGGGGGGTCTTAATTTTCGTGACGTCACTCACGCGCAGCGCTATTGAAACGATACTACATCCGGGACCTGAGTGGCGTATTTTCCATATCTTCACTAGTGAATATATCGAGGACGTCTTGTTCCACTTTTTGCCTATTTTTTATTGTGTCTATATAACAAAAATACATATTCACTGTTTGAGTAGCCAATCAGAGCGCGCGAAAAGTGATATTCACTGGTGCGGTATATACTAAAACGATATATTATGTAAGTAAAATATAAGTGGGTGGAAAAGCGTCAGAAAAATGAGATGCTGTCAGTGTCAATAACATACTGAAATCTGAGCTGGAATGATTATGACGACTTAATTGCAAAGAATATAGGGGAATATTTTGAAATGTTTAGCTCAAATGAAAAGTAGGCAAGTAATTACTTTTAAATTTCATGCACTTGTCGAAATTCAATATATACAAATCTTGCCAGGACGGGGTATACCATAAGAGGCAAGTGTGGAATGTTTGGCGAAGTGCGCGCGCATTCATGGCGTTTAAACTATAGGTAACATCATCATGGTGGCCATGTTTCTTGCGTCTAGTTTGTAGTTCGTCCCAGTCTCGGGTGCATTAAGGCGTGGGTCTCGAAATGGCAAATCAAGAGGGGGTATCAGTCTATCTCTTTCTCATTAAGAATATTTTTATTCAAACTTTGACAAACATGATGTTGTTACGATAATATTTTCAATTGTCCTCGTTGGATTGGTAAACTATGAACTCTATCTGATCGACGTGCATAAAAATCCCCGGCATATGAAAACACTTTACCATAATGCAAGAGGCCATTAAATAAATCATTTTCATTACGGTTCGAAGGTCACATTCCATGTTTCCATTGTAACTGTCATGCGAAATTGTTAAGGTAGTGATAAAAACATCATATTTGTCAAAATTGTATGTAAAAATGTTACGAAGAGAGAGAGAGAGACTACGCCCTCTTGATTTGGGGTGGCCACCTTCAGACGCAGGGACTGAGACCGTACGTCATAAGATGACTTATTGGCGGTTATATAACCCTGGCAGCTCTATTTTGCAGTTTCTGTACCTTGTTTAATAAAGAGTTGTTCCGATGTTATCCCACACAGGACAACAATACAATATTTGAAGTTCATTGTTCTAATTTTTGTAATAAAAGCGCCCACTGAGGAAACTGTATAATAGAATAAAATCAGCATAAATCGTATTTTTTTTTTTATATCGTCATGTAGCAGCAGCCCGCCAAGCGAGGGAATCGGAGAAGGGACATCAGAAGTGCCATCACAAGTGCCAAGGTAATCCTCCCCATTTGAGCAAGAGGCCGAAAGTCTGAAAGAAACACAGACCATTTGAAACGCGACATGGCGACAGAACAACACAATTCGACAACAAGCTAGCGAATGCTAAATGCGTTTCTTTCTTTCTTGTCTTTTTTTTTTTTTTTTTGGACTATCGCAGCTCAGACGGCGAGGAACTGGGAGAAGAACGGATCCACACATCGCGATCTTCTCGTTTGGCTGGTGGTTGGCAGTTTATAGATCGCGAGGCACAAGTAGACGGGTGAGTACTTGTATGAATCGAGATCACGATTGTCAATTAAAGGAGCGGTGTCGCGGTTAGAGAGACTCCCCTCCCCTTCCCATCATGCACCCCTCTTCTAGGTGTAGATCTCATATTGCACAACCTTTTCAATCAAGCTTCAAAGGAAGAGAACTTATAACCGTTGGAATCCAATTAACTTCCAACGATGGAACAACGTTACGATGCACGCGCAAAACCACGACACGGCGCCTTTAATTACCGAATTGAGCTTTTTCAAACAGCAGCAACAACAACAATAATAATAATAATGATAATGACAATAATAGCAATAATAGTTGATAATGACGTCGAAGCTCGTGTGATTGTATACCGTGCAGCAACGACTCGCAAACCGTAAGGTGAAAACTACAACTGCAGCTTATCTGCACTGTGGCGCAGTGTTATATGCGTGCGTGCCTGGACTTAACATTTTTCTCAACCCTGTTTCGTTGGTTACATGGTTTTCCACTCGTTCGTTGCATGGGTTGTGCCGTGTTTTTTTGTTTTTTGTTTTGTTTTCACCACAATGTACAATAGGCAATGCACGAGACAACGTACGTAATCATGAAATAGCATAATCAATCGTGCAACATGTACTGTTCCCCAGAAGTGGTCGCCGCGGTACCGATGAAGACGAGGGAGAAGGCGAAGGAGAACTCTCGCAGCTAATAGACGACTCGCGGGTCGAGAATACGATGTCGCCTTCTGCCTACCGCAGCTTCGACCACGCCGCTGAACGAAGACAGGAGCTCGCGATGCAACCATACTTCCCCGAAGCTTTTGCTACGTCGCCGGAAGAACCTCTTTGCTTCGACTTCAATCTGGCTGTATTAGACTCTTTGAAGATTCCCCTGCCCCTTAGGGCACCAGAACGCCTACGCCGCGATGGGTCCGACGAGGACAGCACTAGCAGCGACGACGAAAGCGGCGACAAAACCTTCGAGAGTCGCAAAGAGGCAATAAAGTATTGCAGGGCGAAGCTTAGAAGGTGGACGCCTCTGCAGGAGAGCGGCGAAAGTCAGGCCGGACCGGAGAAAAAGCCAAAGCGTCGACGTCATCCTGGCATAAACAAGCAGGCCATGTTTCACTTGGAAGGGAGAGAGCTATCGCAACTCTTGCAGAGTGGACGGAGCGAGTTCGACGAGAATTTAAAACTTGTCAGGGAAGACCGGTATGTTAGTACACAGATGTCCGTTTTGCCGTGATTTTGCCGTGCGCCTGCCCTCGCGTATAGATGCGCGGGTAACTTTGGACGTTCTCTGCGCATCTATGCGAGAACTGGCCCACGGCAAAACGAAGCGTATTTGTTTAAAACGGCAACGCGTCCTTTGCGGCTAGCACATCACGTGGCTGTACTGGAGAGCAATACAAATCTTAATTTATGCATTTCATCCATTTTGCATAGTTTCGCCTTAATTAATAACTCGTTAAAGAAACATTGTTAGTCACCTTGTTTTCCCAGCTGAAATTGGTAAACAAAGGCTTCCTTCCACTGGTTATCCTGTTAAACTCGCGTTTTTGATTTACTGATTTCGTGGTCTAAGCCACGTTTCATTCAACGCCAAACCATTACCCGAACTTTGATCCCTGAACCAGGCATTAACATGCATGCTTGAGTTGCCGAATGCAGGAACTAACTAACTGACTTTGCCGTTCTTTTCTTCAATACACAGGTACGGGAATGTAATGTTCCTAAATGCGCCAAGCTGGAGTTGCGCGAGTGTTCAGTTTACTCACGGCTTTCCACGGCGGCTCATAAAAGCGGACCACGGCGGGTATTTACCAGGCAATGTGATTGTGTCCGCCAAAGCAAGTAATATGTGCCTGCGAAGACTGGCGGTCGAAGATGTAGCTTGCCTGATCAGTAAAAGCTCCATCGCTGGTGCCGGATTTACCGTGGCTAGACTGTTAAACTGTCGGTACGCCGCAGTGCGCTACCACGGTAGCGAGTACTCGCCTGACTACCTCCTTCAAGCTATGCTCGAGGTAGGATTGTCATTCAGCACTTTCGAACGGGTAGGGGCGGATGTTCTGACTGGCATGTCTAAGCACCTGGTCTCACGGCAACAAGACGTCTGGTGCGATGCCCCTGACGAGAGCAGCTCCTCCACGGAAGAGAGCGACAGTGAAGAAGTAGAATCGCTAACCCGGATGGATTTTCTCCCGGCACAGCACAAGGACACCCAATTGAGTGACGACACCGCTCACGAAGCGCTGACGAAAATCCTGTGCAACACCACGCAAGCGACGCAGACGGAACTTCCCGTCGACGAGTCTAGACCGGAACGACACGACACGCAACGACGACGACACGCAACGACGCGATCCAACAAGCGCAGAGCAGCTGGTGCGACCAATTCGTCGTCAAGCGGAAACAAGCAGAGGAAAGGTTCGTCGCAGCAGCGTGGCGATGGCCCAACGGAACCAGAGAGTGAGGGCACTTCAAGCCAACTCGTAGCTCCAGGCTGCTACGACCTGCCAGCAGTTGGTGTGCCCGCTGGCTTGGTCAGCGATGCCTTACCAGACAGCGCCTCGCTGAAGAGCTTGTGTGACTACACGGCCAGGAACCGCCCGTTTACCATGCAGGTAAGAGTCATGCACTATTCTACGTCTGCATGCACGCTCTCCTATATATACGTTCTATCGACGCAATAAGCGTACAGTCTGTTCGACTTGGGTTTCGGGCCTGCTGAGTTTGTTTGTATTCCGCCCTTGCTCCGAGGGTTTTTCTCCCTAAACCTAAATGCGATCTGTGGTTTAACCAGGTCCTGCCTTTGACCAGCCCCTATGGTTGTTTCGGGTCCCCGTTAAGTAATAGTCCAGCTAAGAACTAGGCAGTCCAACGGCAAGGAATGTAGAAAGGTGCTAATTTTCTATTCTTCTTTCTCGTAATTTCATTGGTTGATACTCATAAATTCAATAGAAACCCATCGAAATAACGCATTTTCCTTCGATAATTTTGGAGGTTTGAATTTAGTTTTGATCAAATGGTTTCATTTCGAAGAATATCGTATGTGGGGAAAGTTCTCGAATTTGCGATTGAAAAATCTTTTGTTTTCTCCATTTCTGATTGGCTGGACGGCAGTTGCTTTGAGTTTTCTCAGCATAACCAATAGTTTATTTTCTGGGTGTAATTTCTATTGTGGACATCTCATACAGCACTTAAGGCATATTCAAGCAAAATCGTATGTGGGATATGCTCATTGCCGCAAGCCTATTGTTCTTTGCCTAGTTCTTATGCGGACCATTACTTAAAATTCAGAGTTTTCTTTCGCTCACTCCTTTTTGTTCTTCTTTTTTTTTTTCCCTTTCTTTTTCATCTTTGGTTTGGACAGGAAATTCGAAGCTCTTGCCGCCCTCCCGATCCGAACAACGTAGACTTCACCAGCGCACGAGAGGTGCACAGATTGGCCGAAAACCTCACAGCAGCGTACCAAACGAGTGGCGCGCAGGCCGTACTGCAGCGACTGTGGAACGTGTGCAAGGAAGACTGCGACTGTGCTGCGGACAGCTGCTCTTTGAAATCGGGTGGCTCGCTGCGCGACGCTGTGAACTGCGAAGGATCAGGTTGTCGCGTCTGTGTCTTCTTCACGCAGCATGCCAAGCTGACAGAGGACAGCGTGGGATTTGCCACCGACAAAAATAAGCGTCTTGCTGTACTGTTGGACCTCTCGACGGCTGTGGCGAACCTTTTCCCGCGCCACAACTTGGAGCACGGAGCACAGCAAAAGAAGAGACGCCTGAAGGAGGAACTGTCGTCTGTGCTGTGTTGCCAGGAAAACAGACTTGGATGCATTCGAGCCTTGGGAAAGCTCGCAGAATTCGTGCCACGAATCAGATGTGTGCAGCTGAAAAGCGGCTGGTCGCAGTTTTGGCCGCAACTTCGCAAGATCGCCAAAGCGGTCAACAAACAGCCCAGCACCGAATGCAAGTTGGTGGTATTGGCCGCTTTGAGATTGCGTATCCCTGCCGCCGAGTGGGGCTTCTTTTTGTCAACGGGGACACAGGAGGAAGCCAGCATAGTCCGGAAGACTTTCCTGTCTGACCCACCGTCGCCAGAAGAGACGATTGCCTCCAGTTCAGCAGTTGTTGTAGTGCCGCAGCACGCGAGGTGAACAGTTCCACGTTTCCGTGTTCGGTCGGAATGTCCACCTATATACGAACACTAGTTTTGGTTACTCTTATATTAAGTCACGTGAGTGTATTTGTTTCATTATTTCAAACAGAGACTTTCAAAGTACTTTTGCCAAATACAGTTGAACAAAGGGAGGTCTCTCGATTGATGACGGAAATTATTGAGTAAGAGGTCCTTTAAAGGCCTCCTGCAATTCGGACTGGACGGCATTTCAAAGTCCGCGCAGTTAGTTCCAGTCCTGGAACTAATTGCGCGGACTTTGAAATCAACGCGTCATCTCCCTTAGATTGACTAATATCATCAATTGTCAAAATCGCTAGAATTGATTATAATCATCATTCTAAGACAAATCCTAACCCGAACTACAAACCGAACCCTAACCATCGGACGAGTTCACGGGTAAACGACGGGTTCTCACTCACCTAGAGCTAGGGTTCGCAGGTAAACAAGAAAGGAAGGTAAACGAGAGAAGAATTTGTTTTGAGCGCTCCTACTCGGGCTCGAACTCGTAACCGTTTGCGTGTAGTGCTTGGTAGTACAGACGCCATGACCACTACACTAAGCGCGTCTACCGCCGTTCGGAATTTGACAATTGTCTATCTTTATATATACTTGACTGGCTTTTAACCTCGAGGTTAAATTGAGGATTATAATAAATTTTAGCGATTTTGACAATTGATGATATTAGTCAATCTAAGGGAGATAACGTGTTGTTGAAATGCCGTCCAGTCCGAATTGGAGGCATTTAAACATTACTTTAAAGAACGCCTTGCATGTCGTCGTCTCAATTAAGCCTCGGTCAGGCGTATCTAGCAAATGAAGAAAAACAAAACTGCCCTAGCAAACTGTACAGTGTAGGTAACTACATAGCTGGCAAATTGTTATTGCATGATCTACCTTAGTGTATGCGTTGTGCATTGCATGTGCATTGTGAAAGTAAAGAACTTTTAACGTACCACAAGTGTTGCTTGTTTCCATCACTGGCTATCGTATATAGTAATGACAGTCACACTTCGGTGCAGCGCAACCTTGAGTTCGTGAGCTGTCGAAAGAGTAAGACATTAAGACATTACTTTGATACTGCTTTTAAACTTCTCATGCAAGCATGTTACTCAAAGGCATGGTCGACTATTAGGAATTGTGATGAATTAACACTCTCAATTCGCCGGCCATCTTTGTCGGTTTTAAATGAAATACTGACTCTAGAAATCTTTAATGAGGCGTTGATCGTGACGTGTCACCAAAGACACGAGAATGGGCCGGTCACATTGCATTTTTTTTAAGTGCTGCTTATCTGATTACACTTCTGGTTGTTTCTAAAACTCCGTTTGGAATTGGTCGACATTTTGCCATTGGAGGTGAGAAAGTTGCGATAAATTGCTTCCAAGAACAACGGGGTCGCCTGATTCTCTATTTTCGAACTATCTATACTATTTAGAAGCGATACGCAAGGAATTGTTACTTTAAAAATGCAATGTATCCGGCCCATTTCGAGATGCAATTTCCTATACTCAGGCCTGATTCTCAAACGGCTTTGTAATGCTTAGTGATTGGACAAGCATAATCTCCATAATGCCACGGTGCCTACAACTCAAGTCTATGCAGACAACATTCACTGAAATCGTTAAAATAATACAGCTGCCTCGACCCCCGGGCTAACCACGGAGATATGTGGGGGAATCACGCAGGAGGATTGAATGCAAACATTGCCCCTGGGGTCGGGGAAATGCTTGACTTTGTTCTAGGGTTGGAAAACTGGGGTGGGGGGATTTGTTCCTTAAAGATACTATGAAGGTCAGTGAAGTGTTAATTAATAAAGTTCCATTCTCTGTTGAAAATAGAGTGTTCAATGCTATTGAAATAACGTTAGT
>JAOWCC010001125.1:0-35330 GCA_030867875.1 Actinernus sp. WN-2022 | reverse complement strand
TTTTTCTAACCTAACACTAACCTCTAGCTCTCAAATTAAGAAATTATGGGATAAATCTAAGACAAGTCAATTATGGGATAGAAAGGCCAGAAAAGTCTTCAACTGCCATTTGCTGTTTCTAGAAAACGGCAAAAACACGAGTTACTGGCTTTTAAAGCTTAAAGGCACACAAGAATTCTTGTGTGCCTCTAAGCTTTAAAAGCCAGTAGCTCGTATTTTTAGCGTTATTATGAAAGGGCAAATGACAGTTTAAGACTTTTATGCACTTTCGATCGCGTAATTCATCTCTAGGTACTTTAGGAGGGAGGGCGGGGGGGAGGGGGGGGGGTGGTGGGCAGGATGAGTTCAACAATTTCAAAGTGGCGCCATTTCTCGACCTCTTAATGGATTTCGATGCACTATACGGCAATACAACGTTCTATTCCCGTAGATTAAGTTTAAATGATGGAATTTTCCCGTATTTTGAGTAGAAATGCCAGAAAATCGCGTTTTTCTAACCTAACCTTAATCTCTCAAAGTTACTTGTGTGACCTAAATTTCAAAGTGGCGCCATTTCTCGACCTCTTAATGGATTTCGATGCACTATACGGCAATACAACGTTCTATTCCCGTAGATTAAGTTTAAATGATGGAATTTTCCCGTATTTTGAGTAGAAATGCCAGAAAATCGCGTTTTTCTAACCTAACCTTAATCTCTCAAAGTTACTTGTGTGACCTAAATTTCAAAGTGGCGCCATTTCTCGACCTCTTAATGGATTTCGATGCACTATACGGCAATACAACGTTCTATTCCCGTAGATTAAGTTTAAATGATGGAATTTTCCCGTATTTTGAGTAGAAATGCCAGAAAATCGCGTTTTTCTAACCTAACCTTAATCTCTCAAAGTTACTTGTGTGACCTAAATTTCAAAGTGGCGCCATTTCTCGACCTCTTAATGGATTTCGATGCACTATACGGCAATACAACGTTCTATTCCCGTAGATTAAGTTTAAATGATGGAATTTTCCCGTATTTTGAGTAGAAATGCCAGAAAATCGCGTTTTTCTAACCTAACACTAACCTCTAGCTCTCAAATTAAGAAATTATGGGATAAATCTAAGACAAGTCAATTATGGGATAGAAAGGCCAGAAAAGTCTTCAACTGCCATTTGCTGTTTCTAGAAAACGGCAAAAACACGAGTTACTGGCTTTTAAAGCTTAAAGGCACACAAGATCTAGGCTGTTTTCAGAAAAGGACCCTTAGAACCTAACACCCCCTTTTGTGAAAACAGGCTAGATCTTGTGTGCCTCTAAGCTTTAAAAGCCAGTAGCTCGTATTTTTAGCGTTATTATGAAAGGGCAAATGACAGTTTAAGACTTTTATGCACTTTCGATCGCGTAATTCATCTCTAGGTACTTTAGGAGGGAGGGCGGGGGGGAGGGGGGGGGGGGTGGTGGGCAGGATGAGTTCAACAATTTCAAAGTGGCGCCATTTCTCGACCTTTTAATGGATTTCGATGCACTATACGGCAATACAACGTTCTATTCCCGTAGATTAAGTTTAAATGATGGAATTTTCCCGTATTTTGAGTAGAAATGCCAGAAAATCGCGTTTTTCTAACCTAACACTAACCTCTAGCTCTCAAATTAAGAAATTATGGGATAAATCTAAGACAAGTCAATTATGGGATAGAAAGGCCAGAAAAGTCTTCAACTGCCATTTGCTGTTTCTAGAAAACGGCAAAAACACGAGTTACTGGCTTTTAAAGCTTAAAGGCACACAAGATCTAGGCTGTTTTCAGAAAAGGACCCTTAGAACCTAACACCCCCTTTTGTGAAAACAGGCTAGATCTTGTGTGCCTCTAAGCTTTAAAAGCCAGTAGCTCGTATTTTTAGCGTTATTATGAAAGGGCAAATGACAGTTTAAGACTTTTATGCACTTTCGATCGCGTAATTCATCTCTAGGTACTTTAGGAGGGAGGGCGGGGGGGAGGGGGGGGGGGGGTGGTGGGCAGGATGAGTTCAACAATTTCAAAGTGGCGCCATTTCTCGACCTCTTAATGGATTTCGATGCACTATACGGCAATACAACGTTCTATTCCCGTAGATTAAGTTTAAATGATGGAATTTTCCCGTATTTTGAGTAGAAATGCCAGAAAATCGCGTTTTTCTAACCTAACCTTAATCTCTCAAAGTTACTTGTGTGACCTAAATTTCAAAGTGGCGCCATTTCTCGACCTCTTAATGGATTTCGATGCACTATACGGCAATACAACGTTCTATTCCCGTAGATTAAGTTTAAATGATGGAATTTTCCCGTATTTTGAGTAGAAATGCCAGAAAATCGCGTTTTTCTAACCTAACACTAACCTCTAGCTCTCAAATTAAGAAATTATGGGATAAATCTAAGACAAGTTAATTATGGGATAGAAAGGCCAGAAAAGTCTTCAACTGCCATTTGCTGTTTCTAGAAAACGGCAAAAACACGAGTTACTGGCTTTTAAAGCTTAAAGGCACACAAGAATTCTTGTGTGCCTCTAAGCTTTAAAAGCCAGTAGCTCGTATTTTTAGCGTTATTATGAAAGGGCAAATGACAGTTTAAGACTTTTATGCACTTTCGATCGCGTAATTCATCTCTAGGTACTTTAGGAGGGAGGGCGGGGGGGAGGGGGGGGGGTGGTGGGCAGGATGAGTTCAACAATTTCAAAGTGGCGCCATTTCTCGACCTCTTAATGGATTTCGATGCACTATACGGCAATACAACGTTCTATTCCCGTAGATTAAGTTTAAATGATGGAATTTTCCCGTATTTTGAGTAGAAATGCCAGAAAATCGCGTTTTTCTAACCTAACCTTAATCTCTCAAAGTTACTTGTGTGACCTAAATTTCAAAGTGGCGCCATTTCTCGACCTCTTAATGGATTTCGATGCACTATACGGCAATACAACGTTCTATTCCCGTAGATTAAGTTTAAATGATGGAATTTTCCCGTATTTTGAGTAGAAATGCCAGAAAATCGCGTTTTTCTAACCTAACCTTAATCTCTCAAAGTTACTTGTGTGACCTAAATTTCAAAGTGGCGCCATTTCTCGACCTCTTAATGGATTTCGATGCACTATACGGCAATACAACGTTCTATTCCCGTAGATTAAGTTTAAATGATGGAATTTTCCCGTATTTTGAGTAGAAATGCCAGAAAATCGCGTTTTTCTAACCTAACACTAACCTCTAGCTCTCAAATTAAGAAATTATGGGATAAATCTAAGACAAGTCAATTATGGGATAGAAAGGCCAGAAAAGTCTTCAACTGCCATTTGCTGTTTCTAGAAAACGGCAAAAACACGAGTTACTGGCTTTTAAAGCTTAAAGGCACACAAGATCTAGGCTGTTTTCAGAAAAGGACCCTTAGAACCTAACACCCCCTTTTGTGAAAACAGGCTAGATCTTGTGTGCCTCTAAGCTTTAAAAGCCAGTAGCTCGTATTTTTAGCGTTATTATGAAAGGGCAAATGACAGTTTAAGACTTTTATGCACTTTCGATCGCGTAATTCATCTCTAGGTACATTAGGAGGGAGGGCGGGGGGGAGGGGGGGGGGGTGGTGGGCAGGATGAGTTCAACAATTTCAAAGTGGCGCCATTTCTCGACCTCTTAATGGATTTCGATGCACTATACGGCAATACAACGTTCTATTCCCGTAGATTAAGTTTAAATGATGGAATTTTCCCGTATTTTGAGTAGAAATGCCAGAAAATCGCGTTTTTCTAACCTAACCTTAATCTCTCAAAGTTACTTGTGTGACCTAAATTTCAAAGTGGCGCCATTTCTCGACCTCTTAATGGATTTCGATGCACTATACGGCAATACAACGTTCTATTCCCGTAGATTAAGTTTAAATGATGGAATTTTCCCGTATTTTGAGTAGAAATGCCAGAAAATCGCGTTTTTCTAACCTAACCTTAATCTCTCAAAGTTACTTGTGTGACCTAAATTTCAAAGTGGCGCCATTTCTCGACCTCTTAATGGATTTCGATGCACTATACGGCAATACAACGTTCTATTCCCGTAGATTAAGTTTAAATGATGGAATTTTCCCGTATTTTGAGTAGAAATGCCAGAAAATCGCGTTTTTCTAACCTAACACTAACCTCTAGCTCTCAAATTAAGAAATTATGGGATAAATCTAAGACAAGTCAATTATGGGATAGAAAGGCCAGAAAAGTCTTCAACTGCCATTTGCTGTTTCTAGAAAACGGCAAAAACACGAGTTACTGGCTTTTAAAGCTTAAAGGCACACAAGATCTAGGCTGTTTTCAGAAAAGGACCCTTAGAACCTAACACCCCCTTTTGTGAAAACAGGCTAGATCTTGTGTGCCTCTAAGCTTTAAAAGCCAGTAGCTCGTATTTTTAGCGTTATTATGAAAGGGCAAATGACAGTTTAAGACTTTTATGCACTTTCGATCGCGTAATTCATCTCTAGGTACATTAGGAGGGAGGGCGGGGGGGAGGGGGGGGGGGTGGTGGGCAGGATGAGTTCAACAATTTCAAAGTGGCGCCATTTCTCGACCTCTTAATGGATTTCGATGCACTATACGGCAATACAACGTTCTATTCCCGTAGATTAAGTTTAAATGATGGAATTTTCCCGTATTTTGAGTAGAAATGCCAGAAAATCGCGTTTTTCTAACCTAACCTTAATCTCTCAAAGTTACTTGTGTGACCTAAATTTCAAAGTGGCGCCATTTCTCGACCTCTTAATGGATTTCGATGCACTATACGGCAATACAACGTTCTATTCCCGTAGATTAAGTTTAAATGATGGAATTTTCCCGTATTTTGAGTAGAAATGCCAGAAAATCGCGTTTTTCTAACCTAACACTAACCTCTAGCTCTCAAATTAAGAAATTATGGGATAAATCTAAGACAAGTTAATTATGGGATAGAAAGGCCAGAAAAGTCTTCAACTGCCATTTGCTGTTTCTAGAAAACGGCAAAAACACGAGTTACTGGCTTTTAAAGCTTAAAGGCACACAAGAATTCTTGTGTGCCTCTAAGCTTTAAAAGCCAGTAGCTCGTATTTTTAGCGTTATTATGAAAGGGCAAATGACAGTTTAAGACTTTTATGCACTTTCGATCGCGTAATTCATCTCTAGGTACTTTAGGAGGGAGGGCGGGGGGGAGGGGGGGGGGGGGTGGTGGGCAGGATGAGTTCAACAATTTCAAAGTGGCGCCATTTCTCGACCTCTTAATGGATTTCGATGCACTATACGGCAATACAACGTTCTATTCCCGTAGATTAAGTTTAAATGATGGAATTTTCCCGTATTTTGAGTAGAAATGCCAGAAAATCGCGTTTTTCTAACCTAACCTTAATCTCTCAAAGTTACTTGTGTGACCTAAATTTCAAAGTGGCGCCATTTCTCGACCTCTTAATGGATTTCGATGCACTATACGGCAATACAACGTTCTATTCCCGTAGATTAAGTTTAAATGATGGAATTTTCCCGTATTTTGAGTAGAAATGCCAGAAAATCGCGTTTTTCTAACCTAACCTTAATCTCTCAAAGTTACTTGTGTGACCTAAATTTCAAAGTGGCGCCATTTCTCGACCTCTTAATGGATTTCGATGCACTATACGGCAATACAACGTTCTATTCCCGTAGATTAAGTTTAAATGATGGAATTTTCCCGTATTTTGAGTAGAAATGCCAGAAAATCGCGTTTTTCTAACCTAACACTAACCTCTAGCTCTCAAATTAAGAAATTATGGGATAAATCTAAGACAAGTCAATTATGGGATAGAAAGGCCAGAAAAGTCTTCAACTGCCATTTGCTGTTTCTAGAAAACGGCAAAAACACGAGTTACTGGCTTTTAAAGCTTAAAGGCACACAAGATCTAGGCTGTTTTCAGAAAAGGACCCTTAGAACCTAACACCCCCTTTTGTGAAAACAGGCTAGATCTTGTGTGCCTCTAAGCTTTAAAAGCCAGTAGCTCGTATTTTTAGCGTTATTATGAAAGGGCAAATGACAGTTTAAGACTTTTATGCACTTTCGATCGCGTAATTCATCTCTAGGTACTTTAGGAGGGAGGGCGGGGGGGAGGGGGGGGGGGGGTGGTGGGCAGGATGAGTTCAACAATTTCAAAGTGGCGCCATTTCTCGACCTCTTAATGGATTTCGATGCACTATACGGCAATACAACGTTCTATTCCCGTAGATTAAGTTTAAATGATGGAATTTTCCCGTATTTTGAGTAGAAATGCCAGAAAATCGCGTTTTTCTAACCTAACACTAACCTCTAGCTCTCAAATTAAGAAATTATGGGATAAATCTAAGACAAGTCAATTATGGGATAGAAAGGCCAGAAAAGTCTTCAACTGCCATTTGCTGTTTCTAGAAAACGGCAAAAACACGAGTTACTGGCTTTTAAAGCTTAAAGGCACACAAGATCTAGGCTGTTTTCAGAAAAGGACCCTTAGAACCTAACACCCCCTTTTGTGAAAACAGGCTAGATCTTGTGTGCCTCTAAGCTTTAAAAGCCAGTAGCTCGTATTTTTAGCGTTATTATGAAAGGGCAAATGACAGTTTAAGACTTTTATGCACTTTCGATCGCGTAATTCATCTCTAGGTACATTAGGAGGGAGGGCGGGGGGGAGGGGGGGGGGTGGTGGGCAGGATGAGTTCAACAATTTCAAAGTGGCGCCATTTCTCGACCTCTTAATGGATTTCGATGCACTATACGGCAATACAACGTTCTATTCCCGTAGATTAAGTTTAAATGATGGAATTTTCCCGTATTTTGAGTAGAAATGCCAGAAAATCGCGTTTTTCTAACCTAACCTTAATCTCTCAAAGTTACTTGTGTGACCTAAATTTCAAAGTGGCGCCATTTCTCGACCTCTTAATGGATTTCGATGCACTATACGGCAATACAACGTTCTATTCCCGTAGATTAAGTTTAAATGATGGAATTTTCCCGTATTTTGAGTAGAAATGCCAGAAAATCGCGTTTTTCTAACCTAACACTAACCTCTAGCTCTCAAATTAAGAAATTATGGGATAAATCTAAGACAAGTTAATTATGGGATAGAAAGGCCAGAAAAGTCTTCAACTGCCATTTGCTGTTTCTAGAAAACGGCAAAAACACGAGTTACTGGCTTTTAAAGCTTAAAGGCACACAAGAATTCTTGTGTGCCTCTAAGCTTTAAAAGCCAGTAGCTCGTATTTTTAGCGTTATTATGAAAGGGCAAATGACAGTTTAAGACTTTTATGCACTTTCGATCGCGTAATTCATCTCTAGGTACTTTAGGAGGGAGGGCGGGGGGGAGGGGGGGGGGGGTGGTGGGCAGGATGAGTTCAACAATTTCAAAGTGGCGCCATTTCTCGACCTCTTAATGGATTTCGATGCACTATACGGCAATACAACGTTCTATTCCCGTAGATTAAGTTTAAATGATGGAATTTTCCCGTATTTTGAGTAGAAATGCCAGAAAATCGCGTTTTTCTAACCTAACCTTAATCTCTCAAAGTTACTTGTGTGACCTAAATTTCAAAGTGGCGCCATTTCTCGACCTCTTAATGGATTTCGATGCACTATACGGCAATACAACGTTCTATTCCCGTAGATTAAGTTTAAATGATGGAATTTTCCCGTATTTTGAGTAGAAATGCCAGAAAATCGCGTTTTTCTAACCTAACCTTAATCTCTCAAAGTTACTTGTGTGACCTAAATTTCAAAGTGGCGCCATTTCTCGACCTCTTAATGGATTTCGATGCACTATACGGCAATACAACGTTCTATTCCCGTAGATTAAGTTTAAATGATGGAATTTTCCCGTATTTTGAGTAGAAATGCCAGAAAATCGCGTTTTTCTAACCTAACACTAACCTCTAGCTCTCAAATTAAGAAATTATGGGATAAATCTAAGACAAGTCAATTATGGGATAGAAAGGCCAGAAAAGTCTTCAACTGCCATTTGCTGTTTCTAGAAAACGGCAAAAACACGAGTTACTGGCTTTTAAAGCTTAAAGGCACACAAGATCTAGGCTGTTTTCAGAAAAGGACCCTTAGAACCTAACACCCCCTTTTGTGAAAACAGGCTAGATCTTGTGTGCCTCTAAGCTTTAAAAGCCAGTAGCTCGTATTTTTAGCGTTATTATGAAAGGGCAAATGACAGTTTAAGACTTTTATGCACTTTCGATCGCGTAATTCATCTCTAGGTACTTTAGGAGGGAGGGCGGGGGGGAGGGGGGGGGGGTGGTGGGCAGGATGAGTTCAACAATTTCAAAGTGGCGCCATTTCTCGACCTTTTAATGGATTTCGATGCACTATACGGCAATACAACGTTCTATTCCCGTAGATTAAGTTTAAATGATGGAATTTTCCCGTATTTTGAGTAGAAATGCCAGAAAATCGCGTTTTTCTAACCTAACACTAACCTCTAGCTCTCAAATTAAGAAATTATGGGATAAATCTAAGACAAGTCAATTATGGGATAGAAAGGCCAGAAAAGTCTTCAACTGCCATTTGCTGTTTCTAGAAAACGGCAAAAACACGAGTTACTGGCTTTTAAAGCTTAAAGGCACACAAGATCTAGGCTGTTTTCAGAAAAGGACCCTTAGAACCTAACACCCCCTTTTGTGAAAACAGGCTAGATCTTGTGTGCCTCTAAGCTTTAAAAGCCAGTAGCTCGTATTTTTAGCGTTATTATGAAAGGGCAAATGACAGTTTAAGACTTTTATGCACTTTCGATCGCGTAATTCATCTCTAGGTACTTTAGGAGGGAGGGCGGGGGGGAGGGGGGGGGGGGGTGGTGGGCAGGATGAGTTCAACAATTTCAAAGTGGCGCCATTTCTCGACCTCTTAATGGATTTCGATGCACTATACGGCAATACAACGTTCTATTCCCGTAGATTAAGTTTAAATGATGGAATTTTCCCGTATTTTGAGTAGAAATGCCAGAAAATCGCGTTTTTCTAACCTAACCTTAATCTCTCAAAGTTACTTGTGTGACCTAAATTTCAAAGTGGCGCCATTTCTCGACCTCTTAATGGATTTCGATGCACTATACGGCAATACAACGTTCTATTCCCGTAGATTAAGTTTAAATGATGGAATTTTCCCGTATTTTGAGTAGAAATGCCAGAAAATCGCGTTTTTCTAACCTAACACTAACCTCTAGCTCTCAAATTAAGAAATTATGGGATAAATCTAAGACAAGTTAATTATGGGATAGAAAGGCCAGAAAAGTCTTCAACTGCCATTTGCTGTTTCTAGAAAACGGCAAAAACACGAGTTACTGGCTTTTAAAGCTTAAAGGCACACAAGAATTCTTGTGTGCCTCTAAGCTTTAAAAGCCAGTAGCTCGTATTTTTAGCGTTATTATGAAAGGGCAAATGACAGTTTAAGACTTTTATGCACTTTCGATCGCGTAATTCATCTCTAGGTACTTTAGGAGGGAGGGCGGGGGGGAGGGGGGGGGGGGGTGGTGGGCAGGATGAGTTCAACAATTTCAAAGTGGCGCCATTTCTCGACCTCTTAATGGATTTCGATGCACTATACGGCAATACAACGTTCTATTCCCGTAGATTAAGTTTAAATGATGGAATTTTCCCGTATTTTGAGTAGAAATGCCAGAAAATCGCGTTTTTCTAACCTAACCTTAATCTCTCAAAGTTACTTGTGTGACCTAAATTTCAAAGTGGCGCCATTTCTCGACCTCTTAATGGATTTCGATGCACTATACGGCAATACAACGTTCTATTCCCGTAGATTAAGTTTAAATGATGGAATTTTCCCGTATTTTGAGTAGAAATGCCAGAAAATCGCGTTTTTCTAACCTAACCTTAATCTCTCAAAGTTACTTGTGTGACCTAAATTTCAAAGTGGCGCCATTTCTCGACCTCTTAATGGATTTCGATGCACTATACGGCAATACAACGTTCTATTCCCGTAGATTAAGTTTAAATGATGGAATTTTCCCGTATTTTGAGTAGAAATGCCAGAAAATCGCGTTTTTCTAACCTAACACTAACCTCTAGCTCTCAAATTAAGAAATTATGGGATAAATCTAAGACAAGTCAATTATGGGATAGAAAGGCCAGAAAAGTCTTCAACTGCCATTTGCTGTTTCTAGAAAACGGCAAAAACACGAGTTACTGGCTTTTAAAGCTTAAAGGCACACAAGATCTAGGCTGTTTTCAGAAAAGGACCCTTAGAACCTAACACCCCCTTTTGTGAAAACAGGCTAGATCTTGTGTGCCTCTAAGCTTTAAAAGCCAGTAGCTCGTATTTTTAGCGTTATTATGAAAGGGCAAATGACAGTTTAAGACTTTTATGCACTTTCGATCGCGTAATTCATCTCTAGGTACATTAGGAGGGAGGGCGGGGGGGAGGGGGGGGGGGGGGTGGTGGGCAGGATGAGTTCAACAATTTCAAAGTGGCGCCATTTCTCGACCTCTTAATGGATTTCGATGCACTATACGGCAATACAACGTTCTATTCCCGTAGATTAAGTTTAAATGATGGAATTTTCCCGTATTTTGAGTAGAAATGCCAGAAAATCGCGTTTTTCTAACCTAACCTTAATCTCTCAAAGTTACTTGTGTGACCTAAATTTCAAAGTGGCGCCATTTCTCGACCTCTTAATGGATTTCGATGCACTATACGGCAATACAACGTTCTATTCCCGTAGATTAAGTTTAAATGATGGAATTTTCCCGTATTTTGAGTAGAAATGCCAGAAAATCGCGTTTTTCTAACCTAACACTAACCTCTAGCTCTCAAATTAAGAAATTATGGGATAAATCTAAGACAAGTTAATTATGGGATAGAAAGGCCAGAAAAGTCTTCAACTGCCATTTGCTGTTTCTAGAAAACGGCAAAAACACGAGTTACTGGCTTTTAAAGCTTAAAGGCACACAAGAATTCTTGTGTGCCTCTAAGCTTTAAAAGCCAGTAGCTCGTATTTTTAGCGTTATTATGAAAGGGCAAATGACAGTTTAAGACTTTTATGCACTTTCGATCGCGTAATTCATCTCTAGGTACTTTAGGAGGGAGGGCGGGGGGGAGGGGGGGGGGGGTGGTGGGCAGGATGAGTTCAACAATTTCAAAGTGGCGCCATTTCTCGACCTCTTAATGGATTTCGATGCACTATACGGCAATACAACGTTCTATTCCCGTAGATTAAGTTTAAATGATGGAATTTTCCCGTATTTTGAGTAGAAATGCCAGAAAATCGCGTTTTTCTAACCTAACCTTAATCTCTCAAAGTTACTTGTGTGACCTAAATTTCAAAGTGGCGCCATTTCTCGACCTCTTAATGGATTTCGATGCACTATACGGCAATACAACGTTCTATTCCCGTAGATTAAGTTTAAATGATGGAATTTTCCCGTATTTTGAGTAGAAATGCCAGAAAATCGCGTTTTTCTAACCTAACCTTAATCTCTCAAAGTTACTTGTGTGACCTAAATTTCAAAGTGGCGCCATTTCTCGACCTCTTAATGGATTTCGATGCACTATACGGCAATACAACGTTCTATTCCCGTAGATTAAGTTTAAATGATGGAATTTTCCCGTATTTTGAGTAGAAATGCCAGAAAATCGCGTTTTTCTAACCTAACACTAACCTCTAGCTCTCAAATTAAGAAATTATGGGATAAATCTAAGACAAGTCAATTATGGGATAGAAAGGCCAGAAAAGTCTTCAACTGCCATTTGCTGTTTCTAGAAAACGGCAAAAACACGAGTTACTGGCTTTTAAAGCTTAAAGGCACACAAGATTCTTGTGTGCCTCTAAGCTTTAAAAGCCAGTAGCTCGTATTTTTAGCGTTATTATGAAAGGGCAAATGACAGTTTAAGACTTTTATGCACTTTCGATCGCGTAATTCATCTCTAGGTACTTTAGGAGGGAGGGCGGGGGGGAGGGGGGGGGGGGGTGGTGGGCAGGATGAGTTCAACAATTTCAAAGTGGCGCCATTTCTCGACCTCTTAATGGATTTCGATGCACTATACGGCAATACAACGTTCTATTCCCGTAGATTAAGTTTAAATGATGGAATTTTCCCGTATTTTGAGTAGAAATGCCAGAAAATCGCGTTTTTCTAACCTAACCTTAATCTCTCAAAGTTACTTGTGTGACCTAAATTTCAAAGTGGCGCCATTTCTCGACCTCTTAATGGATTTCGATGCACTATACGGCAATACAACGTTCTATTCCCGTAGATTAAGTTTAAATGATGGAATTTTCCCGTATTTTGAGTAGAAATGCCAGAAAATCGCGTTTTTCTAACCTAACCTTAATCTCTCAAAGTTACTTGTGTGACCTAAATTTCAAAGTGGCGCCATTTCTCGACCTCTTAATGGATTTCGATGCACTATACGGCAATACAACGTTCTATTCCCGTAGATTAAGTTTAAATGATGGAATTTTCCCGTATTTTGAGTAGAAATGCCAGAAAATCGCGTTTTTCTAACCTAACCTTAATCTCTCAAAGTTACTTGTGTGACCTAAATTTCAAAGTGGCGCCATTTCTCGACCTCTTAATGGATTTCGATGCACTATACGGCAATACAACGTTCTATTCCCGTAGATTAAGTTTAAATGATGGAATTTTCCCGTATTTTGAGTAGAAATGCCAGAAAATCGCGTTTTTCTAACCTAACACTAACCTCTAGCTCTCAAATTAAGAAATTATGGGATAAATCTAAGACAAGTCAATTATGGGATAGAAAGGCCAGAAAAGTCTTCAACTGCCATTTGCTGTTTCTAGAAAACGGCAAAAACACGAGTTACTGGCTTTTAAAGCTTAAAGGCACACAAGATTCTTGTGTGCCTCTAAGCTTTAAAAGCCAGTAGCTCGTATTTTTAGCGTTATTATGAAAGGGCAAATGACAGTTTAAGACTTTTATGCACTTTCGATCGCGTAATTCATCTCTAGGTACTTTAGGAGGGAGGGCGGGGGGGAGGGGGGGGGGGGGTGGTGGGCAGGATGAGTTCAACAATTTCAAAGTGGCGCCATTTCTCGACCTCTTAATGGATTTCGATGCACTATACGGCAATACAACGTTCTATTCCCGTAGATTAAGTTTAAATGATGGAATTTTCCCGTATTTTGAGTAGAAATGCCAGAAAATCGCGTTTTTCTAACCTAACCTTAATCTCTCAAAGTTACTTGTGTGACCTAAATTTCAAAGTGGCGCCATTTCTCGACCTCTTAATGGATTTCGATGCACTATACGGCAATACAACGTTCTATTCCCGTAGATTAAGTTTAAATGATGGAATTTTCCCGTATTTTGAGTAGAAATGCCAGAAAATCGCGTTTTTCTAACCTAACACTAACCTCTAGCTCTCAAATTAAGAAATTATGGGATAAATCTAAGACAAGTTAATTATGGGATAGAAAGGCCAGAAAAGTCTTCAACTGCCATTTGCTGTTTCTAGAAAACGGCAAAAACACGAGTTACTGGCTTTTAAAGCTTAAAGGCACACAAGAATTCTTGTGTGCCTCTAAGCTTTAAAAGCCAGTAGCTCGTATTTTTAGCGTTATTATGAAAGGGCAAATGACAGTTTAAGACTTTTATGCACTTTCGATCGCGTAATTCATCTCTAGGTACTTTAGGAGGGAGGGCGGGGGGGAGGGGGGGGGGTGGTGGGCAGGATGAGTTCAACAATTTCAAAGTGGCGCCATTTCTCGACCTCTTAATGGATTTCGATGCACTATACGGCAATACAACGTTCTATTCCCGTAGATTAAGTTTAAATGATGGAATTTTCCCGTATTTTGAGTAGAAATGCCAGAAAATCGCGTTTTTCTAACCTAACCTTAATCTCTCAAAGTTACTTGTGTGACCTAAATTTCAAAGTGGCGCCATTTCTCGACCTCTTAATGGATTTCGATGCACTATACGGCAATACAACGTTCTATTCCCGTAGATTAAGTTTAAATGATGGAATTTTCCCGTATTTTGAGTAGAAATGCCAGAAAATCGCGTTTTTCTAACCTAACCTTAATCTCTCAAAGTTACTTGTGTGACCTAAATTTCAAAGTGGCGCCATTTCTCGACCTCTTAATGGATTTCGATGCACTATACGGCAATACAACGTTCTATTCCCGTAGATTAAGTTTAAATGATGGAATTTTCCCGTATTTTGAGTAGAAATGCCAGAAAATCGCGTTTTTCTAACCTAACACTAACCTCTAGCTCTCAAATTAAGAAATTATGGGATAAATCTAAGACAAGTCAATTATGGGATAGAAAGGCCAGAAAAGTCTTCAACTGCCATTTGCTGTTTCTAGAAAACGGCAAAAACACGAGTTACTGGCTTTTAAAGCTTAAAGGCACACAAGATCTAGGCTGTTTTCAGAAAAGGACCCTTAGAACCTAACACCCCCTTTTGTGAAAACAGGCTAGATCTTGTGTGCCTCTAAGCTTTAAAAGCCAGTAGCTCGTATTTTTAGCGTTATTATGAAAGGGCAAATGACAGTTTAAGACTTTTATGCACTTTCGATCGCGTAATTCATCTCTAGGTACATTAGGAGGGAGGGCGGGGGGGAGGGGGGGGGGGTGGTGGGCAGGATGAGTTCAACAATTTCAAAGTGGCGCCATTTCTCGACCTCTTAATGGATTTCGATGCACTATACGGCAATACAACGTTCTATTCCCGTAGATTAAGTTTAAATGATGGAATTTTCCCGTATTTTGAGTAGAAATGCCAGAAAATCGCGTTTTTCTAACCTAACCTTAATCTCTCAAAGTTACTTGTGTGACCTAAATTTCAAAGTGGCGCCATTTCTCGACCTCTTAATGGATTTCGATGCACTATACGGCAATACAACGTTCTATTCCCGTAGATTAAGTTTAAATGATGGAATTTTCCCGTATTTTGAGTAGAAATGCCAGAAAATCGCGTTTTTCTAACCTAACACTAACCTCTAGCTCTCAAATTAAGAAATTATGGGATAAATCTAAGACAAGTTAATTATGGGATAGAAAGGCCAGAAAAGTCTTCAACTGCCATTTGCTGTTTCTAGAAAACGGCAAAAACACGAGTTACTGGCTTTTAAAGCTTAAAGGCACACAAGAATTCTTGTGTGCCTCTAAGCTTTAAAAGCCAGTAGCTCGTATTTTTAGCGTTATTATGAAAGGGCAAATGACAGTTTAAGACTTTTATGCACTTTCGATCGCGTAATTCATCTCTAGGTACTTTAGGAGGGAGGGCGGGGGGGAGGGGGGGGGGGTGGTGGGCAGGATGAGTTCAACAATTTCAAAGTGGCGCCATTTCCCGACCTCTTAATGGATTTCGATGCACTATACGGCAATACAACGTTCTATTCCCGTGGATTAAGTTTAAATGATGGAATTTTCCCGTATTTTGAGTAGAAATGCCAGAAAATCGCGTTTTTCTAACCTAACCTTAATCTCTCAAAGTTACTTGTGTGACCTAAATTTCAAAGTGGCGCCATTTCTCGACCTCTTAATGGATTTCGATGCACTATACGGCAATACAACGTTCTATTCCCGTAGATTAAGTTTAAATGATGGAATTTTCCCGTATTTTGAGTAGAAATGCCAGAAAATCGCGTTTTTCTAACCTAACCTTAATCTCTCAAAGTTACTTGTGTGACCTAAATTTCAAAGTGGCGCCATTTCTCGACCTCTTAATGGATTTCGATGCACTATACGGCAATACAACGTTCTATTCCCGTAGATTAAGTTTAAATGATGGAATTTTCCCGTATTTTGAGTAGAAATGCCAGAAAATCGCGTTTTTCTAACCTAACACTAACCTCTAGCTCTCAAATTAAGAAATTATGGGATAAATCTAAGACAAGTCAATTATGGGATAGAAAGGCCAGAAAAGTCTTCAACTGCCATTTGCTGTTTCTAGAAAACGGCAAAAACACGAGTTACTGGCTTTTAAAGCTTAAAGGCACACAAGATTCTTGTGTGCCTCTAAGCTTTAAAAGCCAGTAGCTCGTATTTTTAGCGTTATTATGAAAGGGCAAATGACAGTTTAAGACTTTTATGCACTTTCGATCGCGTAATTCATCTCTAGGTACTTTAGGAGGGAGGGCGGGGGGGAGGGGGGGGGGGGGGGGTGGTGGGCAGGATGAGTTCAACAATTTCAAAGTGGCGCCATTTCTCGACCTCTTAATGGATTTCGATGCACTATACGGCAATACAACGTTCTATTCCCGTAGATTAAGTTTAAATGATGGAATTTTCCCGTATTTTGAGTAGAAATGCCAGAAAATCGCGTTTTTCTAACCTAACCTTAATCTCTCAAAGTTACTTGTGTGACCTAAATTTCAAAGTGGCGCCATTTCTCGACCTCTTAATGGATTTCGATGCACTATACGGCAATACAACGTTCTATTCCCGTAGATTAAGTTTAAATGATGGAATTTTCCCGTATTTTGAGTAGAAATGCCAGAAAATCGCGTTTTTCTAACCTAACCTTAATCTCTCAAAGTTACTTGTGTGACCTAAATTTCAAAGTGGCGCCATTTCTCGACCTCTTAATGGATTTCGATGCACTATACGGCAATACAACGTTCTATTCCCGTAGATTAAGTTTAAATGATGGAATTTTCCCGTATTTTGAGTAGAAATGCCAGAAAATCGCGTTTTTCTAACCTAACACTAACCTCTAGCTCTCAAATTAAGAAATTATGGGATAAATCTAAGACAAGTCAATTATGGGATAGAAAGGCCAGAAAAGTCTTCAACTGCCATTTGCTGTTTCTAGAAAACGGCAAAAACACGAGTTACTGGCTTTTAAAGCTTAAAGGCACACAAGATTCTTGTGTGCCTCTAAGCTTTAAAAGCCAGTAGCTCGTATTTTTAGCGTTATTATGAAAGGGCAAATGACAGTTTAAGACTTTTATGCACTTTCGATCGCGTAATTCATCTCTAGGTACTTTAGGAGGGAGGGCGGGGGGGAGGGGGGGGGGGGGTGGTGGGCAGGATGAGTTCAACAATTTCAAAGTGGCGCCATTTCTCGACCTCTTAATGGATTTCGATGCACTATACGGCAATACAACGTTCTATTCCCGTAGATTAAGTTTAAATGATGGAATTTTCCCGTATTTTGAGTAGAAATGCCAGAAAATCGCGTTTTTCTAACCTAACCTTAATCTCTCAAAGTTACTTGTGTGACCTAAATTTCAAAGTGGCGCCATTTCTCGACCTCTTAATGGATTTCGATGCACTATACGGCAATACAACGTTCTATTCCCGTAGATTAAGTTTAAATGATGGAATTTTCCCGTATTTTGAGTAGAAATGCCAGAAAATCGCGTTTTTCTAACCTAACCTTAATCTCTCAAAGTTACTTGTGTGACCTAAATTTCAAAGTGGCGCCATTTCTCGACCTCTTAATGGATTTCGATGCACTATACGGCAATACAACGTTCTATTCCCGTAGATTAAGTTTAAATGATGGAATTTTCCCGTATTTTGAGTAGAAATGCCAGAAAATCGCGTTTTTCTAACCTAACACTAACCTCTAGCTCTCAAATTAAGAAATTATGGGATAAATCTAAGACAAGTTAATTATGGGATAGAAAGGCCAGAAAAGTCTTCAACTGCCATTTGCTGTTTCTAGAAAACGGCAAAAACACGAGTTACTGGCTTTTAAAGCTTAAAGGCACACAAGAATTCTTGTGTGCCTCTAAGCTTTAAAAGCCAGTAGCTCGTATTTTTAGCGTTATTATGAAAGGGCAAATGACAGTTTAAGACTTTTATGCACTTTCGGTCGCGTAATTCATCTCTAGGTACTTTAGGAGGGAGGGCGGGGGGGAGGGGGGGGGGGTGGTGGGCAGGATGAGTTCAACAATTTCAAAGTGGCGCCATTTCTCGACCTCTTAATGGATTTCGATGCACTATACGGCAATACAACGTTCTATTCCCGTAGATTAAGTTTAAATGATGGAATTTTCCCGTATTTTGAGTAGAAATGCCAGAAAATCGCGTTTTTCTAACCTAACCTTAATCTCTCAAAGTTACTTGTGTGACCTAAATTTCAAAGTGGCGCCATTTCTCGACCTCTTAATGGATTTCGATGCACTATACGGCAATACAACGTTCTATTCCCGTAGATTAAGTTTAAATGATGGAATTTTCCCGTATTTTGAGTAGAAATGCCAGAAAATCGCGTTTTTCTAACCTAACCTTAATCTCTCAAAGTTACTTGTGTGACCTAAATTTCAAAGTGGCGCCATTTCTCGACCTCTTAATGGATTTCGATGCACTATACGGCAATACAACGTTCTATTCCCGTAGATTAAGTTTAAATGATGGAATTTTCCCGTATTTTGAGTAGAAATGCCAGAAAATCGCGTTTTTCTAACCTAACACTAACCTCTAGCTCTCAAATTAAGAAATTATGGGATAAATCTAAGACAAGTCAATTATGGGATAGAAAGGCCAGAAAAGTCTTCAACTGCCATTTGCTGTTTCTAGAAAACGGCAAAAACACGAGTTACTGGCTTTTAAAGCTTAAAGGCACACAAGATTCTTGTGTGCCTCTAAGCTTTAAAAGCCAGTAGCTCGTATTTTTAGCGTTATTATGAAAGGGCAAATGACAGTTTAAGACTTTTATGCACTTTCGATCGCGTAATTCATCTCTAGGTACTTTAGGAGGGAGGGCGGGGGGGAGGGGGGGGGGGGGTGGTGGGCAGGATGAGTTCAACAATTTCAAAGTGGCGCCATTTCTCGACCTTTTAATGGATTTCGATGCACTATACGGCAATACAACGTTCTATTCCCGTAGATTAAGTTTAAATGATGGAATTTTCCCGTATTTAGAGTAGAAATGCCAGAAAATCGCGTTTTTCTAACCTAACCTTAATCTCTCAAAGTTACTTGTGTGACCTAAATTTCAAAGTGGCGCCATTTCTCGACCTCTTAATGGATTTCGATGCACTATACGGCAATACAACGTTCTATTCCCGTAGATTAAGTTTAAATGATGGAATTTTCCCGTATTTTGAGTAGAAATGCCAGAAAATCGCGTTTTTCTAACCTAACACTAACCTCTAGCTCTCAAATTAAGAAATTATGGGATAAATCTAAGACAAGTCAATTATGGGATAGAAAGGCCAGAAAAGTCTTCAACTGCCATTTGCTGTTTCTAGAAAACGGCAAAAACACGAGTTACTGGCTTTTAAAGCTTAAAGGCACACAAGATCTAGGCTGTTTTCAGAAAAGGACCCTTAGAACCTAACACCCCCTTTTGTGAAAACAGGCTAGATCTTGTGTGCCTCTAAGCTTTAAAAGCCAGTAGCTCGTATTTTTAGCGTTATTATGAAAGGGCAAATGACAGTTTAAGACTTTTATGCACTTTCGATCGCGTAATTCATCTCTAGGTACATTAGGAGGGAGGGCGGGGGGGAGGGGGGGGGGGGTGGTGGGCAGGATGAGTTCAACAATTTCAAAGTGGCGCCATTTCTCGACCTCTTAATGGATTTCGATGCACTATACGGCAATACAACGTTCTATTCCCGTAGATTAAGTTTAAATGATGGAATTTTCCCGTATTTTGAGTAGAAATGCCAGAAAATCGCGTTTTTCTAACCTAACCTTAATCTCTCAAAGTTACTTGTGTGACCTAAATTTCAAAGTGGCGCCATTTCTCGACCTCTTAATGGATTTCGATGCACTATACGGCAATACAACGTTCTATTCCCGTAGATTAAGTTTAAATGATGGAATTTTCCCGTATTTTGAGTAGAAATGCCAGAAAATCGCGTTTTTCTAACCTAACACTAACCTCTAGCTCTCAAATTAAGAAATTATGGGATAAATCTAAGACAAGTTAATTATGGGATAGAAAGGCCAGAAAAGTCTTCAACTGCCATTTGCTGTTTCTAGAAAACGGCAAAAACACGAGTTACTGGCTTTTAAAGCTTAAAGGCACACAAGAATTCTTGTGTGCCTCTAAGCTTTAAAAGCCAGTAGCTCGTATTTTTAGCGTTATTATGAAAGGGCAAATGACAGTTTAAGACTTTTATGCACTTTCGATCGCGTAATTCATCTCTAGGTACTTTAGGAGGGAGGGCGGGGGGGAGGGGGGGGGGGGGTGGTGGGCAGGATGAGTTCAACAATTTCAAAGTGGCGCCATTTCCCGACCTCTTAATGGATTTCGATGCACTATACGGCAATACAACGTTCTATTCCCGTGGATTAAGTTTAAATGATGGAATTTTCCCGTATTTTGAGTAGAAATGCCAGAAAATCGCGTTTTTCTAACCTAACCTTAATCTCTCAAAGTTACTTGTGTGACCTAAATTTCAAAGTGGCGCCATTTCTCGACCTCTTAATGGATTTCGATGCACTATACGGCAATACAACGTTCTATTCCCGTAGATTAAGTTTAAATGATGGAATTTTCCCGTATTTTGAGTAGAAATGCCAGAAAATCGCGTTTTTCTAACCTAACCTTAATCTCTCAAAGTTACTTGTGTGACCTAAATTTCAAAGTGGCGCCATTTCTCGACCTCTTAATGGATTTCGATGCACTATACGGCAATACAACGTTCTATTCCCGTAGATTAAGTTTAAATGATGGAATTTTCCCGTATTTTGAGTAGAAATGCCAGAAAATCGCGTTTTTCTAACCTAACACTAACCTCTAGCTCTCAAATTAAGAAATTATGGGATAAATCTAAGACAAGTCAATTATGGGATAGAAAGGCCAGAAAAGTCTTCAACTGCCATTTGCTGTTTCTAGAAAACGGCAAAAACACGAGTTACTGGCTTTTAAAGCTTAAAGGCACACAAGATCTAGGCTGTTTTCAGAAAAGGACCCTTAGAACCTAACACCCCCTTTTGTGAAAACAGGCTAGATCTTGTGTGCCTCTAAGCTTTAAAAGCCAGTAGCTCGTATTTTTAGCGTTATTATGAAAGGGCAAATGACAGTTTAAGACTTTTATGCACTTTCGATCGCGTAATTCATCTCTAGGTACATTAGGAGGGAGGGCGGGGGGGAGGGGGGGGGGGTGGTGGGCAGGATGAGTTCAACAATTTCAAAGTGGCGCCATTTCTCGACCTCTTAATGGATTTCGATGCACTATACGGCAATACAACGTTCTATTCCCGTAGATTAAGTTTAAATGATGGAATTTTCCCGTATTTTGAGTAGAAATGCCAGAAAATCGCGTTTTTCTAACCTAACCTTAATCTCTCAAAGTTACTTGTGTGACCTAAATTTCAAAGTGGCGCCATTTCTCGACCTCTTAATGGATTTCGATGCACTATACGGCAATACAACGTTCTATTCCCGTAGATTAAGTTTAAATGATGGAATTTTCCCGTATTTTGAGTAGAAATGCCAGAAAATCGCGTTTTTCTAACCTAACACTAACCTCTAGCTCTCAAATTAAGAAATTATGGGATAAATCTAAGACAAGTTAATTATGGGATAGAAAGGCCAGAAAAGTCTTCAACTGCCATTTGCTGTTTCTAGAAAACGGCAAAAACACGAGTTACTGGCTTTTAAAGCTTAAAGGCACACAAGAATTCTTGTGTGCCTCTAAGCTTTAAAAGCCAGTAGCTCGTATTTTTAGCGTTATTATGAAAGGGCAAATGACAGTTTAAGACTTTTATGCACTTTCGATCGCGTAATTCATCTCTAGGTACTTTAGGAGGGAGGGCGGGGGGGAGGGGGGGGGGGGTGGTGGGCAGGATGAGTTCAACAAATTCAAAGTGGCGCCATTTCCCGACCTCTTAATGGATTTCGATGCACTATACGGCAATACAACGTTCTATTCCCGTGGATTAAGTTTAAATGATGGAATTTTCCCGTATTTTGAGTAGAAATGCCAGAAAATCGCGTTTTTCTAACCTAACCTTAATCTCTCAAAGTTACTTGTGTGACCTAAATTTCAAAGTGGCGCCATTTCTCGACCTCTTAATGGATTTCGATGCACTATACGGCAATACAACGTTCTATTCCCGTAGATTAAGTTTAAATGATGGAATTTTCCCGTATTTTGAGTAGAAATGCCAGAAAATCGCGTTTTTCTAACCTAACCTTAATCTCTCAAAGTTACTTGTGTGACCTAAATTTCAAAGTGGCGCCATTTCTCGACCTCTTAATGGATTTCGATGCACTATACGGCAATACAACGTTCTATTCCCGTAGATTAAGTTTAAATGATGGAATTTTCCCGTATTTTGAGTAGAAATGCCAGAAAATCGCGTTTTTCTAACCTAACACTAACCTCTAGCTCTCAAATTAAGAAATTATGGGATAAATCTAAGACAAGTCAATTATGGGATAGAAAGGCCAGAAAAGTCTTCAACTGCCATTTGCTGTTTCTAGAAAACGGCAAAAACACGAGTTACTGGCTTTTAAAGCTTAAAGGCACACAAGATTCTTGTGTGCCTCTAAGCTTTAAAAGCCAGTAGCTCGTATTTTTAGCGTTATTATGAAAGGGCAAATGACAGTTTAAGACTTTTATGCACTTTCGATCGCGTAATTCATCTCTAGGTACTTTAGGAGGGAGGGCGGGGGGGAGGGGGGGGGGGGTGGTGGGCAGGATGAGTTCAACAATTTCAAAGTGGCGCCATTTCTCGACCTCTTAATGGATTTCGATGCACTATACGGCAATACAACGTTCTATTCCCGTAGATTAAGTTTAAATGATGGAATTTTCCCGTATTTTGAGTAGAAATGCCAGAAAATCGCGTTTTTCTAACCTAACCTTAATCTCTCAAAGTTACTTGTGTGACCTAAATTTCAAAGTGGCGCCATTTCTCGACCTCTTAATGGATTTCGATGCACTATACGGCAATACAACGTTCTATTCCCGTAGATTAAGTTTAAATGATGGAATTTTCCCGTATTTTGAGTAGAAATGCCAGAAAATCGCGTTTTTCTAACCTAACCTTAATCTCTCAAAGTTACTTGTGTGACCTAAATTTCAAAGTGGCGCCATTTCTCGACCTCTTAATGGATTTCGATGCACTATACGGCAATACAACGTTCTATTCCCGTAGATTAAGTTTAAATGATGGAATTTTCCCGTATTTTGAGTAGAAATGCCAGAAAATCGCGTTTTTCTAACCTAACACTAACCTCTAGCTCTCAAATTAAGAAATTATGGGATAAATCTAAGACAAGTCAATTATGGGATAGAAAGGCCAGAAAAGTCTTCAACTGCCATTTGCTGTTTCTAGAAAACGGCAAAAACACGAGTTACTGGCTTTTAAAGCTTAAAGGCACACAAGAATTCTTGTGTGCCTCTAAGCTTTAAAAGCCAGTAGCTCGTATTTTTAGCGTTATTATGAAAGGGCAAATGACAGTTTAAGACTTTTATGCACTTTCGGTCGCGTAATTCATCTCTAGGTACTTTAGGAGGGAGGGCGGGGGGGAGGGGGGGGGGGTGGTGGGCAGGATGAGTTCAACAATTTCAAAGTGGCGCCATTTCTCGACCTCTTAATGGATTTCGATGCACTATACGGCAATACAACGTTCTATTCCCGTAGATTAAGTTTAAATGATGGAATTTTCCCGTATTTTGAGTAGAAATGCCAGAAAATCGCGTTTTTCTAACCTAACCTTAATCTCTCAAAGTTACTTGTGTGACCTAAATTTCAAAGTGGCGCCATTTCTCGACCTCTTAATGGATTTCGATGCACTATACGGCAATACAACGTTCTATTCCCGTAGATTAAGTTTAAATGATGGAATTTTCCCGTATTTTGAGTAGAAATGCCAGAAAATCGCGTTTTTCTAACCTAACCTTAATCTCTCAAAGTTACTTGTGTGACCTAAATTTCAAAGTGGCGCCATTTCTCGACCTCTTAATGGATTTCGATGCACTATACGGCAATACAACGTTCTATTCCCGTAGATTAAGTTTAAATGATGGAATTTTCCCGTATTTTGAGTAGAAATGCCAGAAAATCGCGTTTTTCTAACCTAACACTAACCTCTAGCTCTCAAATTAAGAAATTATGGGATAAATCTAAGACAAGTCAATTATGGGATAGAAAGGCCAGAAAAGTCTTCAACTGCCATTTGCTGTTTCTAGAAAACGGCAAAAACACGAGTTACTGGCTTTTAAAGCTTAAAGGCACACAAGATTCTTGTGTGCCTCTAAGCTTTAAAAGCCAGTAGCTCGTATTTTTAGCGTTATTATGAAAGGGCAAATGACAGTTTAAGACTTTTATGCACTTTCGATCGCGTAATTCATCTCTAGGTACTTTAGGAGGGAGGGCGGGGGGGAGGGGGGGGGGGGGGGTGGTGGGCAGGATGAGTTCAACAATTTCAAAGTGGCGCCATTTCTCGACCTCTTAATGGATTTCGATGCACTATACGGCAATACAACGTTCTATTCCCGTAGATTAAGTTTAAATGATGGAATTTTCCCGTATTTTGAGTAGAAATGCCAGAAAATCGCGTTTTTCTAACCTAACCTTAATCTCTCAAAGTTACTTGTGTGACCTAAATTTCAAAGTGGCGCCATTTCTCGACCTCTTAATGGATTTCGATGCACTATACGGCAATACAACGTTCTATTCCCGTAGATTAAGTTTAAATGATGGAATTTTCCCGTATTTTGAGTAGAAATGCCAGAAAATCGCGTTTTTCTAACCTAACACTAACCTCTAGCTCTCAAATTAAGAAATTATGGGATAAATCTAAGACAAGTTAATTATGGGATAGAAAGGCCAGAAAAGTCTTCAACTGCCATTTGCTGTTTCTAGAAAACGGCAAAAACACGAGTTACTGGCTTTTAAAGCTTAAAGGCACACAAGAATTCTTGTGTGCCTCTAAGCTTTAAAAGCCAGTAGCTCGTATTTTTAGCGTTATTATGAAAGGGCAAATGACAGTTTAAGACTTTTATGCACTTTCGATCGCGTAATTCATCTCTAGGTACTTTAGGAGGGAGGGCGGGGGGGAGGGGGGGGGGGGTGGTGGGCAGGATGAGTTCAACAATTTCAAAGTGGCGCCATTTCTCGACCTCTTAATGGATTTCGATGCACTATACGGCAATACAACGTTCTATTCCCGTAGATTAAGTTTAAATGATGGAATTTTCCCGTATTTTGAGTAGAAATGCCAGAAAATCGCGTTTTTCTAACCTAACCTTAATCTCTCAAAGTTACTTGTGTGACCTAAATTTCAAAGTGGCGCCATTTCTCGACCTCTTAATGGATTTCGATGCACTATACGGCAATACAACGTTCTATTCCCGTAGATTAAGTTTAAATGATGGAATTTTCCCGTATTTTGAGTAGAAATGCCAGAAAATCGCGTTTTTCTAACCTAACCTTAATCTCTCAAAGTTACTTGTGTGACCTAAATTTCAAAGTGGCGCCATTTCTCGACCTCTTAATGGATTTCGATGCACTATACGGCAATACAACGTTCTATTCCCGTAGATTAAGTTTAAATGATGGAATTTTCCCGTATTTTGAGTAGAAATGCCAGAAAATCGCGTTTTTCTAACCTAACACTAACCTCTAGCTCTCAAATTAAGAAATTATGGGATAAATCTAAGACAAGTCAATTATGGGATAGAAAGGCCAGAAAAGTCTTCAACTGCCATTTGCTGTTTCTAGAAAACGGCAAAAACACGAGTTACTGGCTTTTAAAGCTTAAAGGCACACAAGATTCTTGTGTGCCTCTAAGCTTTAAAAGCCAGTAGCTCGTATTTTTAGCGTTATTATGAAAGGGCAAATGACAGTTTAAGACTTTTATGCACTTTCGATCGCGTAATTCATCTCTAGGTACTTTAGGAGGGAGGGCGGGGGGGAGGGGGGGGGGGGTGGTGGGCAGGATGAGTTCAACAATTTCAAAGTGGCGCCATTTCTCGACCTCTTAATGGATTTCGATGCACTATACGGCAATACAACGTTCTATTCCCGTAGATTAAGTTTAAATGATGGAATTTTCCCGTATTTTGAGTAGAAATGCCAGAAAATCGCGTTTTTCTAACCTAACCTTAATCTCTCAAAGTTACTTGTGTGACCTAAATTTCAAAGTGGCGCCATTTCTCGACCTCTTAATGGATTTCGATGCACTATACGGCAATACAACGTTCTATTCCCGTAGATTAAGTTTAAATGATGGAATTTTCCCGTATTTTGAGTAGAAATGCCAGAAAATCGCGTTTTTCTAACCTAACACTAACCTCTAGCTCTCAAATTAAGAAATTATGGGATAAATCTAAGACAAGTCAATTATGGGATAGAAAGGCCAGAAAAGTCTTCAACTGCCATTTGCTGTTTCTAGAAAACGGCAAAAACACGAGTTACTGGCTTTTAAAGCTTAAAGGCACACAAGATTCTTGTGTGCCTCTAAGCTTTAAAAGCCAGTAGCTCGTATTTTTAGCGTTATTATGAAAGGGCAAATGACAGTTTAAGACTTTTATGCACTTTCGATCGCGTAATTCATCTCTAGGTACTTTAGGAGGGAGGGCGGGGGGGAGGGGGGGGGGGTGGTGGGCAGGATGAGTTCAACAATTTCAAAGTGGCGCCATTTCTCGACCTCTTAATGGATTTCGATGCACTATACGGCAATACAACGTTCTATTCCCGTAGATTAAGTTTAAATGATGGAATTTTCCCGTATTTTGAGTAGAAATGCCAGAAAATCGCGTTTTTCTAACCTAACCTTAATCTCTCAAAGTTACTTGTGTGACCTAAATTTCAAAGTGGCGCCATTTCTCGACCTCTTAATGGATTTCGATGCACTATACGGCAATACAACGTTCTATTCCCGTAGATTAAGTTTAAATGATGGAATTTTCCCGTATTTTGAGTAGAAATGCCAGAAAATCGCGTTTTTCTAACCTAACACTAACCTCTAGCTCTCAAATTAAGAAATTATGGGATAAATCTAAGACAAGTTAATTATGGGATAGAAAGGCCAGAAAAGTCTTCAACTGCCATTTGCTGTTTCTAGAAAACGGCAAAAACACGAGTTACTGGCTTTTAAAGCTTAAAGGCACACAAGAATTCTTGTGTGCCTCTAAGCTTTAAAAGCCAGTAGCTCGTATTTTTAGCGTTATTATGAAAGGGCAAATGACAGTTTAAGACTTTTATGCACTTTCGATCGCGTAATTCATCTCTAGGTACTTTAGGAGGGAGGGCGGGGGGGAGGGGGGGGGGGTGGTGGGCAGGATGAGTTCAACAATTTCAAAGTGGCGCCATTTCTCGACCTCTTAATGGATTTCGATGCACTATACGGCAATACAACGTTCTATTCCCGTAGATTAAGTTTAAATGATGGAATTTTCCCGTATTTTGAGTAGAAATGCCAGAAAATCGCGTTTTTCTAACCTAACCTTAATCTCTCAAAGTTACTTGTGTGACCTAAATTTCAAAGTGGCGCCATTTCTCGACCTCTTAATGGATTTCGATGCACTATACGGCAATACAACGTTCTATTCCCGTAGATTAAGTTTAAATGATGGAATTTTCCCGTATTTTGAGTAGAAATGCCAGAAAATCGCGTTTTTCTAACCTAACCTTAATCTCTCAAAGTTACTTGTGTGACCTAAATTTCAAAGTGGCGCCATTTCTCGACCTCTTAATGGATTTCGATGCACTATACGGCAATACAACGTTCTATTCCCGTAGATTAAGTTTAAATGATGGAATTTTCCCGTATTTTGAGTAGAAATGCCAGAAAATCGCGTTTTTCTAACCTAACCTTAATCTCTCAAAGTTACTTGTGTGACCTAAATTTCAAAGTGGCGCCATTTCTCGACCTCTTAATGGATTTCGATGCACTATACGGCAATACAACGTTCTATTCCCGTAGATTAAGTTTAAATGATGGAATTTTCCCGTATTTTGAGTAGAAATGCCAGAAAATCGCGTTTTTCTAACCTAACACTAACCTCTAGCTCTCAAATTAAGAAATTATGGGATAAATCTAAGACAAGTCAATTATGGGATAGAAAGGCCAGAAAAGTCTTCAACTGCCATTTGCTGTTTCTAGAAAACGGCAAAAACACGAGTTACTGGCTTTTAAAGCTTAAAGGCACACAAGATTCTTGTGTGCCTCTAAGCTTTAAAAGCCAGTAGCTCGTATTTTTAGCGTTATTATGAAAGGGCAAATGACAGTTTAAGACTTTTATGCACTTTCGATCGCGTAATTCATCTCTAGGTACTTTAGGAGGGAGGGCGGGGGGGAGGGGGGGGGGGGGTGGTGGGCAGGATGAGTTCAACAATTTCAAAGTGGCGCCATTTCTCGACCTCTTAATGGATTTCGATGCACTATACGGCAATACAACGTTCTATTCCCGTAGATTAAGTTTAAATGATGGAATTTTCCCGTATTTTGAGTAGAAATGCCAGAAAATCGCGTTTTTCTAACCTAACCTTAATCTCTCAAAGTTACTTGTGTGACCTAAATTTCAAAGTGGCGCCATTTCTCGACCTCTTAATGGATTTCGATGCACTATACGGCAATACAACGTTCTATTCCCGTAGATTAAGTTTAAATGATGGAATTTTCCCGTATTTTGAGTAGAAATGCCAGAAAATCGCGTTTTTCTAACCTAACACTAACCTCTAGCTCTCAAATTAAGAAATTATGGGATAAATCTAAGACAAGTTAATTATGGGATAGAAAGGCCAGAAAAGTCTTCAACTGCCATTTGCTGTTTCTAGAAAACGGCAAAAACACGAGTTACTGGCTTTTAAAGCTTAAAGGCACACAAGAATTCTTGTGTGCCTCTAAGCTTTAAAAGCCAGTAGCTCGTATTTTTAGCGTTATTATGAAAGGGCAAATGACAGTTTAAGACTTTTATGCACTTTCGATCGCGTAATTCATCTCTAGGTACTTTAGGAGGGAGGGCGGGGGGGAGGGGGGGGGGGGTGGTGGGCAGGATGAGTTCAACAATTTCAAAGTGGCGCCATTTCTCGACCTCTTAATGGATTTCGATGCACTATACGGCAATACAACGTTCTATTCCCGTAGATTAAGTTTAAATGATGGAATTTTCCCGTATTTTGAGTAGAAATGCCAGAAAATCGCGTTTTTCTAACCTAACCTTAATCTCTCAAAGTTACTTGTGTGACCTAAATTTCAAAGTGGCGCCATTTCTCGACCTCTTAATGGATTTCGATGCACTATACGGCAATACAACGTTCTATTCCCGTAGATTAAGTTTAAATGATGGAATTTTCCCGTATTTTGAGTAGAAATGCCAGAAAATCGCGTTTTTCTAACCTAACCTTAATCTCTCAAAGTTACTTGTGTGACCTAAATTTCAAAGTGGCGCCATTTCTCGACCTCTTAATGGATTTCGATGCACTATACGGCAATACAACGTTCTATTCCCGTAGATTAAGTTTAAATGATGGAATTTTCCCGTATTTTGAGTAGAAATGCCAGAAAATCGCGTTTTTCTAACCTAACCTTAATCTCTCAAAGTTACTTGTGTGACCTAAATTTCAAAGTGGCGCCATTTCTCGACCTCTTAATGGATTTCGATGCACTATACGGCAATACAACGTTCTATTCCCGTAGATTAAGTTTAAATGATGGAATTTTCCCGTATTTTGAGTAGAAATGCCAGAAAATCGCGTTTTTCTAACCTAACCTTAATCTCTCAAAGTTACTTGTGTGACCTAAATTTCAAAGTGGCGCCATTTCTCGACCTCTTAATGGATTTCGATGCACTATACGGCAATACAACGTTCTATTCCCGTAGATTAAGTTTAAATGATGGAATTTTCCCGTATTTTGAGTAGAAATGCCAGAAAATCGCGTTTTTCTAACCTAACACTAACCTCTAGCTCTCAAATTAAGAAATTATGGGATAAATCTAAGACAAGTCAATTATGGGATAGAAAGGCCAGAAAAGTCTTCAACTGCCATTTGCTGTTTCTAGAAAACGGCAAAAACACGAGTTACTGGCTTTTAAAGCTTAAAGGCACACAAGATTCTTGTGTGCCTCTAAGCTTTAAAAGCCAGTAGCTCGTATTTTTAGCGTTATTATGAAAGGGCAAATGACAGTTTAAGACTTTTATGCACTTTCGATCGCGTAATTCATCTCTAGGTACTTTAGGAGGGAGGGCGGGGGGGAGGGGGGGGGGGGGTGGTGGGCAGGATGAGTTCAACAATTTCAAAGTGGCGCCATTTCTCGACCTCTTAATGGATTTCGATGCACTATACGGCAATACAACGTTCTATTCCCGTAGATTAAGTTTAAATGATGGAATTTTCCCGTATTTTGAGTAGAAATGCCAGAAAATCGCGTTTTTCTAACCTAACCTTAATCTCTCAAAGTTACTTGTGTGACCTAAATTTCAAAGTGGCGCCATTTCTCGACCTCTTAATGGATTTCGATGCACTATACGGCAATACAACGTTCTATTCCCGTAGATTAAGTTTAAATGATGGAATTTTCCCGTATTTTGAGTAGAAATGCCAGAAAATCGCGTTTTTCTAACCTAACACTAACCTCTAGCTCTCAAATTAAGAAATTATGGGATAAATCTAAGACAAGTCAATTATGGGATAGAAAGGCCAGAAAAGTCTTCAACTGCCATTTGCTGTTTCTAGAAAACGGCAAAAACACGAGTTACTGGCTTTTAAAGCTTAAAGGCACACAAGATTCTTGTGTGCCTCTAAGCTTTAAAAGCCAGTAGCTCGTATTTTTAGCGTTATTATGAAAGGGCAAATGACAGTTTAAGACTTTTATGCACTTTCGATCGCGTAATTCATCTCTAGGTACTTTAGGAGGGAGGGCGGGGGGGAGGGGGGGGGGGGTGGTGGGCAGGATGAGTTCAACAATTTCAAAGTGGCGCCATTTCTCGACCTCTTAATGGATTTCGATGCACTATACGGCAATACAACGTTCTATTCCCGTAGATTAAGTTTAAATGATGGAATTTTCCCGTATTTTGAGTAGAAATGCCAGAAAATCGCGTTTTTCTAACCTAACCTTAATCTCTCAAAGTTACTTGTGTGACCTAAATTTCAAAGTGCGCCATTTCTCGACCTCTTAATGGATTTCGATGCACTATACGGCAATACAACGTTCTATTCCCGTAGATTAAGTTTAAATGATGGAATTTTCCCGTATTTTGAGTAGAAATGCCAGAAAATCGCGTTTTTCTAACCTAACACTAACCTCTAGCTCTCAAATTAAGAAATTATGGGATAAATCTAAGACAAGTCAATTATGGGATAGAAAGGCCAGAAAAGTCTTCAACTGCCATTTGCTGTTTCTAGAAAACGGCAAAAACACGAGTTACTGGCTTTTAAAGCTTAAAGGCACACAAGATTCTTGTGTGCCTCTAAGCTTTAAAAGCCAGTAGCTCGTATTTTTAGCGTTATTATGAAAGGGCAAATGACAGTTTAAGACTTTTATGCACTTTCGATCGCGTAATTCATCTCTAGGTACTTTAGGAGGGAGGGCGGGGGGGAGGGGGGGGGGGTGGTGGGCAGGATGAGTTCAACAATTTCAAAGTGGCGCCATTTCTCGACCTCTTAATGGATTTCGATGCACTATACGGCAATACAACGTTCTATTCCCGTAGATTAAGTTTAAATGATGGAATTTTCCCGTATTTTGAGTAGAAATGCCAGAAAATCGCGTTTTTCTAACCTAACCTTAATCTCTCAAAGTTACTTGTGTGACCTAAATTTCAAAGTGGCGCCATTTCTCGACCTCTTAATGGATTTCGATGCACTATACGGCAATACAACGTTCTATTCCCGTAGATTAAGTTTAAATGATGGAATTTTCCCGTATTTTGAGTAGAAATGCCAGAAAATCGCGTTTTTCTAACCTAACACTAACCTCTAGCTCTCAAATTAAGAAATTATGGGATAAATCTAAGACAAGTTAATTATGGGATAGAAAGGCCAGAAAAGTCTTCAACTGCCATTTGCTGTTTCTAGAAAACGGCAAAAACACGAGTTACTGGCTTTTAAAGCTTAAAGGCACACAAGAATTCTTGTGTGCCTCTAAGCTTTAAAAGCCAGTAGCTCGTATTTTTAGCGTTATTATGAAAGGGCAAATGACAGTTTAAGACTTTTATGCACTTTCGATCGCGTAATTCATCTCTAGGTACTTTAGGAGGGAGGGCGGGGGGGAGGGGGGGGGGGGTGGTGGGCAGGATGAGTTCAACAATTTCAAAGTGGCGCCATTTCTCGACCTCTTAATGGATTTCGATGCACTATACGGCAATACAACGTTCTATTCCCGTAGATTAAGTTTAAATGATGGAATTTTCCCGTATTTTGAGTAGAAATGCCAGAAAATCGCGTTTTTCTAACCTAACCTTAATCTCTCAAAGTTACTTGTGTGACCTAAATTTCAAAGTGGCGCCATTTCTCGACCTCTTAATGGATTTCGATGCACTATACGGCAATACAACGTTCTATTCCCGTAGATTAAGTTTAAATGATGGAATTTTCCCGTATTTTGAGTAGAAATGCCAGAAAATCGCGTTTTTCTAACCTAACCTTAATCTCTCAAAGTTACTTGTGTGACCTAAATTTCAAAGTGGCGCCATTTCTCGACCTCTTAATGGATTTCGATGCACTATACGGCAATACAACGTTCTATTCCCGTAGATTAAGTTTAAATGATGGAATTTTCCCGTATTTTGAGTAGAAATGCCAGAAAATCGCGTTTTTCTAACCTAACCTTAATCTCTCAAAGTTACTTGTGTGACCTAAATTTCAAAGTGGCGCCATTTCTCGACCTCTTAATGGATTTCGATGCACTATACGGCAATACAACGTTCTATTCCCGTAGATTAAGTTTAAATGATGGAATTTTCCCGTATTTTGAGTAGAAATGCCAGAAAATCGCGTTTTTCTAACCTAACACTAACCTCTAGCTCTCAAATTAAGAAATTATGGGATAAATCTAAGACAAGTCAATTATGGGATAGAAAGGCCAGAAAAGTCTTCAACTGCCATTTGCTGTTTCTAGAAAACGGCAAAAACACGAGTTACTGGCTTTTAAAGCTTAAAGGCACACAAGATTCTTGTGTGCCTCTAAGCTTTAAAAGCCAGTAGCTCGTATTTTTAGCGTTATTATGAAAGGGCAAATGACAGTTTAAGACTTTTATGCACTTTCGATCGCGTAATTCATCTCTAGGTACTTTAGGAGGGAGGGCGGGGGGGAGGGGGGGGGGGGGGTGGTGGGCAGGATGGAGTTCAACAATTTCAAAGTGGCGCCATTTCTCGACCTCTTAATGGATTTCGATGCACTATACGGCAATACAACGTTCTATTCCCGTAGATTAAGTTTAAATGATGGAATTTTCCCGTATTTTGAGTAGAAATGCCAGAAAATCGCGTTTTTCTAACCTAACCTTAATCTCTCAAAGTTACTTGTGTGACCTAAATTTCAAAGTGGCGCCATTTCTCGACCTCTTAATGGATTTCGATGCACTATACGGCAATACAACGTTCTATTCCCGTAGATTAAGTTTAAATGATGGAATTTTCCCGTATTTTGAGTAGAAATGCCAGAAAATCGCGTTTTTCTAACCTAACACTAACCTCTAGCTCTCAAATTAAGAAATTATGGGATAAATCTAAGACAAGTTAATTATGGGATAGAAAGGCCAGAAAAGTCTTCAACTGCCATTTGCTGTTTCTAGAAAACGGCAAAAACACGAGTTACTGGCTTTTAAAGCTTAAAGGCACACAAGAATTCTTGTGTGCCTCTAAGCTTTAAAAGCCAGTAGCTCGTATTTTTAGCGTTATTATGAAAGGGCAAATGACAGTTTAAGACTTTTATGCACTTTCGATCGCGTAATTCATCTCTAGGTACTTTAGGAGGGAGGGCGGGGGGGAGGGGGGGGGGGGGTGGTGGGCAGGATGAGTTCAACAATTTCAAAGTGGCGCCATTTCTCGACCTCTTAATGGATTTCGATGCACTATACGGCAATACAACGTTCTATTCCCGTAGATTAAGTTTAAATGATGGAATTTTCCCGTATTTTGAGTAGAAATGCCAGAAAATCGCGTTTTTCTAACCTAACCTTAATCTCTCAAAGTTACTTGTGTGACCTAAATTTCAAAGTGGCGCCATTTCTCGACCTCTTAATGGATTTCGATGCACTATACGGCAATACAACGTTCTATTCCCGTAGATTAAGTTTAAATGATGGAATTTTCCCGTATTTTGAGTAGAAATGCCAGAAAATCGCGTTTTTCTAACCTAACCTTAATCTCTCAAAGTTACTTGTGTGACCTAAATTTCAAAGTGGCGCCATTTCTCGACCTCTTAATGGATTTCGATGCACTATACGGCAATACAACGTTCTATTCCCGTAGATTAAGTTTAAATGATGGAATTTTCCCGTATTTTGAGTAGAAATGCCAGAAAATCGCGTTTTTCTAACCTAACCTTAATCTCTCAAAGTTACTTGTGTGACCTAAATTTCAAAGTGGCGCCATTTCTCGACCTCTTAATGGATTTCGATGCACTATACGGCAATACAACGTTCTATTCCCGTAGATTAAGTTTAAATGATGGAATTTTCCCGTATTTTGAGTAGAAATGCCAGAAAATCGCGTTTTTCTAACCTAACCTTAATCTCTCAAAGTTACTTGTGTGACCTAAATTTCAAAGTGGCGCCATTTCTCGACCTCTTAATGGATTTCGATGCACTATACGGCAATACAACGTTCTATTCCCGTAGATTAAGTTTAAATGATGGAATTTTCCCGTATTTTGAGTAGAAATGCCAGAAAATCGCGTTTTTCTAACCTAACACTAACCTCTAGCTCTCAAATTAAGAAATTATGGGATAAATCTAAGACAAGTCAATTATGGGATAGAAAGGCCAGAAAAGTCTTCAACTGCCATTTGCTGTTTCTAGAAAACGGCAAAAACACGAGTTACTGGCTTTTAAAGCTTAAAGGCACACAAGATTCTTGTGTGCCTCTAAGCTTTAAAAGCCAGTAGCTCGTATTTTTAGCGTTATTATGAAAGGGCAAATGACAGTTTAAGACTTTTATGCACTTTCGATCGCGTAATTCATCTCTAGGTACTTTAGGAGGGAGGGCGGGGGGGAGGGGGGGGGGGGGGTGGTGGGCAGGATGAGTTCAACAATTTCAAAGTGGCGCCATTTCTCGACCTCTTAATGGATTTCGATGCACTATACGGCAATACAACGTTCTATTCCCGTAGATTAAGTTTAAATGATGGAATTTTCCCGTATTTTGAGTAGAAATGCCAGAAAATCGCGTTTTTCTAACCTAACCTTAATCTCTCAAAGTTACTTGTGTGACCTAAATTTCAAAGTGGCGCCATTTCTCGACCTCTTAATGGATTTCGATGCACTATACGGCAATACAACGTTCTATTCCCGTAGATTAAGTTTAAATGATGGAATTTTCCCG
>JAOWCC010001124.1:0-42735 GCA_030867875.1 Actinernus sp. WN-2022 | reverse complement strand
AATCAGGAATCAGGAATGATGAATGATGAGTCAGGAATCAGGAATGATGAATCAGGAATCAGGAATCAGGAATGATGAATCAGGAATCAGGAATCAGGAATGATGAATCAGGAATGATGAATGACGAATCAGGAATCAGGAATGATGAATCAGGAATGATGAATGATGAATCAGGAATGATGAATCAGGAATGATGAATCAGGAATCAGGAATGATGAATCAGGAATGAGGAATGAGGAATGATGAATGATGAATCAGGAATGATGAATGATGAATCAGGAATCAGAAATGATGAATCAGGAATGATGAATGATGAATCAGGAATGATGAATGATGAATCAGGAATGATGAATCAGGAATAATGAATCAGGAATGATGAATGATGAATCAGGAATGATGAATCAGGAATGATGAATCAGGAATCAGGAATGATGAATCAGGAATGATGAATGATGAATCAGGAATGATGAATGATGAATCAGGAATGATGAATCAGGAATCAGGAATGATGAATCAGGAATGATGAATGATGAATCAGGAATGATGAATGATGAATCAGGAATGATGAATCAGGAATCAGGAATCAGGAATGATGAATCAGGAATCAGGAATCAGGAATGATGAATCAGGAATGATGAATGACGAATCAGGAATGATGAATGATGAATCAGGAATGATGAATGATGAATCAGGAATCAGGAATGATGAATCAGGAATAAGGAATGATGAATCAGGAATGATGAATGATGAATGAGGAATGAGGAATGATGAATCAGGAATGAGGAATCAGGAATGATGAATCAGGAATCAGGAATCAGGAATGATGAATCAGGAATCAGGAATCAGGAATGATGAATCAGGAATGATGAATGACGAATTAGGAATGATGAATGATGAATCAGGAATGATGAATGATGAATCAGGAATCAGGAATGATGAATCAGGAATAAGGAATGATGAATCAGGAATGATGAATGATGAATCAGGAATGATGAATCAGGAATCAGGAATCAGGAATGATGAATGATGAGTCAGGAATCAGGAATGATGAATCAGGAATGATGAATCAGGAATCTGGAATGATGAATCAGGAATGATGAATGATGAATCAAGAATGATGAATGATGAATCAGGAATCAGGAATCAGGAATGATGAATGATGAGTCAGGAATCAGGAATGATGAATCAGGAATGATGAATCAGGAATCAGGAATCAGGAATGATTAATCAGGAATCAGGAATGATGAATCAGGAATGATGAATGATGAATCATGAATCAGGAATGATGAGTCAGGAATCAGGAATGATGAATCAGGAATGATGAATCAGGAATCAGGAATGATGAATGATGAATCAGGAATCAGCAATGATGAATCAGGAATCAGGAATGATGAATCAGGAATAAGGAATGATGAATCAGGAATGATGAATGATGAATCAGGAATCAGGAATGATGAATCAGGAATGATGAATCATGAATCATGAATCAGGAATGATGAGTCAGGAATCAGGAATGATGAATCAGGAATGATGAATCAGGAATCAGGAATGATGAATGATGAATCAGGAATCAGCAATGATGAATCAGGAATCAGGAATGATGAATCAGGAATCAGGAATCAGGAGTGATTAATCAGGAATAAGGAATGATGAATCAGGAATCAGGAATGATGTATCAGGAATGAGGAATGATCAATCAGGAATGAGGAATGATGAATCAGGAATGAGGATTGATGAATCAGGAATGAGGAATGATGAATCAGGAATCAGGAATGATGAATCAGGAATCAGGAATGATGAATCAGGAAAGAGGAATGATGAATCAGGAATCAGGAATCGTGAATCATGAATCAGGAATGATGAATCAGGAATCAGGAATGATGAATCAGGAATCAGGAATGATGAATCAGGAATCAGGAATGAGGAATGATGAATCAGGAATCATGAATGATGAATCGGGAATCAGGAATCAGAAATGATGAATCAGGAATGATGAATCAGGATTCAGGAATGATGAATCAGGAATCAGGAATGAAGAATCAGGAATGATGAATGATGAATCAGGAATGATGAATGATGAATCAGGAATGATGAATGATGAATCAGGAATGATGAATCAGGAATAAGGAATGATGAATCAGGAATGATGAATGATGAATCAGGAATGATGAATCAGGTATCAGGAATCAGGAATGATGAATGATGAGTCAGGAATCAGGAATGATGAATCAGGAATCAGGAATCAGGAATGATGAATCAGGAATCAGGAATCAGGAATGATGAATCAGGAATCAGGAATGATGTATCAGGAATGAGGAATGATCAATCAGGAATGAGGAATGATCAATCAGGAATGAGGATTGATGAATCAGGAATGAGGAATGATGAATCAGGAATCAGGAATGATGAATCAGGAATCAGGAATGATGAATCAGGAAAGAGGAATGATGAATCAGGAATCAGGAATCGTGAATCATGAATCAGGAATGATGAATCAGGAATCAGGAATGAGGAATGATGAATCAGGAATCATGAATGCTGAATCGGGAATCAGGAATCAGAAATGATGAATCAGGAATGATGAATCAGGATTCAGGAATGATGAATCAGGAATCAGGAATGATGAATCAGGAATGATGAATGATGAATCAGGAATGATGAATGATGAATCAGGAATGATGAATGATGAATCAGGAATGATGAATGACGAATCAGGAATGATGAATCAGGAATAAGGAATGATGAATCAGGAATGATGAATAATGAATCAGGAATGATGAATCAGGAATCAGGAATCAGGAATGATGAATGATGAGTCAGGAATCAGGAATGATGAATCAGGAATCAGGAATCAGGAATGATGAATCAGGAATCAGGAATCAGGAATGATGAATCAGGAATGATGAATGACGAATCAGGAATCAGGAATGATGAATCAGGAATGATGAATGATGAATCAGGAATGATGAATCAGGAATGATGAATCAGGAATCAGGAATCAGGAATGATGAATCAGGAATGAGGAATGAGGAATGATGAATGATGAATCAGGAATGATGAATGATGAATCAGGAATCAGAAATGATGAATCAGGAATGATGAATGATGAATCAGGAATGATGAATGATGAATCAGGAATGACGAATCAGGAATAATGAATCAGGAATGATGAATGATGAATCAGGAATGACGAATCAGGAATAATGAATCAGGAATGATGAATGATGAATCAGGAATGATGAATCAGGTATGATGAATCAGGAATCAGGAATGATGAATCAGGAATCAGGAATGATGAATCAGGAATGATGAATGATGAATCAGGAATGATGAATGATGAATCAGGAATGATGAATCAGGAATCAGGAATGATGAATCAGGAATGATGAATGATGAATCAGGAATGATGAATGATGAATCAGGAATGATGAATCAGGAATCAGGAATCAGGAATGATGAATCAGGAATCAGGAATCAGGAATGATGAATCAGGAATGATGAATGACGAATCAGGAATGATGAATGATGAATCAGGAATGATGAATGATGAATCAGGAATCAGGAATAATGAATCAGGAATAAGGAATGATGAATCAGGAATGATGAATGATGAATGAGGAATGAGGAATGATGAATCAGGAATCAGGAATCAGGAATGATGAATGATGAGTCAGGAATAAGGAATGATGAATCAGGAATGATGAATCAGGAATCTGGAATAATGAATCAGGAATGATGAATGATGAATCAGGAATCAGGAATGATGAATCAGGAATGATGAATGCTGAATCAGCGATGATGAATCAGGAATCAGCAATGATGAATCAGGAATCAGGAATGACGAATCAGGAATCAGGAATGATGAATCAGGAATGATGAATGATGAATCAGTATTCAGGAATGATGAATCAGGAATAAGGAATGATGAATCAGGAATGATGAATGATGAGTCAGGAATCAGGAATGATGAATCAGGAATGATGAATGATGAATCAGGAATCAGGAATGATGAATCAGGAATAAGGAATGATGAATCAGGAATGATGAATGATGAATCAGGAATCAGGAATGATGAATCAGGAATAAGGAATGATGAATCAGGAATGATGAATGATGAATCAGGAATGATGAATCAGGAATCAGGAATCAGGAATGATGAATGATGAGTCAGGAATCAGGAATGATGAATCAGGAATGATGAATCAGGAATGATGAATCAGGAATCTGGAATGATGAATCAGGAATCAGGAATGATGAATCAGGAATGATGAATGATGAATCAGGAATGATGAATGATGAATCAGGAATCAGGAATCAGGAATGATGAATGATGAGTCAGGAATCAGGAATGATGAATCAGGAATGATGAATCAGGAATCAGGAATGATGAATGATGAATCAGGAATCAGCAATGATGAATCAGGAATCAGGAATGATGAATCAGGAATCAGGAATCAGGAGTGATTAATCAGGAATAAGGAATGATGAATCAGGAATCAGGAATGATGTATCAGGAATGAGGAATGATCAATCAGGAATGAGGAATGATCAATCAGGAATGAGGATTGATGAATCAGGAATGAGGAATGATGAATCAGGAATCAGGATTGATGAATCAGGAATCAGGAATGATGAATCAGGAAAGAGGAATGATGAATCAGGAATCAGGAATCGTGAATCATGAATCAGGAATGATGAATCAGGAATCAGAAATGAGGAATGATGAATCAGGAATCATGAATGATGAATCGGGAATCAGGAATCAGAAATGATGAATCAGGAATGATGAATCAGGATTCAGGAATGATGATTCAGGAATCAGGAATGATGAATCAGGAATGATGAATGATGAATCAGGAATGATGAATGATGAATCAGGAATGATGAATGATGAATCAGGAATGATGAATGATGAATCAGGAATGATGAATGATGAATCAGGAATGATGAATCAGGAATAAGCAATGATGAATCAGGAATGATGAATGATGAATCAGGAATGATGAATCAGGAATCAGGAATCAGGAATCAGGAATGATGAATGATGAGTCAGGAATCAGGAATGATGAATCAGGAATCAGGAATCAGGAATGATGAATCAGGAATCAGGAATCAGGAATGATGAATCAGGAATGATGAATGACGAATCAGGAATCAGGAATGATGAATCAGGAATGATGAATGATGAATCAGGAATGATGAATCAGGAATGATGAATCAGGAATCAGGAATCAGGAATGATGAATCAGGAATGAGGAATGAGGAATGATGAATGATGAATCAGGAATGATGAATGATGAATCAGGAATCAGAAATGATGAATCAGGAATGATGAATGATGAATCAGGAATGATGAATGATGAATCAGGAATGATGAATCAGGAATAATGAATCAGGAATGATGAATGATGAATCAGGAATGATGAATCAGGAATGATGAATCAGGAATCAGGAATGATGAATCAGGAATGATGAATGATGAATGATGAATCAGGAATGATGAATCAGGAATCAGGAATGATGAATCAGGAATGATGAATGATGAATCAGGAATGATGAATGATGAATCAGGAATGATGAATCAGGAATCAGGAATCAGGAATGATGAATCAGGAATCAGGAATCAGGAATGATGAATCAGGAATGATGAATGACGAATCAGGAATGATGAATGATGAATCAGGAATGATGAATGATGAATCAGGAATCAGGAATGATGAATCAGGAATAAGGAATGATGAATCAGGAATGATGAATGATGAATGAGGAATGATGAATCAGGAATCAGGAATCAGGAATGATGAATGATGAGTCAGGAATAAGGAATGATGAATCAGGAATGATGAATCAGGAATCTGGAATAATGAATCAGGAATGATGAATGATGAATCAGGAATCAGGAATGATGAATCAGGAATCAGGAATGATGAATCAGGAAAGAGGAATGATGAATCAGGAATCAGGAATCGTGAATCATGAATCAGGAATGATGAATCAGGAATCAGGAATGATGAATCAGGAATCAGGAATGATGAATAAGGAATCAGGAATGATGAATCAGGAATCAGGAATGATGAATCAGGAATCAGGAATGATGAATCAGGAATGATGAATGATGAATCAGGAATGATGAATCAGGAATGATGAATCAGGAATCAGGAATCAGGAATGATGAATCAGGAATCAGGAATCAGGAATGATGAATCAGGAATGATGAATGACGAATCAGGAATGATGAATGATGAATCAGGAATGATGAATGATGAATCAGGAATCAGGAATGATGAATCAGGAATAAGGAATGATGAATCAGGAATGATGAATGATGAATCAGGAATGATGAATCAGGAATCAGGAATCAGGAATGATGAATGATGAGTCAGGAATCAGGAATGATGAATCAGGAATGATGAATCAGGAATCTGGAATGATGAATCAGGAATCAGGAATGATGAATCAGGAATGATGAATGATGAATCAAGAATGATGAATGATGAATCAGGAATCAGGAATCAGGACTGATGAATGATGAGTCAGGAATCAGGAATGATGAATCAGGAATGATGAATCAGGAATCATGAATCAGGAATGATGAGTCAGGAATCAGGAATGATGAATCAGGAATGATGAATCAGGAATCAGGAATGATGAATGATGAATCAGGAATCAGCAATGATGAATCAGGAATCAGGAATGATGAATCAGGAATAAGGAATGATGAATCAGGAATGATGAATGATGAATCAGGAATCAGGAATGATGAATCAGGAATGATGAATCAGGAATGATGAATCAGGAATGATGAATCAGGAATCAGGAATCAGGAATGATGAATCAGGAATCAGGAATCAGGAATGATGAATCAGGAATCATGAATGATGAATCAGGAATGATGAATGATGAATCAGGAATGAGGATTGATGAATCAGGGATCAGGAATGATGAATCAGGAATCAGGAATCAGGAGTGATGAATCAGGAATCAGCAATGATGAATCAGGAATCAGGAATGATGTATCAGGAATGAGGAATGATCAATCAGGAATGAGGAATGATGAATCAGGAATGATGAATGATGAATCAGGAATCAGGAATGATGAATCAGGAATGATGAATCATGAATCATGAATCAGGAATGATGAGTCAGGAATCAGGAATGATGAATCAGGAATGATGAATGATGAATCAGGAATGATGAATGATGAATCAGGAATCAGCAATGATGAATCAGGAATCAGGAATGATGAATCAGGAATCAGGAATCAGGAGTGATTAATCAGGAATAAGGAATGATGAATCAGGAATCAGGAATGATGTATCAGGAATGAGGAATGATCAATCAGGAATGAGGAATGATGAATCAGGAATGAGGATTGATGAATCAGGAATGAGGAATGATGAATCAGGAATTAGGAATGATGAATCAGGAATCAGGAATGATGAATCAGGAAAGAGGAATGATGAATCAGGAATCAGGAATCGTGAATCATGAATCAGGAATGATGAATCAGGAATCAGGAATGATGAATCAGGAATCAGGAATGATGAATCAGGAATCAGGAATGAGGAATGATGAATCAGGAATCATGAATGATGAATCGGGAATCAGGAATCAGAAATGATGAATCAGGAATGATGAATCAGGATTCAGGAATGATGAATCAGGAATCAGGAATGAAGAATCAGGAATGATGAATGATGAATCAGGAATGATGAATGATGAATCAGGAATGATGAATGATGAATCAGGAATGATGAATCAGGAATAAGGAATGATGAATCAGGAATGATGAATGATGAATCAGGAATGATGAATCAGGTATCAGGAATCAGGAATGATGAATGATGAGTCAGGAATCAGGAATGATGAATCAGGAATCAGGAATCAGGAATGATGAATCAGGAATCAGGAATCAGGAATGATGAATCAGGAATCAGGAATGATGTATCAGGAATGAGGAATGATCAATCAGGAATGAGGATTGATGAATCAGGAATGAGGAATGATGAATCAGGAATCAGGAATGATGAATCAGGAAAGAGGAATGATGAGTCAGGAATCAGGAATGATGAATCAGGAATGATGAATCAGGAATCTGGAATGATGAATCAGGAATGATGAATGATGAATCAAGAATGATGAATGATGAATCAGGAATCAGGAATCAGGAATGATGAATGATGAGTCAGGAATCAGGAATGATGAATCAGGAATCAGGAATCAGGAATGATGAATCAGGAATCAGGAATGATGAATCAGGAATGATGAATGATGAATCATGAATCAGGAATGATGAGTCAGGAATCAGGAATGATGAATCAGGAATGATGAATCAGGAATCAGGAATGATGAATGATGAATCAGGAATCAGCAATGATGAATCAGGAATCAGGAATGATGAATCAGGAATAAGGAATGATGAATCAGGAATGATGAATGATGAATCAGGAATCAGGAATGATGAATCAGGAATGATGAATCATGAATCATGAATCAGGAATGATGAGTCAGGAATCAGGAATGATGAATCAGGAATGATGAATCAGGAATCAGGAATGATGAATGATGAATCAGGAATCAGCAATGATGAATCAGGGATCAGGAATGATGAATCAGGAATCAGGAATCAGGAGTGATTAATCAGGAATAAGGAATGATGAATCAGGAATCAGGAATGATGTATCAGGAATGAGGAATGATCAATCAGGAATGAGGAATGATGAATCAGGAATGAGGATTGATGAATCAGGAATGAGGAATGATGAATCAGGAATTAGGAATGATGAATCAGGAATCAGGAATGATGAATCAGGAAAGAGGAATGATGAATCAGGAATCAGGAATCGTGAATCATGAATCAGGAATGATGAATCAGGAATCAGGAATGATGAATCAGGAATCAGGAATGATGAATCAGGAATCAGGAATGAGGAATGATGAATCAGGAATCATGAATGATGAATCGGGAATCAGGAATCAGAAATGATGAATCAGGAATGATGAATCAGGATTCAGGAATGATGAATCAGGAATCAGGAATGAAGAATCAGGAATGATGAATGATGAATCAGGAATGATGAATGATGAATCAGGAATGATGAATGATGAATCAGGAATGATGAATCAGGAATAAGGAATGATGAATCAGGAATGATGAATGATGAATCAGGAATGATGAATCAGGTATCAGGAATCAGGAATGATGAATGATGAGTCAGGAATCAGGAATGATGAATCAGGAATCAGGAATCAGGAATGATGAATCAGGAATCAGGAATCAGGAATGATGAATCAGGAATCAGGAATGATGTATCAGGAATGAGGAATGATCAATCAGGAATGAGGATTGATGAATCAGGAATGAGGAATGATGAATCAGGAATCAGGAATGATGAATCAGGAAAGAGGAATGATGAGTCAGGAATCAGGAATGATGAATCAGGAATGATGAATCAGGAATCTGGAATGATGAATCAGGAATGATGAATGATGAATCAAGAATGATGAATGATGAATCAGGAATCAGGAATCAGGAATGATGAATGATGAGTCAGGAATCAGGAATGATGAATCAGGAATGATGAATCAGGAATCAGGAATCAGGAATGATGAATCAGGAATCAGGAATGATGAATCAGGAATGATGAATGATGAATCATGAATCAGGAATGATGAATCAGGAATCAGGAATCAGGAATGATGAATCAGGAATCAGGAATCAGGAATGATGAATCAGGAATCAGGAATGATGTATCAGGAATGAGGAATGATCAATCAGGAATGAGGAATGATCAATCAGGAATGAGGATTGATGAATCAGGAATGAGGAATGATGAATCAGGAATCAGGAATGATGAATCAGGAATCAGGAATGATGAATCAGGAAAGAGGAATGATGAATCAGGAATCAGGAATCGTGAATCATGAATCAGGAATGATGAATCAGGAATCAGGAATGAGGAATGATGAATCAGGAATCATGAATGCTGAATCGGGAATCAGGAATCAGAAATGATGAATCAGGAATGATGAATCAGGATTCAGGAATGATGAATCAGGAATCAGGAATGATGAATCAGGAATGATGAATGATGAATCAGGAATGATGAATGATGAATCAGGAATGATGAATGATGAATCAGGAATGATGAATGACGAATCAGGAATGATGAATCAGGAATAAGGAATGATGAATCAGGAATGATGAATAATGAATCAGGAATGATGAATCAGGAATCAGAATCAGGAATGATGAATGATGAGTCAGGAATCAGGAATGATGAATCAGGAATCAGGAATCAGGAATGATGAATCAGGAATCAGGAATCAGGAATGATGAATCAGGAATGATGAATGACGAATCAGGAATGAGGAATGATGAATCAGGAATGATGAATGATGAATCAGGAATGATGAATCAGGAATGATGAATCAGGAATCAGGAATCAGGAATGATGAATCAGGAATGAGGAATGAGGAATGATGAATGATGAATCAGGAATGATGAATGATGAATCAGGAATCAGAAATGATGAATCAGGAATGATGAATGATGAATCAGGAATGATGAATGATGAATCAGGAATGACGAATCAGGAATAATGAATCAGGAATGATGAATGATGAATCAGGAATGACGAATCAGGAATAATGAATCAGGAATGATGAATGATGAATCAGGAATGATGAATCAGGTATGATGAATCAGGAATCAGGAATGATGAATCAGGAATCAGGAATGATGAATCAGGAATGATGAATGATGAATCAGGAATGATGAATGATGAATCAGGAATGATGAATCAGGAATCAGGAATGATGAATCAGGAATGATGAATGATGAATCAGGAATGATGAATGATGAATCAGGAATGATGAATCAGGAATCAGGAATCAGGAATGATGAATCAGGAATCAGGAATCAGGAATGATGAATCAGGAATGATGAATGACGAATCAGGAATGATGAATGATGAATCAGGAATGATGAATGATGAATCAGGAATCAGGAATAATGAATCAGGAATAAGGAATGATGAATCAGGAATGATGAATGATGAATGAGGAATGAGGAATGATGAATCAGGAATCAGGAATCAGGAATGATGAATGATGAGTCAGGAATAAGGAATGATGAATCAGGAATGATGAATCAGGAATCTGGAATAATGAATCAGGAATGATGAATGATGAATCAGGAATCAGGAATGATGAATCAGGAATGATGAATGCTGAATCAGCGATGATGAATCAGGAATCAGCAATGATGAATCAGGAATCAGGAATGACGAATCAGGAATCAGGAATGATGAATCAGGAATGATGAATGATGAATCAGTATTCAGGAATGATGAATCAGGAATAAGGAATGATGAATCAGGAATGATGAATGATGAGTCAGGAATCAGGAATGATGAATCAGGAATGATGAATGATGAATCAGGAATCAGGAATGATGAATCAGGAATAAGGAATGATGAATCAGGAATGATGAATGATGAATCAGGAATCAGGAATGATGAATCAGGAATAAGGAATGATGAATCAGGAATGATGAATGATGAATCAGGAATGATGAATCAGGAATCAGGAATCAGGAATGATGAATGATGAGTCAGGAATCAGGAATGATGAATCAGGAATGATGAATCAGGAATGATGAATCAGGAATCTGGAATGATGAATCAGGAATCAGGAATGATGAATCAGGAATGATGAATGATGAATCAGGAATGATGAATGATGAATCAGGAATCAGGAATCAGGAATGATGAATGATGAGTCAGGAATCAGGAATGATGAATCAGGAATGATGAATCAGGAATCAGGAATGATGAATGATGAATCAGGAATCAGCAATGATGAATCAGGAATCAGGAATGATGAATCAGGAATCAGGAATCAGGAGTGATTAATCAGGAATAAGGAATGATGAATCAGGAATCAGGAATGATGTATCAGGAATGAGGAATGATCAATCAGGAATGAGGAATGATGAATCAGGAATGAGGATTGATGAATCAGGAATGAGGAATGATGAATCAGGAATCAGGATTGATGAATCAGGAATCAGGAATGATGAATCAGGAAAGAGGAATGATGAATCAGGAATCAGGAATCGTGAATCATGAATCAGGAATGATGAATCAGGAATCAGAAATGAGGAATGATGAATCAGGAATCATGAATGATGAATCGGGAATCAGGAATCAGAAATGATGAATCAGGAATGATGAATCAGGATTCAGGAATGATGATTCAGGAATCAGGAATGATGAATCAGGAATGATGAATGATGAATCAGGAATGATGAATGATGAATCAGGAATGATGAATGATGAATCAGGAATGATGAATGATGAATCAGGAATGATGAATGATGAATCAGGAATGATGAATCAGGAATAAGCAATGATGAATCAGGAATGATGAATGATGAATCAGGAATGATGAATCAGGAATCAGGAATCAGGAATCAGGAATGATGAATGATGAGTCAGGAATCAGGAATGATGAATCAGGAATCAGGAATCAGGAATGATGAATCAGGAATCAGGAATCAGGAATGATGAATCAGGAATGATGAATGACGAATCAGGAATCAGGAATGATGAATCAGGAATGATGAATGATGAATCAGGAATGATGAATCAGGAATGATGAATCAGGAATCAGGAATCAGGAATGATGAATCAGGAATGAGGAATGAGGAATGATGAATGATGAATCAGGAATGATGAATGATGAATCAGGAATCAGAAATGATGAATCAGGAATGATGAATGATGAATCAGGAATGATGAATGATGAATCAGGAATGATGAATCAGGAATAATGAATCAGGAATGATGAATGATGAATCAGGAATGATGAATCAGGAATGATGAATCAGGAATCAGGAATGATGAATCAGGAATGATGAATGATGAATGATGAATCAGGAATGATGAATCAGGAATCAGGAATGATGAATCAGGAATGATGAATGATGAATCAGGAATGATGAATGATGAATCAGGAATGATGAATCAGGAATCAGGAATCAGGAATGATGAATCAGGAATCAGGAATCAGGAATGATGAATCAGGAATGATGAATGACGAATCAGGAATGATGAATGATGAATCAGGAATGATGAATGATGAATCAGGAATCAGGAATGATGAATCAGGAATAAGGAATGATGAATCAGGAATGATGAATGATGAATGAGGAATGATGAATCAGGAATCAGGAATCAGGAATGATGAATGATGAGTCAGGAATAAGGAATGATGAATCAGGAATGATGAATCAGGAATCTGGAATAATGAATCAGGAATGATGAATGATGAATCAGGAATCAGGAATGATGAATCAGGAATCAGGAATGATGAATCAGGAAAGAGGAATGATGAATCAGGAATCAGGAATCGTGAATCATGAATCAGGAATGATGAATCAGGAATCAGGAATGATGAATCAGGAATCAGGAATGATGAATAAGGAATCAGGAATGATGAATCAGGAATCAGGAATGATGAATCAGGAATCAGGAATGATGAATCAGGAATGATGAATGATGAATCAGGAATGATGAATCAGGAATGATGAATCAGGAATCAGGAATCAGGAATGATGAATCAGGAATCAGGAATCAGGAATGATGAATCAGGAATGATGAATGACGAATCAGGAATGATGAATGATGAATCAGGAATGATGAATGATGAATCAGGAATCAGGAATGATGAATCAGGAATAAGGAATGATGAATCAGGAATGATGAATGATGAATCAGGAATGATGAATCAGGAATCAGGAATCAGGAATGATGAATGATGAGTCAGGAATCAGGAATGATGAATCAGGAATGATGAATCAGGAATCTGAATGATGAATCAGGAATCAGGAATGATGAATCAGGAATGATGAATGATGAATCAAGAATGATGAATGATGAATCAGGAATCAGGAATCAGGACTGATGAATGATGAGTCAGGAATCAGGAATGATGAATCAGGAATGATGAATCAGGAATCATGAATCAGGAATGATGAGTCAGGAATCAGGAATGATGAATCAGGAATGATGAATCAGGAATCAGGAATGATGAATGATGAATCAGGAATCAGCAATGATGAATCAGGAATCAGGAATGATGAATCAGGAATAAGGAATGATGAATCAGGAATGATGAATGATGAATCAGGAATCAGGAATGATGAATCAGGAATGATGAATCAGGAATGATGAATCAGGAATGATGAATCAGGAATCAGGAATCAGGAATGATGAATCAGGAATCAGGAATCAGGAATGATGAATCAGGAATCATGAATGATGAATCAGGAATGATGAATGATGAATCAGGAATGAGGATTGATGAATCAGGGATCAGGAATGATGAATCAGGAATCAGGAATCAGGAGTGATGAATCAGGAATCAGCAATGATGAATCAGGAATCAGGAATGATGTATCAGGAATGAGGAATGATCAATCAGGAATGAGGAATGATGAATCAGGAATGATGAATGATGAATCAGGAATCAGGAATGATGAATCAGGAATGATGAATCATGAATCATGAATCAGGAATGATGAGTCAGGAATCAGGAATGATGAATCAGGAATGATGAATGATGAATCAGGAATGATGAATGATGAATCAGGAATCAGCAATGATGAATCAGGAATCAGGAATGATGAATCAGGAATCAGGAATCAGGAGTGATTAATCAGGAATAAGGAATGATGAATCAGGAATCAGGAATGATGTATCAGGAATGAGGAATGATCAATCAGGAATGAGGAATGATGAATCAGGAATGAGGATTGATGAATCAGGAATGAGGAATGATGAATCAGGAATTAGGAATGATGAATCAGGAATCAGGAATGATGAATCAGGAAAGAGGAATGATGAATCAGGAATCAGGAATCGTGAATCATGAATCAGGAATGATGAATCAGGAATCAGGAATGATGAATCAGGAATCAGGAATGATGAATCAGGAATCAGGAATGAGGAATGATGAATCAGGAATCATGAATGATGAATCGGGAATCAGGAATCAGAAATGATGAATCAGGAATGATGAATCAGGATTCAGGAATGATGAATCAGGAATCAGGAATGAAGAATCAGGAATGATGAATGATGAATCAGGAATGATGAATGATGAATCAGGAATGATGAATGATGAATCAGGAATGATGAATCAGGAATAAGGAATGATGAATCAGGAATGATGAATGATGAATCAGGAATGATGAATCAGGTATCAGGAATCAGGAATGATGAATGATGAGTCAGGAATCAGGAATGATGAATCAGGAATCAGGAATCAGGAATGATGAATCAGGAATCAGGAATCAGGAATGATGAATCAGGAATCAGGAATGATGTATCAGGAATGAGGAATGATCAATCAGGAATGAGGATTGATGAATCAGGAATGAGGAATGATGAATCAGGAATCAGGAATGATGAATCAGGAAAGAGGAATGATGAGTCAGGAATCAGGAATGATGAATCAGGAATGATGAATCAGGAATCTGGAATGATGAATCAGGAATGATGAATGATGAATCAAGAATGATGAATGATGAATCAGGAATCAGGAATCAGGAATGATGAATGATGAGTCAGGAATCAGGAATGATGAATCAGGAATCAGGAATCAGGAATGATGAATCAGGAATCAGGAATGATGAATCAGGAATGATGAATGATGAATCATGAATCAGGAATGATGAGTCAGGAATCAGGAATGATGAATCAGGAATGATGAATCAGGAATCAGGAATGATGAATGATGAATCAGGAATCAGCAATGATGAATCAGGAATCAGGAATGATGAATCAGGAATAAGGAATGATGAATCAGGAATGATGAATGATGAATCAGGAATCAGGAATGATGAATCAGGAATGATGAATCATGAATCATGAATCAGGAATGATGAGTCAGGAATCAGGAATGATGAATCAGGAATGATGAATCAGGAATCAGGAATGATGAATGATGAATCAGGAATCAGCAATGATGAATCAGGGATCAGGAATGATGAATCAGGAATCAGGAATCAGGAGTGATTAATCAGGAATAAGGAATGATGAATCAGGAATCAGGAATGATGTATCAGGAATGAGGAATGATCAATCAGGAATGAGGAATGATGAATCAGGAATGAGGATTGATGAATCAGGAATGAGGAATGATGAATCAGGAATTAGGAATGATGAATCAGGAATCAGGAATGATGAATCAGGAAAGAGGAATGATGAATCAGGAATCAGGAATCGTGAATCATGAATCAGGAATGATGAATCAGGAATCAGGAATGATGAATCAGGAATCAGGAATGATGAATCAGGAATCAGGAATGAGGAATGATGAATCAGGAATCATGAATGATGAATCGGGAATCAGGAATCAGAAATGATGAATCAGGAATGATGAATCAGGATTCAGGAATGATGAATCAGGAATCAGGAATGAAGAATCAGGAATGATGAATGATGAATCAGGAATGATGAATGATGAATCAGGAATGATGAATGATGAATCAGGAATGATGAATCAGGAATAAGGAATGATGAATCAGGAATGATGAATGATGAATCAGGAATGATGAATCAGGTATCAGGAATCAGGAATGATGAATGATGAGTCAGGAATCAGGAATGATGAATCAGGAATCAGGAATCAGGAATGATGAATCAGGAATCAGGAATCAGGAATGATGAATCAGGAATCAGGAATGATGTATCAGGAATGAGGAATGATCAATCAGGAATGAGGATTGATGAATCAGGAATGAGGAATGATGAATCAGGAATCAGGAATGATGAATCAGGAAAGAGGAATGATGAGTCAGGAATCAGGAATGATGAATCAGGAATGATGAATCAGGAATCTGGAATGATGAATCAGGAATGATGAATGATGAATCAAGAATGATGAATGATGAATCAGGAATCAGGAATCAGGAATGATGAATGATGAGTCAGGAATCAGGAATGATGAATCAGGAATGATGAATCAGGAATCAGGAATCAGGAATGATGAATCAGGAATCAGGAATGATGAATCAGGAATGATGAATGATGAATCATGAATCAGAATGATGAATCATGAATCAGGAATGATGAGTCAGGAATCAGGAATGATGAATCAGGAATGATGAATCAGGAATCAGGAATGATGAATGATGAATCAGGAATCAGCAATGATGAATCAGGAATCAGGAATGATGAATCAGGAATAAGGAATGATGAATCAGGAATGATGAATGATGAATCAGGAATCAGGAATGATGAATCAGGAATGATGAATCATGAATCATGAATCAGGAATGAAATCAGGAATGATGAATCAGGAATGATGAATCAGGAATCAGGAATGATGAATGATGAATCAGGAATCAGCAATGATGAATCAGGGATCAGGAATGATGAATCAGGAATCAGGAATCAGGAGTGATTAATCAGAATAAGGAATGATGAATCAGGAATCAGGAATGATGTATCAGGAATGAGGAATGATCAATCAGAATGAGGAATGATGAATCAGGAATGATGAATGATGAATCAGGAATCAGGAATGATGATCAGGAATGATGAATCATGAATCATGAATCAGGAATGATGAGTCAGGAATCAGGGAATGATGAATCAGGAATGATGAATGATGAATCAGGAATGATGAATGATGAATCAGGAATCAGCAATGATGAATCAGGAATCAGGAATGATGAATCAGGAATCAGGAATCAGGAGTGATTAATCAGGAATAAGGAATGATGAATCAGGAATCAGGAATGATGTATCAGGAATGAGGAATGATCAATCAGGAATGAGGAATGATGAATCAGGAATGAGGATTGATGAATCAGGAATGAGGAATTGATGAATCAGGAATTAGGAATGATGAATCAGGAATCAGGAATGATGAATCTGAAAGAGGAATGATGCATCAGGAATCAGGAATCGTGAATCATGAATCAGGAATGATGAATCAGGAATCAGGAATGATGAATCAGGAATCAGGAATGATGAATCAGGAATCAGGAATGAGGAATGATGAATCAGGAATCATGAATGATGAATCGGGAATCAGGAATCAGAAATGATGAATCAGGAATGATGAATCAGGATTCAGGAATGATGAATCAGGAATCAGGAATGAAGAATCAGGAATGATGAATGATGAATCAGGAATGATGAATGATGAATCAGGAATGATGAATGATGAATCAGGAATGATGAATCAGGAATAAGGAATGATGAATCAGGAATGATGAATGATGAATCAGGAATGATGAATCAGGTATCAGGAATCAGGAATGATGAATGATGAGTCAGGAATCAGGAATGATGAATCAGGAATCAGGAATCAGGAATGATGAATCAGGAATCAGGAATCAGGAATGATGAATCAGAATCAGGAATGATGTATCAGGAATGAGGAATGATCAATCAGGAATGAGGATTGATGAATCAGGAATGAGAAAGATGAATCAGGAATCAGGAATGATGAATCAGGAAAAGAGGAATGATGAATCAGGAAAGAGGAATGATGAATCAGGAATCAGGAATCGTGAATCATGAATCAGGAATGATGAATCAGGAATCAGGAATGATGAATCAGGAATCAGGAATGATGAATCAGGAATCAGGAATGATGAATCAGGAATCAGGAATGATGAATCAGGAATGATGATGATGAATCAGGAATGATGAATCAGAATGATGAATCAGATCAGGAATCAGGAATGATGAATCAGGAATCAGGAATCAGGAATGATGAATCAGGAATGATGAATGACGAATTAGGAATGATGAATGATGAATCAGGAATGATGAATGATGAATCAGGAATCAGGAATGATGAATCAGGAATAAGGAATGAATGAATCAGGAATGATGAATGATGAATCAGGAATGATGAATCAGGAATCAGGAATCAGGAATGATGAATGATGAGTCAGGAATCAGGAATGATGAATCAGGAATGATGAATCAGGAATCTGGAATGATGAATCAGGAATGATGAATGATGAATCAAGAATGATGAATGATGAATCAGGAATCAGGAATCAGGAATGATGAATGATGAGTCAGGAATCAGGAATGATGAATCAGGAATGATGAATGATGAATGATGAATCAGGAATGATGAGTCAGGAATCAGGAATGATGAATCAGGAATGATGAATGATGAATCATGAATCAGGAATGATGAGTCAGGAATCAGGAATGATGAATCAGAATGATGAATCAGGAATCAGGAATGATGAATGATGAATCAGGAATCAGCAATGATGAATCAGGAATCAGGAATGATGAATCAGGAATAAGGAATGATGAATCAGAATGATGAATGATGAATCAGGAATGATGAATGATGAATCAGGAATGACGAATCAGGAATAATGAATCAGAATGATGAATGATGAATCAGGAATGATGAATCAGGAATGATGAATCAGGAATCAGGAATGATGAATCAGGAATGATGAATGATGAATCAAGAATGATGAATGATGAATCAGGAATGATGAATCAGGAATCAGGATGATGAATCAGGAATGAGGAATGATGAATCAGGAATGATGAATGATGAATCAGGAATGATGAATCAGGAATCAGGAATCAGGAATGATGAATCAGGAATCAGGAATCAGGAATGATGAATCAGGAATGATGAATGACGAATCAGGAATGATGAATGATGAATCAGGAATGATGAATGATGAATCAGGAATCAGGAATGATGAATCAGGAATAAGGAATGATGATCAGGAATGATGAATGATGAATGAGGAATGATGAATCAGGAATCAGGAATCAGGAATGATGAATGATGAGTCAGGAATAAGGAATGATGAATCAGGAATGATGAATCAGGAATCTGGAATAATGAATCAGGAATGATGAATGATGAATCAGGGAATCAGGAATGATGAATCAGGAATGATGAATGCTGAATCAGCGATGATGAATCAGAATCAGCAATGATGAATCAGGAATCAGGAATGACGAATCAGGAATCAGGAATGATGAATCAGGAATGATGAATGATGAATCAGGAATGATGAATGATGAGTCAGGAATCAGGAATGATGAATCAGGAATGATGAATGATGATCAGGAATCAGGAATGATGAATCAGGAATAAGGAATGATGAATCAGGAATGATGAATGATGAATCAGGAATCAGGAATGATGAATCAGGAATAAGGAATGATGAATCAGGAATGATGAATGATGAATCAGGAATGATGAATCAGGAATCAGGAATCAGGAATGATGAATGATGAGTCAGGAATCAGGAATGATGAATCAGGAATGATGAATCAGGAATGATGAATCAGGAATCTGGAATGATGAATCAGGAATCAGGAATGATGAATCAGGAATGATGAATGATGAATCAGGAATGATGAATGATGAATCAGGAATCAGGAATGATGAATGATGAGTCAGGAATCAGGAATGATGAATCAGGAATGATGAATCAGGAATCAGGAATGATGAATGATGAATCAGGAATCAGCAATGATGAATCAGGAATCAGGAATGATGAATCAGGAATCAGGAATCAGGAGTGATTAATCAGGAATAAGGAATGATGAATCAGGAATCAGGAATGATGTATCAGGAATGAGGAATGATCAATCAGGAATGGGAATGATGAATCAGGAATGAGGATTGATGAATCAGGAATGAGGAATGATGAATCAGGAATCAGGATTGATGAATCAGGAATCAGGAATGATGAATCAGGAAAGAGGAATGATGAATCAGGAATCAGGAATCGTGAATCATGAATCAGGAATGATGAATCAGGAATCAGAAATGAGGAATGATGAATCAGGAATCATGAATGATGAATCGGGAATCAGGAATCAGAAATGATGAATCAGGAATGATGAATCAGGATTCAGGGAATGATGAATCAGGAATCAGGAATGATGAATCAGGAATGATGAATGATGAATCAGGAATGATGAATGATGAATCAGGAATGATGATGATGAATCAGGAATGATGAATGATGAATCAGGAATGATGAATGATGATCAGGAATGATGAATCAGGAATAAGCAATGATGAATCAGGAATGATGAATGATGAATCAGGAATGATGAATCAGGAATCAGGAATCAGAATCAGGATGATGAATGATGAGTCAGGAATCAGGAATGATGAATCAGGAATCAGGAATCAGGAATGATGAATCAGGAATCAGGAATCAGGAATGATGAATCAGGAATGATGAATGACGAAATCAGGAATCAGGAATGATGAATCAGGAATGATGAATGATGAATCAGGAATGATGAATCAGGAATGATGAATCAGGAATCAGGAATCAGGAATGATGAATCAGGAATGAGGAATGAGGAATGATGAATGATGAATCAGGAATGATGAATGATGAATCAGTATCAGAATGATGAATCAGGAATGATGAATGATGAATCAGGAATGATGAATGATGAATCAGGAATGATGAATCAGAATATGAATCAGGAATGATGAATGATGAATCAGGAATGATGAATCAGGAATGATGAATCAGGAATCAGGAATGATGAATCAGGAATGATGAATGATGAATCAGGAATGATGAATGATGAATCAGGAATGATGAATCAGGAATCAGGAATGATGAATCAGGAATGATGAATGATGAATCAGGAATGATAATGATGAATCAGGAATGATGAATCAGGAATCAGGAATCAGGAATGATGAATCAGGAATCAGGAATCAGGAATGATGAATCAGGGAATGATGAATGACGAATCAGGAATGATGAATGATGAATCAGGAATGATGAATGATGAATCAGGAATCAGGAATGATGAATCAGGAATAAGGAATGATGAATCAGGAATGATGAATGATGAATGAGGAATGATGAATCAGGAATCAGGAATCAGGAATGATGAATGATGAATCAGGAATCAGGAATGATGAATCAGGAAAGAGGAATGATGAATCAGGAAAGAGGAATGATGAATCAGGAATCAGGAATCGTGAATCATGAATCAGGAATGATGAATCAGGAATCAGGAATGATGAATCAGGAATCAGGAATGATGAATCAGGAATCAGGAATGATGAATCAGGAATCAGGAATGATGAATCAGGAATGATGAATGATGAATCAGGAATGATGAATCAGGAATGATGAATCAGGAATCAGGAATCAGGAATGATGAATCAGGAATCAGGAATCAGGAATGATGAATCAGGAATGATGAATGACGAATTAGGAATGATGAATGATGAATCAGGAATGATGAATGATGAATCAGGAATCAGGAATGATGAATCAGGAATAAGGAATGATGAATCAGGAATGATGAATGATGAATCAGGAATGATGAATCAGGAATCAGGAATCAGGAATGATGAATGATGAGTCAGGAATCAGGAATGATGATCAGGAATGATGAATCAGGAATCTGGAATGATGAATCAGGAATGATGAATGATGAATCAAGAATGATGAATGATGAATCAGTAATCAGGAATCAGGAATGATGAATCAGGAATCAGGAATCAGAATGATGAATCAGGAATGATGAATGACGAATCAGGAATCAGGAATGATGAATCAGGAATGATGAATGATGAATCAGGAATGATGAATCAGGAATGATGAATCAGGAATCAGGAATCAGGAATGATGAATCAGGAATGAGGAATGAGGAATGATGAATGATGAATCAGGAATGATGAATGATGAATCAGGAATCAGAAATGATGAATCAGGAATGATGAATGATGAATCAGGAATGATGAATGATGAATCAGGATGATGAATCAGGAATAATGAATCAGGAATGATGAATGATGAATCAGGAATGATGAATCAGGAATGATGAATCAGGAATCAGGAATGATGAATCAGGAATGATGAATGATGAATCAGGAATGATGAATGATGAATCAGGAATGATGAATCAGGAATCAGGAATGATGAATCAGGAATGATGAATGATGAATCAGGAATGATGAATGATGAATCAGGAATGATGAATCAGGAATCAGGAATCAGGAATGATGAATCAGGAATCAGGAATCAGGAATGATGAATCAGGAATGATGAATGACGAATCAGGAATGATGAATGATGAATCAGGAATGATGAATGATGAATCAGGAATCAGGAATGATGAATCAGGAATAAGGAATGATGAATCAGGAATGATGAAGATGAATGAGGAATGATGAATCAGGAATCAGGAATCAGGAATGATGAATGATGAATCAGGAATCAGGAATGATGAATCAGGAAAGAGGAATGATGAATCAGGAAAGAGGATGATGAATCAGGAAATCAGGAATCGTGAATCATGAATCAGGAATGATGAATCAGGAATCAGAATGATGAATCAGGAATCAGGAATGATGAATCAGGAATCAGGAATGATGGAATCAGGAATCAGGAATGATGAATCAGGAATGATGAATGATGAATCAGGAATGATGAATCAGGAATGATGAATCAGGAATCAGAATCAGGAATGATGAATCAGGAATCAGGAATCAGGAATGAGGAATCAGGAATGATGAATGACGAATTAGGAATGATGAATGATGAATCAGGAATGATGAATGATGGAATCAGGAATCAGGAATGATGAATCAGGAATAAGGAATGATGAATCAGGAATGATGAATGATGAATCAGGAATGATGAATCAGGAATCAGGAATCAGGAATGATGAATGATGAGTCAGGAATCAGAATGATGAATCAGGAATGATGAATCAGGAATGCTGGAATGATGAATCAGGAATGATGAATGATGAATCAAGAATGATGAATGATGAATCAGGAATCAGGAATCAGGAATGATGAATGATGAGTCAGAATCAGGAATGATGAATCAGGAATGATGAATGATGAATGATGAATCAGGAATGATGAGTCAGGAATCAGGAATGATGAATCAGGAATGATGAATGATGAATCATGAATCAGGAATGATGAGTCAGGAATCAGGAATGATGATCAGGAATGATGAATCAGGAATCAGGAATGATGAATGATGAATCAGGAATCAGCAATGATGAATCAGGAATCAGGAATGATGAATCAGGAATAAGGAATGATGAATCAGGAATGATGAATGATGAATCAGGAATGATGAATGATGAATCAGGAATGACGAATCAGGAATAATGAATCAGGAATGATGAATGATGAATCAGGAATGATGAATCAGGAATGATGAATCAGGAATCAGGAATGATGAATCAGGAATGATGAATGTTGAATCAGGAATGATGAATGATGAATCAGGAATGATGAATCAGGAATCAGTGAATGATGAATCAGGAATGATGAATGATGAATCAGGAATGATGAATGATGAATCCAGGAATGATGAATCAGGAGTCAGGAATGATGAATCAGGAATCAGGAATCAGGAATGATGAATCAGGAATGATGAATGACGAATCAGGAATGATGAATGATGAATCAGGAATGATGAATGATGAATCAGGAATCAGGAATGATGAATCAGGAATAAGGAATGATGAATCAGGAATGATGAATGATGAATGAGGAAATGATGAATCAGGAATCAGGAATCAGGAATGATGAATGATGAGTCAGGAATAAGGAATGATGAATCAGGAATGATGAATCAGGAATCTGCAATAATGAATCAGGAATGATGAATGATGAATCAGGAATCAGGAATGATGAATCAGGAATGATGAATGCTGAATCAGCGATGATGAATCAGGAATCAGCAATGATGAATCAGGAATCAGGAATGACGAATCAGGAATCAGGAATGATGAATCAGGAATGATGAATGATGAATCAGGAATGATGAATGATGAGTCAGGAATCAGGAATGATGAATCAGGAATGATGAATGATGAATCAGGAATCAGGAATGATGAATCAGGAATAAGGAATGATGAATCAGGAATGATGAATGATGAATCAGGAATCAGGAATGATGAATCAGGAATAAGGAATGATGAATCAGGAATGATGAATGATGAATCAGGAATGATGAATCAGGAATCAGGGAATCAGGAATGATGAATGATGAGTCAGGAATCAGGAATGATGAATCAGGAATGATGAATCAGGAATGATGAATCAGGAATCTGGAATGATGAATCAGGAATCAGGAATGATGAATCAGGAATGATGAATGATGAATCAGGAATGATGAATGATGAATCAGGAATCAGGATGATGAATGATGAGGTCAGGAATCAGGAATGATGAATCAGGAATGATGAATCAGGAATCAGGAATGATGAATGATGAATCAGGAATCAGCAATGATGAATCAGGAATCAGGAATGATGAATCAGGAATCAGGATCAGGAGTGATTTAATCAGGAATAAGGAATGATGAATCAGGAATCAGGAATGATGTATCAGGAATGAGGAATGATCAATCAGGAATGAGGAATGATGAATCATGGAATGAGGATTGATGAATCAGGAATGAGGAATGATGAATCAGGAATCAGGATTGATGAATCAGGAGATCAGGAATGATGAATCAGGAAAGAGGAATGATGAATCAGGAATCAGGAATCGTGAATCATGAATCAGGAATGATGAATCAGGAATCAGAAATGAGGAATGATGAATCAGGAATCATGAATGATGAATCGGGAATCATGAATCAGAAATGATGAATCAGGAATGATGAATCAGGATTCAGGAATGATGAATCTGGAATCAGGAATGATGAATCAGGAATGATGAATGATGAATCAGGGAATGATGAATGATGAATCAGGAATGATGAATGATGAATCAGGGAATGATGAATGATGAATCAGGAATGATGAATGATGAATCAGGAATGATGAATCAGGAATAAGCAATGATGAATCAGGAATGATGAATGATGAATCAGGAATGATGAATCAGGAATCAGGAATCAGGAATCAGGAATGATGAATGATGAGTCAGGAATCAGGAATGATGAATCAGGAATCAGGAATGATGAATCAGGAATAAGGAATGATGAATCAGGAATGATGAATGATGAATCAGGAATCAGGAATGATGAATCAGGAATAAGGAATGATGAATCAGGAATGATGAATGATGAATCAGGAATGATGAATCAGGAATCAGGAATCAGGAATGATGAATGATGAGTCAGGAATCAGGAATGATGAATCAGGAATGATGAATCAGGAATGATGAATCAGGAATCTGGAATGATGAATCAGGAATCAGAATGATGAATCAGGAATGAGGAATGATGAATCAGGAATGATGAATGATGAATCAGGAATCAGGAATGATGAATGATGAGTCAGGAATCAGGAATGATGAATCAGGAATGATGAATCAGGAATCAGGAATGATGAATGATGAATCAGGAATCAGCAATGATGAATCAGGAATCAGGAATGATGAATCAGGAATCAGGAATCAGGAGTGATTAATCAGGAATAAGGAATGATGAATCAGGAATCAGGAATGATGTATCAGGAATGAGGAATGATCAATCAGGAATGAGGAATGATGAATCAGGAATGAGGATTGATGGAATCAGGAATGAGGAATGATGAATCAGGAATCAGGATTGATGAATCAGGAATCAGGAATGATGAATCAGGAAAGAGGAATGATGAATCAGGAATCAGGAATCGTGAATCATGAATCAGGAATGATGAATCAGGAATCAGAAATGAGGAATGATGAATCAGGAATCATGAATGATGAATCGGGAATCAGGAATCAGAAATGATGAATCAGGAATGATGAATCAGGATTCAGAATGATGAATCAGGAATCAGGAATGATGAATCAGGAATGATGAATGATGAATCAGGAATGATGAATGATGAATCAGGAATGATGAATGATGAATCAGGAATGATGAATGATGAATCAGGAATGATGAATGATGAATCAGGAATGATGAATCAGGAATAAGCAATGATGAATCAGGAATGATGAATGATGAATCAGGAATGATGAATCAGGAATCAGGAATCAGGAATCAGGAATGATGAATGATGAGTCAGGAATCAGGAATGATGAATCAGGAATCAGGAATCAGGAATGATGAATCAGGAATCAGGAATCAGGAATGATGAATCAGGAATGATGAATGACGAATCAGGAATCAGGAATGATGAATCAGGAATGATGAATGATGAATCAGGAATGATGAATCAGGAATGATGAATCAGGGAATCAGGAATCAGGAATGATGAATCAGGAATGAGGAATGAGGAATGATGAATGATGAATCAGGAATGATGAATGATGAATCAGGAATCAGAAATGATGAATCAGGAATGATGAATGATGAATCAGGAATGATGAATGATGAATCAGGAATGATGAATCAGGAATAATGAATCAGGAATGATGAATGATGAATCAGGAATGATGAATCAGGAATGATGAATCAGGAATCAGGAATGATGAATCAGGAATGATGAATGATGAATCAGGAATGATGAATGATGAATCAGGAATGATGAATCAGAATCAGGAATGATGAATCAGGAATGATGAATGATGAATCAGGAATGATGAATGATGAATCAGGAATGATGAATCAGGAATCAGGAATCAGGAATGATGAATCAGGAATCAGGAATCAGGAATGATGAATCAGGAATGATGAATGACGAATCAGGAATGATGAATGATGAATCAGGAATGATGAATGATGAATCAGGAATCAGGAATGATGAATCAGAATAAGGAATGATGAATCAGGAATGATGAATGATGAATGAGGAATGATGAATCAGGAATCAGGAATCAGGAATGATGAATGATGAGTCAGGAATAAGGAATGATGAATCAGGAATGATGAATCAGGAATCTGGAATAATGAATCAGGAATGATGAATGATGAATCAGGAATCAGGAATGATGATCAGGAATCAGGAATGATGAATCAGGAAAGAGGAATGATGAATCAGGAATCAGGAATCGTGAATCATGAATCAGGAATGATGAATCAGGAATCAGGAATGATGAATCAGGAATCAGGAATGATGAATAAGGGATCAGGAATGATGAATCAGGAATCAGGAATGATGAATCAGGAATCAGGAATGATGAATCAGGAAAGAGGAATGATGAATCAGGAATCAGGAATCGTGAATCATGAATCAGGAATGAATGAATCAGGAATCAGGAATGATGAATCAGGAATCAGGAATGATGAATAAGGAATCAGGAATGATGAATCAGGAATCAGGAATGATGAATCAGGAATCAGGAATGATGAATCAGGACTGATGAATGATGATCAGGAATGATGAATCAGGAATGATGAATCAGGAATCAGGAATCAGGAATGATGAATCAGGAATCAGGAATCAGGAATGATGTGAATCAGGAATGATGAATGACGAATCAGGAATGATGAATGATGAATCAGGAATGATGAATGATGAATCAGGAATCAGGAATGATGAATCAGGAATAAGGAATGATGAATCAGGAATGATGAATGATGAATCAGGAATGATGAATCAGGAATCAGGAATGAGGAATGATGAATGATGAGTCAGGAATCAGGAATGATGAATCAGGAATGATGAATCAGGAATCTGGAATGATGAATCAGGAATCAGGAATGATGAATCAGGAATGATGAATGATGAATCAAGAATGATGAATGATGAATCAGGAATCAGGAATCAGGAATGATGAATGATGAGTCAGGAATCAGGAATGATGAATCAGGAATGATGAATCAGGAATCATGAATCAGGAATGATGAGTCAGGAATCAGGAATGATGAATCAGGAATGATGAATCAGGAATCAGGAATGATGAATGATGAATCAGGAATCAGCAATGATGAATCAGGAATCAGGAATGATGAATCAGGAATAAGGAATGATGAATCAGGAATGATGAATGATGAATCAAGAATCAGGAATGATGAATCAGGAATGATGAATCAGGAATGATGAATCAGGAATCAGGAATCAGGAATGATGAATCAGGAATCAGGAATCAGGAATGATGAATCAGGAATCATGAATGATGAATCAGGAATGATGAATGATGAATCAGGAATGAGGATTGATGAATCAGGAATCAGGAATGATGAATCAGGAATCAGGAATCAGGAGTGATTAATCAGGAATCAGGAATGATGAATCAGGAATCAGGAATGATGAATCAGGAATGAGGAATGATCAATCAGGAATGAGGAATGATCAATCAGGAATGAGGAATGATGAATCAGGAATGAGGATTGATGAATCAGGAATGAGGAATGATGAATCAGGAATCAGGAATGATGAATCAGGAAAGAGGAATGATGAATCAGGAAAGAGGAATGATGAATCAGGAATCAGGAATCGTGAATCATGAATCAGGAATGATGAATCAGGAATCAGGAATGATGAATCAGGAATCAGGAATGATGAATCAGGAATCAGGAATGATGAATCAGGAATCAGGAATGATGAATCAGGAATGATGAATGATGAATCAGGAATGATGAATCAGGAATGATGAATCAGGAATCAGGAATCAGGAATGATGAATCAGGAATCAGGAATCAGGAATGATGAATCAGGAATGATGAATGACGAATTAGGAATGATGAATGATGAATCAGGAATGATGAATGATGAATCAGGAATCAGGAATGATGAATCAGGAATAAGGAATGATGAATCAGGAATGATGAATGATGAATCAGGAATGATGAATCAGGAATCAGGAATCAGGAATGATGAATGATGGGTCAGGAATCAGGAATGATGAATCAGGAATGATGAATCAGGAATCTGGAATGATGAATCAGGAATGAGGAATGATGAATCAAGAATGATGAATGATGAATCAGGAATCAGGAATCAGGAATGATGAATGATGAGTCAGGAATGATGAATGATGAATCAGGAATGATGAATCAGGAATCAGGAATCAGGAATGATGAATCAGGAATCAGGAATCAGGAATGATGAATCAGGAATGATGAATGACGAATCAGGAATGATGAATGATGAATCAGGAATGATGAATGATGAATCAGGAATCAGGAATGATGAATCAGGAATAAGGAATGATGAATCAGGAATGATGAATGATGAATGAGGAATGATGAATCAGGAATCAGGAATCAGGAATGATGAATGATGAGTCAGGAATAAGGAATGATGAATCAGGAATGATGAATCAGGAATCTGGAATAATGAATCAGGAATGATGAATGATGAATCAGGAATCAGGAATGATGAATCAGGAATGATGAATGCTGAATCAGCGATGATGAATCAGGAATCAGCAATGATGAATCAGGAATGATGAATCAGGAATCAGGAATCAGGAATGATGAATCAGGAATCAGGAATCAGGAATGATGAATCAGGAATGATGAATGGCGAATCAGGAATGATGAATGATGAATCAGGAATGATGAATGATGAATCAGGAATCAGGAATGATGAATCAGGAATAAGGAATGATGAATCAGGAATGATGAATGATGAATGAGGAATGATGAATCAGGAATCAGGAATCAGGAATGATGAATGATGAGTCAGGAATAAGGAATGATGAATCAGGAATGATGAATCAGGAATCTGGAATAATGAATCAGGAATGATGAATGATGAATCAGGAATCAGGAATGATGAATCAGGAATGATGAATGCTGAATCAGCGATGATGAATCAGGAATCAGCAATGATGAATCAGGAATCAGGAATGACGAATCAGGAATCAGGAATGATGAATCAGGAATGATGAATGATGAATCAGTATTCAGGAATGATGAATCAGGAATAAGGAATGATGAATCAGGAATGATGAATGATGAGTCAGGAATCAGGAATGATGAATCAGGAATGATGAATGATGAATCAGGAATCAGGAATGATGAATCAGGAATAAGGAATGATGAATCAGGAATGATGAATGATGAATCAGGAATCAGGAATGATGAATCAGGAATAAGGAATGATGAATCAGGAATGATGAATGATGAATCAGGAATGATGAATCAGGAATCAGGAATCAGGAATGATGAATGATGAGTCAGGAATCAGGAATGATGAATCAGGAATGATGAATCAGGAATCTGGAATGATGAATCAGGAATCAGGAATGATGAATCAGGAATGATGAATGATGAATCAGGAATGATGAATGATGAATCAGGAATGATGAATCAGGAATCAGGAATGATGAATCAGGAATGATGAATGATGAATCAGGAATGATGAATGATGAATCAGGAATGATGAATCAGGAATCAGGAATCAGGAATGATGAATCAGGAATCAGGAATCAGGAATGATGAATGACGAATCAGGAATGATGAATGATGAATCAGGAATGATGAATGATGAATCAGGAATCAGGAATGATGAATCAGGAATAAGGAATGATGAATCAGGAATGATGAATGATGAATGAGGAATGATGAATCAGGAATCAGGAATCAGGAATGATGAATGATGAGTCAGGAATAAGGAATGATGAATCAGGAATGATGAATCAGGAATCTGGAATAATGAATCAGGAATGATGAATGATGAATCAGGAATCAGGAATGATGAATCAGGAATCAGGAATGATGAATCAGGAAAGAGGAATGATGAATCAGGAATCAGGAATCGTGAATCATGAATCAGGAATGATGAATCAGGAATCAGGAATGATGAATCAGGAATCAGGAATGATGAATAAGGAATCAGGAATGATGAATCAGGAATCAGGAATGATGAATCAGGAATCAGGAATGATGAATCAGGAATGATGAATGATGAATCAGGAATGATGAATCAGGAATGATGAATCAGGAATCAGGAATCAGGAATGATGAATCAGGAATCAGGAATCAGGAATGATGAATCAGGAATGATGAATGACGAATCAGGAATGATGAATGATGAATCAGGAATGATGAATGATGAATCAGGAATCAGGAATGATGAATCAGGAATAAGGAATGATGAATCAGGAATGATGAATGATGAATCAGGAATGATGAATCAGGAATCAGGAATCAGGAATGATGAATGATGAGTCAGGAATCAGGAATGATGAATCAGGAATGATGAATCAGGAATCTGGAATGATGAATCAGGAATCAGGAATGATGAATCAGGAATGATGAATGATGAATCAAGAATGATGAATGATGAATCAGGAATCAGGAATCAGGACTGATGAATGATGAGTCAGGAATCAGGAATGATGAATCAGGAATGATGAATCAGGAATCATGAATCAGGAATGATGAGTCAGGAATCAGGAATGATGAATCAGGAATGATGAATCAGGAATCAGGAATGATGAATGATGAATCAGGAATCAGCAATGATGAATCAGGAATCAGGAATGATGAATCAGGAATAAGGAATGATGAATCAGGAATGATGAATGATGAATCAAGAATCAGGAATGATGAATCAGGAATGATGAATCAGGAATGATGAATCAGGAATCAGGAATCAGGAATGATGAATCAGGAATCAGGAATCAGGAATGATGAATCAGGAATCATGAATGATGAATCAGGAATGATGAATGATGAATCAGGAATGAGGATTGATGAATCAGGAATCAGGAATGATGAATCAGGAATCAGGAATCAGGAGTGATTAATCAGGAATCAAGGAATGATGAATCAGGAATCAGGAATGATGAATCAGGAATGAGGAATGATCAATCAGGAATGAGGAATGATCAATCAGGAATGAGGAATGATGAATCAGGAATGAGGATTGATGAATCAGGAATGAGGAATGATGAATCAGGAATCAGGAATGATGAATCAGGAAAGAGGAATGATGAATCAGGAAAGAGGAATGATGAATCAGGAATCAGGAATCGTGAATCATGAATCAGGAATGATGAATCAGGAATCAGGAATGATGAATCAGGAATCAGGAATGATGAATCAGGAATCAGGAATGATGAATCAGGAATCAGGAATGATGAATCAGGAATGATGAATGATGAATCAGGAATGATGAATCAGGAATGATGAATCAGGAATCAGGAATCAGGAATGATGAATCAGGAATCAGGAATCAGGAATGATGAATCAGGAATGATGAATGACGAATTAGGAATGATGAATGATGAATCAGGAATGATGAATGATGAATCAGGAATCAGGAATGATGAATCAGGAATAAGGAATGATGAATCAGGAATGATGAATGATGAATCAGGAATGATGAATCAGGAATCAGGAATCAGGAATGATGAATGATGAGTCAGGAATCAGGAATGATGAATCAGGAATGATGAATCAGGAATCTGGAATGATGAATCAGGAATGATGAATGATGAATCAAGAATGATGAATGATGAATCAGGAATCAGGAATCAGGAATGATGAATGATGAGTCAGGAATGATGAATGATGAATCAGGAATGATGAATCAGGAATCAGAAATCAGGAATGATGAATCAGGAATCAGGAATCAGGAATGATGAATCAGGAATCAGGAATGATGAATCAGGAATAAGGAATGATGAATCAGGAATGATGAATGATGAATCAGGAATGATGAATCAGGAATCAGGAATCAGGAATGATGAATGATGAGTCAGGAATAAGGAATGATGAATCAGGAATGATGAATCAGGAATCTGGAATAATGAATCAGGAATGATGAATGATGAATCAGGAATCAGGAATGATGAATCAGGAATGATGAATGCTGAATCAGCGATGATGAATCAGGAATCAGCAATGATGAATCAGGAATGATGAATCAGGAATCAGGAATCAGGAATGATGAATCAGGAATCAGGAATCAGGAATGATGAATCAGGAATGATGAATGGCGAATCAGGAATGATGAATGATGAATCAGGAATGATGAATGATGAATCAGGAATCAGGAATGATGAATCAGGAATAAGGAATGATGAATCAGGAATGATGAATGATGAATGAGGAATGATGAATCAGGAATCAGGAATCAGGAATGATGAATGATGAGTCAGGAATAAGGAATGATGAATCAGGAATGATGAATCAGGAATCTGGAATAATGAATCAGGAATGATGAATGATGAATCAGGAATCAGGAATGATGAATCAGGAATGATGAATGCTGAATCAGCGATGATGAATCAGGAATCAGCAATGATGAATCAGGAATCAGGAATGACGAATCAGGAATCAGGAATGATGAATCAGGAATGATGAATGATGAATCAGTATTCAGGAATGATGAATCAGGAATAAGGAATGATGAATCAGGAATGATGAATGATGAGTCAGGAATCAGGAATGATGAATCAGGAATGATGAATGATGAATCAGGAATCAGGAATGATGAATCAGGAATAAGGAATGATGAATCAGGAATGATGAATGATGAATCAGGAATCAGGAATGATGAATCAGGAATAAGGAATGATGAATCAGGAATGATGAATGATGAATCAGGAATGATGAATCAGGAATCAGGAATCAGGAATGATGAATCAGGAATGATGAATCAGGAATCTGGAATGATGAATCAGGAATCAGGAATGATGAATCAGGAATGATGAATGATGAATCAGGAATGATGAATGATGAATCAGGAATCAGGAATCAGGAATCAGGAATGATGAATGATGAGTCAGGAATCAGGAATGATGAATCAGGAATCAGAATGATGAATGATGAATCAGGAATCAGCAATGATGAATCAGGAATCAGGAATGATGAATCAGGAATCAGGAATCAGGAGTGATTAATCAGGAATAAGGAATGATGAATCAGGAATCAGGAATGATGTATCAGGAATGAGGAATGATCAATCAGGAATGAGGAATGATGAATCAGGAATGAGGATTGATGAATCAGGAATGAGGAATGATGAATCAGGAATCAGGATTGATGAATCAGGAATCAGGAATGATGAATCAGGAAAGAGGAATGATGAATCAGGAATCAGGAATCGTGAATCATGAATCAGGAATGATGAATCAGGAATCAGAAATGAGGAATGATGAATCAGGAATCATGAATGATGAATCGGGAATCAGGAATCAGAAATGATGAATCAGGAATGATGAATCAGGATTCAGGAATGATGAATCAGGAATCAGGAATGATGAATCAGGAATGATGAATGATGAATCAGGAATGATGAATGATGAATCAGGAATGATGAATGATGAATCAGGAATGATGAATGATGAATCAGGAATGATGAATGATGAATCAGGAATGATGAATCAGGAATAAGGAATGATGAATCAGGAATGATGAATGATGAATCAGGAATGATGAATCAGGAATCAGGAATCAGGAATGATGAATGATGAGTCAGGAATCAGGAATGATGAATCAGGAATCAGGAATCAGGAATGATGAATCAGGAATCAGGAATCAGGAATGATGAATCAGGAATGATGAATGACGAATCAGGAATCAGGAATGATGAATCAGGAATGATGAATGATGAATCAGGAATGATGAATCAGGAATGATGAATCAGGAATCAGGAATCAGGAATGATGAATCAGGAATGATGAATGCTGAATCAGCGATGATGAATCAGGAATCAGCAATGATGAATCAGGAATCAGGAATGACGAATCAGGAATCAGGAATGATGAATCAGGAATGATGAATGATGAATCAGTATTCAGGAATGATGAATCAGGAATAAGGAATGATGAATCAGGAATGATGAATGATGAGTCAGGAATCAGGAATGATGAATCAGGAATGATGAATGATGAATCAGGAATCAGGAATGATGAATCAGGAATCAGGAATGATGAATCAGGAATGATGAATGATGAATCAGGAATCAGGAATGATGAATCAGGAATAAGGAATGATGAATCAGGAATGATGAATGATGAATCAGGAATGATGAATCAGGAATCAGGAATCAGGAATGATGAATGATGAGTCAGGAATCAGGAATGATGAATCAGGAATGATGAATCAGGAATCTGGAATGATGAATCAGGAATCAGGAATGATGAATCAGGAATGATGAATGATGAATCAGGAATGATGAATGATGAATCAGGAATCAGGAATCAGGAATCAGGAATGATGAATGATGAGTCAGGAATCAGGAATGATGAATCAGGAATCAGGAATGATGAATGATGAATCAGGAATGATGAATCAGGAATCAGGAATCAGGAATGATGAATCAGGAATCAGGAATCAGGAATGATGAATCAGGAATCAGGAATGATGAATCAGGAATAAGGAATGATGAATCAGGAATGATGAATGATGAATCAGGAATGATGAATCAGGAATCAGGAATCAGGAATGATGAATGATGAGTCAGGAATAAGGAATGATGAATCAGGAATGATGAATCAGGAATCTGGAATAATGAATCAGGAATGATGAATGATGAATCAGGAATCAGGAATGATGAATCAGGAATGATGAATGCTGAATCAGCGATGATGAATCAGGAATCAGCAATGATGAATCAGGAATGATGAATCAGGAATCAGGAATCAGGAATGATGAATCAGGAATCAGGAATCAGGAATGATGAATCAGGAATGATGAATGGCGAATCAGGAATGATGAATGATGAATCAGGAATGATGAATGATGAATCAGGAATCAGGAATGATGAATCAGGAATAAGGAATGATGAATCAGGAATGATGAATGATGAATGAGGAATGATGAATCAGGAATCAGGAATCAGGAATGATGAATGATGAGTCAGGAATAAGGAATGATGAATCAGGAATGATGAATCAGGAATCTGGAATAATGAATCAGGAATGATGAATGATGAATCAGGAATCAGGAATGATGAATCAGGAATGATGAATGCTGAATCAGCGATGATGAATCAGGAATCAGCAATGATGAATCAGGAATCAGGAATGACGAATCAGGAATCAGGAATGATGAATCAGGAATGATGAATGATGAATCAGTATTCAGGAATGATGAATCAGGAATAAGGAATGATGAATCAGGAATGATGAATGATGAGTCAGGAATCAGGAATGATGAATCAGGAATGATGAATGATGAATCAGGAATCAGGAATGATGAATCAGGAATAAGGAATGATGAATCAGGAATGATGAATGATGAATCAGGAATCAGGAATGATGAATCAGGAATAAGGAATGATGAATCAGGAATGATGAATGATGAATCAGGAATGATGAATCAGGAATCAGGAATCAGGAATGATGAATGATGAGTCAGGAATCAGGAATGATGAATCAGGAATGATGAATCAGGAATCTGGAATGATGAATCAGGAATCAGGAATGATGAATCAGGAATGATGAATGATGAATCAGGAATGATGAATGATGAATCAGGAATCAGGAATCAGGAATCAGGAATGATGAATGATGAGTCAGGAATCAGGAATGATGAATCAGGAATCAGGAATGATGAATGATGAATCAGGAATCAGCAATGATGAATCAGGAATCAGGAATGATGAATCAGGAATCAGGAATCAGGAGTGATTAATCAGGAATAAGGAATGATGAATCAGGAATCAGGAATGATGTATCAGGAATGAGGAATGATCAATCAGGAATGAGGAATGATGAATCAGGAATGAGGATTGATGAATCAGGAATGAGGAATGATGAATCAGGAATCAGGATTGATGAATCAGGAATCAGGAATGATGAATCAGGAAAGAGGAATGATGAATCAGGAATCAGGAATCGTGAATCATGAATCAGGAATGATGAATCAGGAATCAGAAATGAGGAATGATGAATCAGGAATCATGAATGATGAATCGGGAATCAGGAATCAGAAATGATGAATCAGGAATGATGAATCAGGATTCAGGAATGATGAATCAGGAATCAGGAATGATGAATCAGGAATGATGAATGATGAATCAGGAATGATGAATGATGAATCAGGAATGATGAATGATGAATCAGGAATGATGAATGATGAATCAGGAATGATGAATGATGAATCAGGAATGATGAATCAGGAATAAGGAATGATGAATCAGGAATGATGAATGATGAATCAGGAATGATGAATCAGGAATCAGGAATCAGGAATGATGAATGATGAGTCAGGAATCAGGAATGATGAATCAGGAATCAGGAATCAGGAATGATGAATCAGGAATCAGGAATCAGGAATGATGAATCAGGAATGATGAATGACGAATCAGGAATCAGGAATGATGAATCAGGAATGATGAATGATGAATCAGGAATGATGAATCAGGAATGATGAATCAGGAATCAGGAATCAGGAATGATGAATCAGGAATGATGAATGCTGAATCAGCGATGATGAATCAGGAATCAGCAATGATGAATCAGGAATCAGGAATGACGAATCAGGAATCAGGAATGATGAATCAGGAATGATGAATGATGAATCAGTATTCAGGAATGATGAATCAGGAATAAGGAATGATGAATCAGGAATGATGAATGATGAGTCAGGAATCAGGAATGATGAATCAGGAATGATGAATGATGAATCAGGAATCAGGAATGATGAATCAGGAATAAGGAATGATGAATCAGGAATGATGAATGATGAATCAGGAATCAGGAATGATGAATCAGGAATAAGGAATGATGAATCAGGAATGATGAATGATGAATCAGGAATGATGAATCAGGAATCAGGAATCAGGAATGATGAATGATGAGTCAGGAATCAGGAATGATGAATCAGGAATGATGAATCAGGAATCTGGAATGATGAATCAGGAATCAGGAATGATGAATCAGGAATGATGAATGATGAATCAGGAATGATGAATGATGAATCAGGAATCAGGAATCAGGAATCAGGAATGATGAATGATGAGTCAGGAATCAGGAATGATGAATCAGGAATCAGGAATGATGAATGATGAATCAGGAATGATGAATCAGGAATCAGGAATCAGGAATGATGAATCAGGAATCAGGAATCAGGAATGATGAATCAGGAATCAGGAATGATGAATCAGGAATAAGGAATGATGAATCAGGAATGATGAATGATGAATCAGGAATGATGAATCAGGAATCAGGAATCAGGAATGATGAATGATGAGTCAGGAATAAGGAATGATGAATCAGGAATGATGAATCAGGAATCTGGAATAATGAATCAGGAATGATGAATGATGAATCAGGAATCAGGAATGATGAATCAGGAATGATGAATGCTGAATCAGCGATGATGAATCAGGAATCAGCAATGATGAATCAGGAATGATGAATCAGGAATCAGGAATCAGGAATGATGAATCAGGAATCAGGAATCAGGAATGATGAATCAGGAATGATGAATGGCGAATCAGGAATGATGAATGATGAATCAGGAATGATGAATGATGAATCAGGAATCAGGAATGATGAATCAGGAATAAGGAATGATGAATCAGGAATGATGAATGATGAATGAGGAATGATGAATCAGGAATCAGGAATCAGGAATGATGAATGATGAGTCAGGAATAAGGAATGATGAATCAGGAATGATGAATCAGGAATCTGGAATAATGAATCAGGAATGATGAATGATGAATCAGGAATCAGGAATGATGAATCAGGAATGATGAATGCTGAATCAGCGATGATGAATCAGGAATCAGCAATGATGAATCAGGAATCAGGAATGACGAATCAGGAATCAGGAATGATGAATCAGGAATGATGAATGATGAATCAGTATTCAGGAATGATGAATCAGGAATAAGGAATGATGAATCAGGAATGATGAATGATGAGTCAGGAATCAGGAATGATGAATCAGGAATGATGAATGATGAATCAGGAATCAGGAATGATGAATCAGGAATAAGGAATGATGAATCAGGAATGATCAATGATGAATCAGGAATCAGGAATGATGAATCAGGAATAAGGAATGATGAATCAGGAATGATGAATGATGAATCAGGAATGATGAATCAGGAATCAGGAATCAGGAATGATGAATGATGAGTCAGGAATCAGGAATGATGAATCAGGAATGATGAATCAGGAATCTGGAATGATGAATCAGGAATCAGGAATGATGAATCAGGAATGATGAATGATGAATCAGGAATGATGAATGATGAATCAGGAATCAGGAATCAGGAATCAGGAATGATGAATGATGAGTCAGGAATCAGGAATGATGAATCAGGAATCAGGAATGATGAATGATGAATCAGGAATCAGCAATGATGAATCAGGAATCAGGAATGATGAATCAGGAATCAGGAATCAGGAGTGATTAATCAGGAATAAGGAATGATGAATCAGGAATCAGGAATGATGTATCAGGAATGAGGAATGATCAATCAGGAATGAGGAATGATGAATCAGGAATGAGGATTGATGAATCAGGAATGAGGAATGATGAATCAGGAATCAGGATTGATGAATCAGGAATCAGGAATGATGAATCAGGAAAGAGGAATGATGAATCAGGAATCAGGAATCGTGAATCATGAATCAGGAATGATGAATCAGGAATCAGAAATGAGGAATGATGAATCAGGAATCATGAATGATGAATCGGGAATCAGGAATCAGAAATGATGAATCAGGAATGATGAATCAGGATTCAGGAATGATGAATCAGGAATCAGGAATGATGAATCAGGAATGATGAATGATGAATCAGGAATGATGAATGATGAATCAGGAATGATGAATGATGAATCAGGAATGATGAATGATGAATCAGGAATGATGAATGATGAATCAGGAATGATGAATCAGGAATAAGGAATGATGAATCAGGAATGATGAATGATGAATCAGGAATGATGAATCAGGAATCAGGAATCAGGAATGATGAATGATGAGTCAGGAATCAGGAATGATGAATCAGGAATCAGGAATCAGGAATGATGAATCAGGAATCAGGAATCAGGAATGATGAATCAGGAATGATGAATGACGAATCAGGAATCAGGAATGATGAATCAGGAATGATGAATGATGAATCAGGAATGATGAATCAGGAATGATGAATCAGGAATCAGGAATCAGGAATGATGAATCAGGAATGATGAATGCTGAATCAGCGATGATGAATCAGGAATCAGCAATGATGAATCAGGAATCAGGAATGACGAATCAGGAATCAGGAATGATGAATCAGGAATGATGAATGATGAATCAGTATTCAGGAATGATGAATCAGGAATAAGGAATGATGAATCAGGAATGATGAATGATGAGTCAGGAATCAGGAATGATGAATCAGGAATGATGAATGATGAATCAGGAATCAGGAATGATGAATCAGGAATAAGGAATGATGAATCAGGAATGATGAATGATGAATCAGGAATCAGGAATGATGAATCAGGAATAAGGAATGATGAATCAGGAATGATGAATGATGAATCAGGAATGATGAATCAGGAATCAGGAATCAGGAATGATGAATGATGAGTCAGGAATCAGGAATGATGAATCAGGAATGATGAATCAGGAATCTGGAATGATGAATCAGGAATCAGGAATGATGAATCAGGAATGATGAATGATGAATCAGGAATGATGAATGATGAATCAGGAATCAGGAATCAGGAATCAGGAATGATGAATGATGAGTCAGGAATCAGGAATGATGAATCAGGAATCAGGAATGATGAATGATGAATCAGGAATCAGCAATGATGAATCAGGAATCAGGAATGATGAATCAGGAATCAGGAATCAGGAGTGATTAATCAGGAATAAGGAATGATGAATCAGGAATCAGGAATGATGTATCAGGAATGAGGAATGATCAATCAGGAATGAGGAATGATGAATCAGGAATGAGGATTGATGAATCAGGAATGAGGAATGATGAATCAGGAATCAGGATTGATGAATCAGGAATCAGGAATGATGAATCAGGAAAGAGGAATGATGAATCAGGAATCAGGAATCGTGAATCATGAATCAGGAATGATGAATCAGGAATCAGAAATGAGGAATGATGAATCAGGAATCATGAATGATGAATCGGGAATCAGGAATCAGAAATGATGAATCAGGAATGATGAATCAGGATTCAGGAATGATGAATCAGGAATGATGAATCAGGAATGATGAATCAGGAATGATGAATCAGGAATGAGGAATGAGGAATGATGAATGATGAATCAGGAATCAGGAATGATGAATCAGGAATGATGAATGACGAATCAGGAATCAGGAATGATGAATCAGGAATGATGAATGATGAATCAGGAATGATGAATCAGGAATGATGAATCAGGAATCAGGAATCAGGAATGATGAATCAGGAATGAGGAATGAGGAATCAGGAATGATGAATCAGGAATCAGGAATCAGGAATGATGAATCAGGAATCAGGAATCAGGAATGATGAATCAGGAATCAGGAATGATGAATCAGGAATAAGGAATGATGAATCAGGAATGATGAATGATGAATCAGGAATGATGAATCAGGAATCAGGAATCAGGAATGATGAATGATGAGTCAGGAATAAGGGAATGATGAATCAGGAATGATGAATCAGGAATCTGGAATAATGAATCAGGAATGATGAATGATGAATCAGGAATCAGGAATGATGAATCAGGAATGATGAATGCTGAATCAGCGATGATGAATCAGGAATCAGCAATGATGAATCAGGAATGATGAATCAGGAATCAGGAATCAGGAATGATGAATCAGGAATCAGGAATCAGGAATGATGAATCAGGAATGATGAATGGCGAATCAGGAATGATGAATGATGAATCAGGAATGATGAATGATGAATCAGGAATCAGGAATGATGAATCAGGAATAAGGAATGATGAATCAGGA
>JAOWCC010001123.1:0-44277 GCA_030867875.1 Actinernus sp. WN-2022 | reverse complement strand
GCTAGACTGCCAACAGTCCCTTAATTTATTTTTCTTGGTCTTTTACATTTCAGTTAACTGGCTGGCAAGCAAATATTTTATAGATTTGTTCTTTGAATGATTTATATTTTAATAGGATTCTTTTGGGTTATACGTATACATGTATTAGGATTCCTTTGGGTTAAAATATTTATCAAACCAAATGGGCGGGTATACATGTATAGCCCATCCAGTTTGATTGATATTAACAAGTTAATGCAATAAACTCATGAACTATACTTTATTTGTTGAAGGGGACTGAAGAAAAAGAAGGGAAAAAAAGTAATAGAACCCTTCCGAAAGGATTTTGGTACTCTCTGTTCTCTACGTTCGTTTTGCACTGGTGAGTAATTCCTCATTTGTTTAATGAATCATGTTTAAAAAAAAAAGCAAACACTAATTAATTAATACATATACTTTCATTATATAAAACTGCAAAGAACACACCCAATATGCACAAGATGGCACCAAGTATTAGACAAAATTGCCTATCTGGGCAGTACAATACAGTGCTAAACAACTTATTAGTCAGCTGGTAGGCATCTAATTAATGCAGCTGTGTTAAATTTTACTCATCAGTTTTAAGTATTAAAGGCTGGCCAAAATAAAATAAAAATTGTAAAAATATGCATTACATGTACAATGTAGATACTTATATAGCCAACTAATTTCTATTCAATGTGTTCCTAATGTTACAGGCCAACATATCCTCGTTCTAGAATTACCAATAATCAGTAATTGGCTTTTGCTCTTCAATTATCAATAATCGCTAATTCTGTAACACAAATTAAACAATGACATTCTTAAAACCAGTCAAGGATAAAGATAAACAATTGTCCAAATCCGAACGGCGGTAGACGCGCTTAGTGTAGTGGTCGCGACGCCTGCACTGCCAAGCACAACACGCAAACGACTACGAGTTCAAGCCAGAGTAGGAGCGCTCAAAAAATGTTTTCTCTCGTTTACCTGTGAACCCTAGCTCTAGTGAGTGAGAACCCGTCATTTACCCACAAACTCGTCCGATGGTTAGGGTTCGGTTTATGGTTTGGGTTAGGATTTGTCGTAGTATTACCAATAATCGGTATTTCAAGCGTGTTTGCCATTTACTGATTATTGGTAATTGTAGAGCGAGGATGCATTGTACAGGCTAGGCTTAGGTACAGTTTGTTATTTAAGGCTGTGGGGGGGGGGGGGGGGGGGGGGGGGGGGAGGGGGGAGGCTGGGAGGCTGGTGGTGATTAGAGTATAGAGGTAAAATTGATTTGTTTTAAAATTTCCTAAATCAGTTTGTTATGGGGGTAAATATTCTGATGTAATTACTGCATATGTAAATTTTTCCTGGATATTATTAAGGGGGGTAAGTTTTTGATATATTCAAGTTCAGGGGGTTTGTAAATTTTTATATGTGCTTAGTTCAATAACTCTCTCCCACCCCTAGCTCTAAAATGTAAATATCAAACAATCCATTACCAGTCGTTCATCAGCTCATTACCGCTATTTCACTGATAAGACTCGTTAATAAAAGGTATGGAACAAAAGCCACAACTCTTATTTTATTATACATGTATATAGCTGTCTAATAATATGCACTTGTTTATTGTTCCTTTACATATTTCCAGGTATTCCACTGTTGGCCATGACTGGAACTGCAAATGAAAAGATCTGGGCAACAATTCTCCGGGGATTTCGTTCGCGCCCAATCAGCGCGCGGCCAAAACATCGTTCGTTCGCGTCCAATCAGCGCGCGGCCAAAACATCGTTTTTTTTCGAGTTTTTCGTGACTAGAGACCAAGAAAAATAAATGGACTGTTCGCAGTCTAGTATACTCTCTAAAATAAGATATTATCTTAATATTAATATATTAATACAGCTATATTACTCTCTTATATATCCATATCTAACTTATGGGTTAGTAGTTTGGGGGAACACATATGAAAGTACTATTCATCCAATCGTAGTTTTACAAAAGAAAGCAATTCGAATCATCACTTATTCTAAGTATGATGAGCACTCTAGCCCCCTGTTCAAATCTCTCAACATTTTAAAGTTTAAGGACCTAATATTTCTTCATAATGCTCTGCTAATGCATCAATATCATAACAAAGCCCTTCCTGTAGTATTCAATGATTTCTTTACCCCTATTAATAGAATTCACTCGTACAACACAAGACTTGCTTCTAAGTCCTCTTTTTTCATTCCTCAAGTAAGAACTAATTATGGAAAATTTAATATAAGATATCAAGGAGCAAAAGTCTGGAATTCATTAGATAATAATAATAATAATACTTTATTCCAAAAAATACCATCAAAGATACATAGGAAGTACTGGAAGTACACAAGTAGGCAGCTAGGTACAATCATTAAACATAGTCATAATGTCGTGGCAATATTTTGCTGTACACCTCATTACAGACTCATCCTTCATTGACAAGCAGTACGAAAATAATTCTCGCCGACTAAAACAAGTAAATGAATCATTGATAGCTAACAAATTGCCCCAAAAACGTTCTCTAAGATTTACAAATTTTATATTATTACAACTGGTGAAGTAATGCAATTCATCACCTAACTCATTAAGGTTACAAAGAGGGCAAACGCGTGCATCATAAGTAATGTTTGCGTAGCGACCAGTTTCAACAGGGAATTTGTGCGCAGAAATCCTAAATCTTGTCACCGCCTGACGATGCTTAACGCTCGAGACATACGACAGGTAGTTCTCAAAACCTGTATTTGGCTTCACTAGATTAAACGTACGCAACTTACTGCACTCTTGAACCTGGTCCTTCCACCGCTTATTAAAGGAATTATATAATTCAGATTTCAGATATTTAGCCAGAACTCTAATGTTCTTAGTGGATATAACAAGATCCTCAAGAGATTTAACATTGCACATCTCTAACAGATAATTCGTAAACTTAACGCCCTGAAAATTTGATTGTATGCACACACGTGCAGCTCTCCCAACTAATTCATCCCCGTACAACGAATCCTTCACCCGTACCCAGTATTTAACTACCAAAACAGAAAGTTGCACAACCATTGGTACTCTGCCCAATTCTGCATACACTGCTAAGTTTGTAGACTTAGAGTGAACGCCTAAAATACGTTTGCAAAACTTCAAATGCAGTTTTTCTATGTCGGTAACCATACTAAAAAACTTTGTCTTGAACATGTCAAAACTAGATATCCTTCCCAAAGCGTAAACTCCCCAAATCTCACAACCATACAGCAGCACCGGAACTACAACAGTTGAATACAGTTTCAACAGCACTTTCACTGGAACATTCTCCACGTTAGAAAAACTTTTAAATAGACCGTGATACGCGCGTAACGCCTTATTGTACAAAGCCTTTTGGGCGATTTTAAAACCACCACCAAAATGGAAAGTTATGCCCAAATATGTGTACTCATCGACACAATCCAACAAATCCTTGCCAAAATACCATTTAGAAGTTATAAACGAGCGTCGCTGGGCTCTCGTGCCAAATACTAAAATCTTGGACTTTTTCAAGTTGACCTTTAACTTCCATTTCTTAGTATAACGCTCAAGCCTACGAATGCAACCTTGCAATCCACTCTCGGACTCAGATAGCAGTACCAAGTCATCAGCATACAGTAGACAACTCAACTTCGAATCGCCCAGTATCACTGGATCACAGGATGGTGTGTTAAACAAATCAGGAATATCATTTATAAAAAGATTAAACAACGTAGGACTAAGATTGCATCCTTGTTTAACTCCTATGTCCGACTGAAAAAAAGGAGTGGCTCCTTGACTCAATTTAACCGCCGCCTTGACAGATTAATACATACTGAGCAGAATGCGTACAAACTTTCTACTGCAGCCATACTGAATCAGCTTGAAAAACAAACCCTCTCTCCAAACACTATCGTAAGCCTTCCTAAAATCAACAAAACACGCAAACAACGGCTTGTGCCGAGTCTTATAAAAGTCAATCAATGTTTTCAACACCAGCACATGATCAGACGTCCTGAACCCACGTCGGAAACCGATCTGACATTTATTAAGAATTTCATTCTCACTCAAAAACTCATTCAAACGAGCATTCAAAATTAATGTGAAGAACTTTCCTAAACAGCTACTGATACAAATACCTCTATAATTACCAGGGTCCAATCGACTTCCCGATTTATGAAGATGCACTATAAAACCTTCCGACCATACGTGCGGGAAAGCACCGCACGATATAACCTTATTAAAAAGTTTAACGAAGTGTGGCCCTAAAACATCCACAGAGGTTTTAATTATTTCATTATTTATCAAATCACCCGCACTGGCCTTTTTATTCTTGAGTTTTTTCGCTGAATCGCGTACTTCCTTAAGTGAAACAGGTGCGTCGAGAATCTCATTCTCATTAATAGCCCAGCATTGATAATCTTTTACAATCTGAGCTTCGTTACTAGTACTTTCAGTTGAAAAGTTGACTTTATTTAGATCTTTGAAATAACTATGCCACTCTGCCGGCGACACATCGTTAGAGGCCCCTTCAGACTGACGCGACTTAATAGAGTTAACCAGTTTCCAAAACTCTTTCGGACTTCTTTCCTCCAATGCCTGAATTCTGTTTAACAAGTCATTTCGGAAATTTCTTTTCAGTCGTTTAATAAGCCGCTTATAGTCTTTTTTCGTGGAAAAAAAATTATGTCTCAAGAAAGGATCGTTCGGATACTTTGACACTAAATTGCCTAAATTTTTTACCTCCTTTTTGAGCGAGTGACAATCTTTGTCAAACCACTTCTGTTTTTGAACTGTATTCCGTGTTCTTTTCTTTGGAACTTTACCACTCCTGACAGGCACTACTTTTTTAGAAACCTTAACTATAACACTTGTAAATTTATTAACCAAGGAATCTACATCTAGGTCTCCTTCATCTGCTGATGAATCTAACAAACCACTCAACTCTTGAGAAACCTCGTCAGAATCAAGACTGTCACGGAGCGCAGTCTTTAACTCATCACTCCACAGAAAAGCCATCGGAAGTGGCGACAAAAAGACTGAATTTTCCGACACAGTTGATGCCTCAGCCTTAAGGGCAAAAGATAATAGACAATGATGTGAAAACTCCGTCGTATTTGACACGGAAAAATGGTTTACCAGCGGTAAAATATCATAGATGATAAAATAAAATCTTCCAAAAAATCGTCCTTCAAAAATAAGCTGAAGTCTTCATTTATAGCATCCTACTAGTCTTATACTTGTTTCCATGTGCAACCATTTAATTACTAGGTTAACTTCAATATTTTATGTAACTTCGTAACACTGTATAAAATACATGATTTTTCTCTCTTTTCTTAAGTATAATCGTTCGTGTCAGTATCTATGGTAACCAAATCTACATATCATCTTTAGTTTCTTTATTTTATGTATGTAGTTATATATTTATTTAATTATTTGTGTATCTTGTATCCGACCGTATATATATTTCCATTATATCAATATATTTGCGTTACCTAGCTTGATTAGCTTTTAAGTTATTTCTAGGTAACCCATACCATTAAATTGTTTAATTCTCCCTCCCTTTTATATGTAAAACATTTCGTTATGGTATGAATAAAAATCGTTGTTGTTGTTGCACGTTAAACGGTCATCCATTTGTACGCGCCATAAAACGTCAACGGTCAGCCTCACTTCAACGGCAAATTGCGCGCGCAAGTGAACTTCTAAAATCAAAACGTCGTCTTGCGCGCGACTGGTTGAACAATCACAACCGGTCGATCATGACGTGCTGTTGGGCAATTGGGAGCTTTATTAATTTTCTTATTTTGAGCATCAACAACAACACATGTCCAGAAGAACATCAACAAGACGTCAACATAACATCACTAAATGGAAAACCTATCAACCTCACAGATTTTCAAACCCAGAATGTAAACCGTCGAGAAATCACTATTATTCTCAATACTGGCTATCCGTATCGAACAAACTTTACGCATCATGACAATCACCCAATTTACGTAATAAGAGGTTCATTTTTTGCTTACTGTGTTTATCAACAACCTTGGGCCAGCGTATTGTTACTGCCAATAATTATTCCTAGACTACAACGCAATCGCTTCCATAAGCTGCGATGGTCTTTGAGCAGAATACAGTATTATTCTAACTCGATATGCGTATTTAATCTAATCTTAAATAGTGGTGACGTGGAAACTAACCCTGGTCCATCTGAAACGGACTCAACCACTAACGATAATAATCTTGCCTCCATGACTCCACAAACTACATGCACTAAATGCAATGACAATGTTAATTTTACTTCTGGCCTTCTCTGTGATTTATGCAATCTTTGGTGGCACAATCGCTGTCTATCTCAGTCATATGACCAATTCATTCAATCAACGATCATTGACACCAGCTGGGTCTGCCCAAATTGCTCATCACCGCATAGCGAGGATGAAAGCGCCACAGCCGATAATGTTATTCTGCATACACCTTATGATCTGAGCGAAATATCACAGCCTGATGAGAGTTTCCTGGATGATCAGCCTGAAAATAATTCAAATCCAACGGATGTTTTGATTTACCAAAAAGCACAAAGGGATTAATCATTGGACACCTAAATATTGGAAGCATTAAATGTGGAACTAAACTAGATGAACTAAAAGCACTATTACTCTAGAAACCGACAATCCACATTCTTTCACTCTCCGAAACCTGGCTAAATCATACCTGGACCGATGACATGTTAACCATCCCTAACTACTTTATTGTTAGGCGTGAGAGGTCCGCAAATGCTCATGGCGGAGGGATTATCAGCTATATCCACAATTCTATTCCTTTCGCCCGTAGACAAGATCTAGAACATGACACTGTCGAGTCGATCTGCATCGAAATTAGACCACCTTACACATCGCCGATCCTAGTATTAAATGTGTATCAACCTCCATCTGCAGATAGTACTTGGCCCGGTTCCTGAAAGCCAGATTAGCGCTAATCCAGAGTTAATTACCATGACAACTAATATGTTTTGTTGAGAGTTAATCCAGGATTAGCGCTAATCGGGCTTTCAGGAACCGGGCAGCGGAGTCAGATAACTCTGATTTCCTTGTTGATTTCGCACAGAAACTGGTACGAGGTACAAGCCTATTAAATATTGCCCATGTGAATATAAGGGGTCTCCGATCAAAAGTCGACGAAGTCAAATTATTACTCCAAATATGCAAGTTTGATATCCTGCCCTTGACTGAAACTAACCTTGACAAATCAATCAGTAATAAACAAGTTACGATCTACGGTTACCGTCTGATTAGACGCGACAGGTCTACTGGTCCAGGAGGTGGATGTATAGTCTATACGGCTAGTCATCTTTCTGTTCAACACCTTAAATCATTGGACTATAAAAAAGTTGAAGCAATCTGGATCAAAATAAGTACTGAATCGAGCTCACTCATACTTGGAAACATATACAGGCCTCCCAGTGATAACGATTTCTTCAAGAACATTATCGAGCCGCTGGAGAAAACATGGGTGAAATACAAAAATCTGTGCTTGGTCGGAGATCTGAACTGTGATTTACTGAACAAACCTCAAGGCGGCTGCTCCTACCTCGGAAATAGGCTACTTAATATTCTAGCCCAATTTAGCCTCAAAGTGTTTAACTCTGAACCTACCAGAATAACCGACCACTCTACTACGTTAATAGACGTGGTCTGCTCTAATCAGACACATTCTATCAAGTCAACAGATTATCTCGACCTCGGCATATCAGACCACAGGCTGATCCAAGCTACAGTTAATGTTAAAGCACATGGAAAGTGGCAAAGATCTCACCTGTATTTAAAAAGGATGATGCCGAAGACAGGACTAACTATAGACCAATTTCACTACTGAGCGTACCAAGCAAATTAATGGAGACAACAGTTGCGGATTCCCTCACAAATCACATGGACGTAAACGATCTATTCAGTCCATATCAGTGGGCGTATAAAAAAGCACACTCCACTGAGCTCTTACTGGTACACATAACGGAACATTGGAGGAAGGCTCTTGACGCAAACAGAGTCATCTGTGCAATATTATTCGACTTCAAAAAGGCATTCGACTCAATAGATCATGACGTTCTACTACACAAGCTTTACACCCTCGGCGTGTCGGACAGCACCCGCTCATGGTTAAGAGACTATCTTAAGTCTAGGCAGCAGTTTACGGTTATTAACAGGGTGCATTCCAGCAGTCAAGCTGTTACATATGGTATACCACAAGGATCGGTCCTTGGACCGATACTGTTCTCGATATTTTGCAATGATTTGCCCAATACAATTTCCAATTACGAGTTCGCTAATCTATATATGTACGCAGACGATACCACCGTGTCTGTGACCGGGGCCACCATTGACGAGGCAATTAGCACTGCAAACAGTGTACTTGAGATAATGTATGACTGGTGTATGTCAAATCGAATGACAGCTCACCCGGAAAAATGTGAATATATGCTATTACACAGAGGCTCTTTTATGGGACCCATTGCAGCCGTTAGGTTTGGATCTTCCAACTTAAGAAGGGTATCCTGCACACGCTGCCTCGGGTTATCTATAGATGACAAATTAGGCTGGTCCAAGCACTTAACTGACCTAATTAAATCGTATGTGCAGAAGCTAAACCTTCTAAAGTCCCTGTATTTTCTTCCTGAGCATGCTAAGTTAGACTTCTACTTCAAGGTTATCCTTCCTGCTATCACTTATGGATTTCTATGTTGGGGATCGTGTAATACAATACTTCTAGAATCATTAAACCGAATTCATTACCGGGCTGCAAGGATAATTTTTGGACTCCATTGGCTAACACCACGTGAGGATGTAACTGCCTCTGCCAAATGGAAGCCACTGAACTATTACTATAACCTAAGACTTGCCTGTTTTGTACATAAATGTTTTCACAACCTAGCTCCTCCTGTACTATTCTCAGCGGTCTTACCCAAGTACGAATAAGAGGGCACAACCTACAGAATCACCTCACCATTTGAGCGAGGTCGCCAAACCTTCGACATCTGGTAGTCCTCTCGTCTGTGGCATTATGGCCAAGCAAGTTTTCCACCCACCATAGCATCCATTTATGAATGTCTTGGCTCCCCAAGTACAAACCGAAGACACTCCACCGGTTCAAGCTAACCCAGGTGTTAAACTATTTCCATTCGTGTTTCTTTATTTTGTCGCCGTTCTCGCGTTTATCGGCTTCTTGTGTGCATGTGCTATCAATGTGTTATGTGAGCGGTCTCGGCAAAAAATGTTTCTAAGCCGCTCTTCTCGTATAAGTCATGGGATGTGTTTGGCTATTTGTTCCCTCATGGCTGTTATTGGCATGCTTATTGTAATGCATGTGTTATGTGAGCGGTCTCGGCGAAAAATGTTTCGAAGCCGCCATGGGATGTGTTTGGCTATTTGTTCCCTCATGGCTGTTATTGGCATGCTTATTGTAATGCATGTGTTATGTGAGCGGTCTCGGCGAAAAATGTTTCTAAGCCGCTCTTCTCGTATAAGTCATGGGATGTGTTTGGCTATTTGTTCCCTCATGGCTGTTATTGGCATGCTTATTGTAATGCATGTGTTATGTGAGCGGTCTCGGCGAAAATATTTCTAACCCGCTCTTCTCGTATAAGTCATGGGATGTGTTTGGCTATTTGTTCCCTCATGGCTGTTATTGGCATGCTTATTGTAATGCATGTGTTATGTGAGCGGTCTCGGCGAAAGTTTTCTACGCCGCTCTTGTATAGGTCATGGGATGTGTTTGGCTATTTGTTCCCTCATGGCTGTTATTGGCATGCTTATTCTAATGCATGTGTTATGTGAGCGGTCTCGGCGAAAAATGTTTCTAAGCCGCTCTTCTCGTATAAGTCATGGGATGTGTTTGGCTATTTGTTCTCTCATGGCTGTTATTGGCATGCTTATTGTAATGCATGTGTTATGTGAGCGGTCTCGGCGAAAATATTTCTAACCCGCTCTTCTCGTATAAGTCATGGGATGTGTTTGGCTATTTGTTCCCTCATGGCTGTTATTGGCATGCTTATTGTAATGCATGTGTTATGTGAGCGGTCTCGGCGAAAGTTTTCTACGCCGCTCTTGTATAGGTCATGGGATGTGTTTGGCTATTTGTTCCCTCATGGCTGTTATTGGCATGCTTATTCTAATGCATGTGTTATGTGAGCGGTCTCGGCGAAAATATTTCTAACCCGCTCTTCTCGTATAAGTCATGGGATGTGTTTGGCTATTTGTTCCCTCATTACTGTTATTGGCATACTTATTGTATTGCATGTGTTATGTGAGCGGTCTCGGCGAAAATGTTTCTAAGCCGCTCTTCTCCGCCGTATAAGTCATGGGATGTGTTCGCCTATTTGTTTCCTCATGGTTGTTACTGGCATGCTTATTGTAATGCATGTATTAGGTGAGCGGTCTCGGCGAATTTTTTTTTTTCTAAGCCGCTCTGGTCGTATCAATCATTAGATGTGTTGGGCTATTTGTTCCCTCATTACTGTTATTGGCATACTGCATTGTAATGCATGTGTTCATATGTGAGTGGTCTCGGCGAAAGTTTTCTACGCCGTTCTTCTCGTATAAATCATGATATGTGTTGAGCTATTTGTTCCCTTATTACTATTTTTGGCATGCTGTATTTTAGTGCATGTGTTATATGAGCGGTCTCGGTAGTTTTTCTACGCCACACTTTTTGTTTTAGTCATGGGGTGTGTTGGGCTATTTGTTCCCTCATTACTATTATGGGCATACTGTATTTTAGTGCATGTATTATGTGAGCGCTTTTTGCGAAATATGTTTCCACTGCGCTCTTTCCGTGCAGATCGTATATCGATTTGACTCATTGTTCCTTCATTTGGCAGTTCGTTGCCCCTTTCCGCGTACGTCGTGGTACACTCTTGGTTTATTTGGCTTGTTCATAACAACAGTTTCAATTATTGTGCATTGGTCAAGTACCTCTCGCTAATTGGGTATTATCTTGCTTTCCATTGCAATTATCCACACTGGTTGTCCCGCTCAGTGTTCCTGTTGTGCCCTGGCCTGGCATTCATTTGTTTATTACCGTTTATTACCATTGTTTTAGCTGTGTTTCAGCTTATATTGTTTCTCCTGCCTTTTTTGGTAATACTACTCCGCATTCCTCAATTTTTGGGTTACCTCATTTGCTTTCGCCACGCCTTTTCATTTTCTCGCTCGAGAGTGACAGCTTTAAAAGGAGAGTCTAATTCCCTCTCGGATTACTGAGGTTTAAGGCTGTCATCCTCTGGGCTGCGCTATTTTTTACTCGCTTGTTTCTTTTCCCAGCGATCATCTAAGCATTTCAAGCCAAGCTCGCTCTTTCATTACTGGGAACTAACGCAGGGGTTCGACCCTACTCGCGTTACCGACCGGTTTCTCGCCTGGATTCGCCATGACGGCAACGCCTTTACGCACGCGCAGCCCAGGGGTTGGCAGCTGGTAACACCCACATCCCTAGATTTCCTCAGTTCTATGCTTAGGGGCCGCGATGTGTCTATGCTGGCCTTCAGGGACCCCAATAGTTTTGTCACCGGAGGTTCTCAACCTTTTTAGCCGTTTTCAGTTCTGGGCCTCTGTGGGTCTCGGAGGTTTGAGGTTTGAGTGTTGGGTTGTCCGGCTTTGCGGGGTTTAGGTTATATAACCATGTTATGATCGTTGGCATTCTAAGATTACTGTGGCCGCCGGATATCCGTAACTCAATGAGTACGGGTGAGACCGATGAGAATAGGATACTATTCTCAGCGGTCTTACCCAAGTACGAATAAGAGGGCACAACCTACAGAATCACCTCACCATTTGAGCGAGGTGGCCGTATTCGGCACGGAGTTCGCCAGCCTCTATATCCTTTTCTCATCTCCCCTCATCCTACTCCATATGGCGGCTGCTTCCGGTCCTTTCCCTTCCCACCCACCCTATTGGGTGACTCCTTCTCCTGCATTCAAGGACTGGGAGCGGCCGCCGGATATCCGTAACTCAATGAGTACGGGTGAGACCGATGAGAATAGGATACTATGTAATGCCTTTCCTAAGAGAATACTTACATACTCCTTACGTAACACTCACTGTATCAGTCTACCCACACCGAAAACCAACTACCTGAAATTGTCAATAACGTACAGAGGTACGAGGCTTTGGAACAGTCTCGGTAACGACCTAAGGTCAACTGCATCACTTAATAGTTTTAAAATTAATCTTAAAAGAAACACTGAACTACTGTAAATAACTGAATAGAATAAGTTAATTAGTATAAGTTAATTAGTTTTATATTACTATTATTATTATTATTAGTATTAGGGTAGAATAGCGTAGTTATAAGCACGACCACATCAGCAACGCTGTAAATTTATCGTGGGTAAATAAATATTATTATTATTATTATTATTATTACTTACGACACTGCCCTGATGCTCATTATTTAAAGACTGGTGTCAGAAAACAAGGAATGTTTTGTGCTTGGAGATTTTAACATCAATGTAATGTGTCGTAAATCCCGCTCTACCAAACTGTTAAAGAGCCTTCCTCAACTTGGACTCAAACAAATAGTTACTGTACCAACACGAACTGAGGCACGCTACACTAATGGAACATTTACTGTTTCTTCTACACTAATCGATCACATATACACCTCATCCAAGAGGAATGTCGCCCTTGTACATGTACCGACTCTTTCACTTAGCGATCACTACCCGATATTTATTGTCCGTCGTTGCAATGCAGCTATAAAGACTAAGAAATCTAGCCACGATACCATTCAATACCAATCCCTCATCAACTTTGATGAAGCTAAGTTTCGCGAAGACTTGCGCGCTGCCCCCTGGTCTGTGATCGAGTCGTTTGACGATCCATCTGATGCCCTTGCAACTTGGTATGACCTCTTTAAAAACATTGTTAACCGCCATGCATCTCTTCGAACTAAACGTGTTAAGTCACTTCAGCTTCCCCAATGGATGTCATCCGATATTCTATCTGACATAAAAAAAAGGGATCAACTCAAGTCTAAATCTAGTCAAGCCACCGTACCCTGGGAACTGACTATACAGACAATTCAGAAATAAAGTCACTTACAATATTAAATTGGCTAAGAAGAACTACTATACACAACAGATTTCAGAGAATAGAAATGATTCAAAGAAATTGTGGAAGGTACTAAAATGCGCCGTCAATGCAAGATCTAAAGGCACTACTCCAAATTGTATACATCACAATGATAGCTCTATCACGGACTTGCCAAACATTACCAATGTTTTTAACTCAGGTTTTTCTAAAATCGCTGATTCCATCATAAAGGACTCAACCAATCAACACCTTAACACTGATGCACTTCATCAATTTGTGGCCGATCGTCTACCAGAAGATCAGCACTTTTCTATTCCGCGGATGTCTGCTGACTTTCTATTAAAGGAAATTCAGAATTTATCCTGTAACAAAGCTAAAGGAATCGATTCCATCAACGTAAAACTTCTTAAAATCGGCCGCCACGAAGTCCTTCCATCTCTTCTATATATATACAACATCAGTATAAGATCTGGAATTTTTCTAGGCAAGACAAAGACAACTATCGCCCAATATCTATATTATCTGTGTTGTCAAAGATTTTAGAACGCCATTGTGGACTCCACCTGCTTGACTTCCTTCATGAACACCGTCTTCTTAACGACTCCCAGTTTGGATCACGCCCACGTCACTCGTGCGAGTCACTATTATTATATCTTACGGACAAGTGGCTTAATACCATGGATAACGGCGAACTTACAGGGCTTCTTCTGGTTGACTTTAGAAAAGCTTTTGATCTAGTTGACCATGATATTTTAATCAAAAAGCTCTCATTTATGGAATCAGAGACTCTGCACTTTGCTGGTTTACGTCTTACCTTACAGGAAGAAGACAAACAGTGTCCATTGGTCAGTTCTCTTCTGATGTACTTCCAGTAGGTAGCGGAGTCCCACAGTGTTCATCCCTAGGCCCTCTACTCTTCATTTTATTCATTAACGATATTCCCCTAATAAATAAGGATTGTAGCACATATATGTACGTTGATGACACTACGTTAACCAGATCGGATCAATCAATACGCTCCATCAACGCATCTCTGCAATGTGGATCTGATAACTTGAGCATCTGGGCTGTTCAGAATAAAATGGCCATCCACCCTGGCAAGACCAAAGTTATGCTCATTGGCACCCAAAAGAAACTTGCTACTAACTCTGAACTCCTAGACGTTTCTTTCAATGGACTCGCTATTGCTCATTCTACCTGTGAAAAGCTCCTTGGTGTCAACATCGATGCATCACTTACCTGGAATGACCACATTGCAGCAGTTACCAAAAAGTATAACTCCAAACTTGAAGTTCTTAGAAGGGTCAAACCCTGTCTTCCATCTAAGGAAATACTCCCACTCCATAACAGCATCGCCAAACCAACACTAGAATATTGCTGCAGTGTATGGGAAAACTGTTCCACTGAATGCCTAGACCAACTGCTACTAGCCCAAAAACGTGCTGCTAGGATCATTCTTAGTGCCGACTACTCTACTCCTTCCCTAAGTCTATTCAAGGACCTTAAGATGATTCCAATATATGAAACTATTCGCCAACGAATCCTAACGCAGACTTTTAAATGTTTAAATAATCTTGGTCCGGAATGTCTCGCTAAGCTATTGTCAAGACCTTCCTATCGTTATTCTACTAGAGCCGTTGTAAATAATAAGCTATACCTACCTAAACCTAAAACTAATGCCGTACTTGTCTGGAACATTTACGAAGCCTGAAACGATTTCAAACACCGCTTTTGAGATGCGAGTTTCGTGTTTACAGTGCCCGGGTTTCGGCGGCCAGTGAAATTACGCTTCGGTTGTTCATTCCTGCTTGCATTCGTCCCCTTTAATACGTTTCTGACTACAAGAACTCTTGCATTTGTAAGTAATTTTATCTCCCTGAAAGTTGGAGAGAGAATAGATGAGTACAATTTGTAGGTTCTCATCGAGAAAGCACAACTCGCATATCTAGAAATGTAGTTTACGGTAAAATACGGTAAATTCGACATCCGGTCACTGAAACTCGCCAGAATGCGTTTCTCTTCAGCCTGAATCTCCATTGCAGCAGTGATAACAATACAAAGATGTTTTTCTAACTGAATGCCTTCGAGCAAGAGCCAGTTTGTATTATAATATAACTGTCGTTGTATCGCGATCGCAAGGAACTGAAACTCATTACCTTTTTTCAAGTGTTATTGTAACCGAACTTGGGATGTCAAAGCCAACACAATAACTAGCCACAAGCCTTCCTCTTTTTCAATGATTTTTTTTTAATTAATTACTAATAAGAGTCTAAAATAATATACTGGTTTCGTCAGACTATACGATGGACTAATTTAACAAACACACGGCTAAACTACAAATATATTAGGCAGAGAATAAGTAAAATAATAGTGTTCTTACAAACCAAAACAGTGTTCTTCGCCCCTCTTTCTCTCTCCGTTCTACGTTTCTCTTTCCTCTTCTCGCAATCTGTCTTCTCTTTCTGGACTCGTTTAATTCTGTCTTCTCTTTCAGTGACTCGTTTCCAGCTGGTCAGCTACTTCTCGTACTTCCCTTTCTGTTCACAACTTTTCCTCCTTGTCCTTGTCCTTGTCCTTGTCCTTGTCCTTGAGCTCGATAACGGTTTGCTATGTCGGGTTATGCTCTAGGGCCCACTGGTGAGTTCAGCGGTGATTGGATTCAGTAAAGGTTTTTTTTTAACTCTTCCTCTTTCCTGAAGCTTTCTTCAAACGTATATTCTGCTGCGTTTTTTTGTTTGTTTTTTTGGGCGTATTTATACGGGGCTGGATTTTGAATACTAATATTTCTAAGGCTAAGACTGAATAAACATTATGTAACAGAAGTGCAAAAAATGCTGTAACAATAGAACGGCTATATATATAATTACTTTACGATACAAATACGTGCAACTATGGATTGTGCGGGTTATGTAATTCTGTCACACCTCCCTCCCAAAGATACTGATTATTAATATATTTTAATGAATTATATCTAAAATACCAGACAGAATTGGAGGCGAGGAGCACAGGAATACGCAATAATACTAATACGCGTAAAGCCAATTACTGAACTAAAAGGATCAAATCGCACATTACTAGGACTAGCGTCGACAGGTGTGATTCCTAAACTCTACTTAGTGCGTCTACATTCACGTGTTGCTTACCACTCTTGTGTTGAATAACTATGTCATACTCCTGCAGCGTTAGACTCCATCTAAGCAACTTCCTATTTTTATCTCTTACTTTGGATAACCAGACAAGTGGGTTGTGGTCCGTTTGCAGTGTGAATGGTCTGCCAAACAAATAATAGCGAAAAAGCTCAACTGCCCACACAAGCCCGAGACACTCTTTTTCAGTTGTAGAAAGTTTCTCCTCTCTCGGCTGTAGCTTGCGACTAGCGAAAACCACTGGGTGTTCATCCCCGTTCTGATCTACTTGGCTTAGTATCGCTCCTAACCCTCTGTCTGAAGCATCAACTTGTACAATAAACGTCTGGTCCCATTGTGGGGGTCTTAGCACAGGAGCAACTTTCAGCGCTTTCTTAAGATCTGCAAATGCACGTTCACACTGTTCTGTCCACTTGACTTTCGTGGGGTTCTTACCCCTCGTGAGATCAGTCAGGGAAGAGGCTCTCTCAGAGAAACCTGGGATAAACTTTCTGTAGTACCCGACTAATCCCAGAAACGACCTCACCTGCTTCTTATTTTCGGGTCTCGGGAAGTTCTCCACAGCTTTGACTAGTGCGTCTCTCGGCTGAATAGTTCCATTCCCCACGCGATGTCCCACGAAGTCCACTGTTGACATTGCTATTTTACACTTAGATGGTCTGGCATTTAAATGGAAGTCACGAAGGCGTTGTAACACACATTGTACCTCGCTATAGTGCTGCGAAAATGTGGTTGATGTGTCGATCTCAACGTCATCAATATAGGCATCTGTAAAATCCTCTAATCCCTTCAGAATTTTCTCCTTCATCATTCTCTGGAACGTAGCTGGCGCAGTCTTCATACCAAATGGCATAATCAAAAATTCGTATAATCCGTTAGACGTAATAAAAGCAGACTTCTCAATGGTGGATTCTTCTAACGGGATTTGCCAGTACCCCTTTGTCATATCTAGTGTTGTAATATACTTGGCTGCACCTACCCTCTCAATCATTCGATCCATCCTTGGAATTGGATAAGCATCCATCTTTGTGACACGATTGAGCTTGCGATAATCGACACAGAAACGAATACTCCCATCTGGCTTCGGAACAATCACGACTGGTGACGACCATGGACTTTCTGACGGACGAACAATTCCCATATCAAGCATTTTGTTTAGTTCATCTTGAACGGCTATTTCAAGGCGTTGGGGAACTTTGTACGGGACAGAACGAATTGGTTCGGCATCTCCTGTATCAATCCGATGAATGGCCGCCGTTGTGCGGTTGGGGTTACCTGAAAATACATCAGAATACTGCTCTAACACTATTGAAGACTTCCGTTCTTTGCTGCCCGTTCAAATCACTGGACACAATAACATCCCGCCATGTTTCTTTGCTATCGAGTTGTGGTAGGTTGTTCTCATGTGGTAAGGGCATTTCACACGACTCCTCCATAACAAAGGCTTTGTCCTCTTGTCTGCGTTCCCATTTAGTAAGGAGGTTTATGTTAAACGTACGCCATTGCTTTACAGTCTTACCTGTATCGAGTTCAAAACGCCTACCATTGTCCTTCACCTGGGTTACCGTAAATGGGCCATTCCATTTGCTTTGAAGCTTGCTACCTGGTGTTGGGAGTAGTACAAGCACTTTATCACCAACTTCGAATTTTCTATTTGAGCTCTTGAGGTCATACAACCGTTTCTGTTTACTTTGGCTGGTCTGCAAGTTTTCCAAAACAGCTTCTTGCATGGTAGCCATACGTCGGCGCATCTCCAAAACATGACTAACAAGGTTGGTTTCATTCGACTTTTCCTCCATCCAAGTTTCCTTGATGATGGCTAAAGGCCCTCTAATAGTCCGCCCATACAGCAATTCAAAGGGAGAATAGCCAGTGGATTGACAGGGAACTTCTCTGTAAGCGAACAACAGATAAGGGAGGTACTTATCCCAGTACTCGGTATCATTCCCTGCGAACTTACGTAGCATGTGTTTTAGTGTTCCATTAAAACGTTCCACGAGACCGTTGGCTTCTGGGTGGTAGACTGAAGTCTTTATTCTGGAAACGCCTAACTGCTCAAATAGTTGAGTCATTAACTTACTAATCAGGTTGGCTCCCTGGTCAGATACAATCTCCTCTGGTATACCTACCCGAGAAAAATATGTAATCAAGGCATCAGCAATCGCTGTAGAGTGGGTTGTCTTCAACGGAAATGCATCCGGATACCTTGTGGCATAATCAATAACTGTAAGTATATACCTGAAACCTGTTTTTGTCCTCGGAAGTTCACCAATTATGTCGATTGCAACTTTACGGAACGGTTCCGTAACGATCGGTACAGGCTTTAGTGGTGCCCTAAAACTTACCATTTTTCTGGCGATCATCTGACATTCCGGACATGTTGCGCAAAATGTTTTCACATCAAGACTCAGATTTGGCCAGTAAAAACTTGTACTTATCCTGGCGTATGTTTTTTCGCGACCCATATGTCCAGCTATTGGAATCGTGTGACCTACCCGCAGGATTTCATTTCTGTAGGATTCCGGAACTACTATGCGGTCTGTATACTTAACTCCATCATGTTCGAGTTTGGAGATTTTCCGGTGCATCATCAACTCCCCACGAAACCAGTATCCATCCTTACATTCTGGTTCCTCCCTCAAAGCAAGTTGTCGGGCCTTATTTAAGGTTACATCTGATCTCTGATCCTCGACTACTTGTTTTAAGTTTCTGTCTAGGATATTTACCTTAACCCCAGTCTCCATCTGTTCTTCGGGCTCGCGTCCTTTTGCCCTGGGCTTAGCATCGTCCGTCTCACCTTTTCTCCTTTGGTCCTGTTCTCCAAAAAGATTTCTCAAGTCAACCCCATTCCATGGCTCTGTCTCTTTTGCAGGCTTAGTGGACAGGGTCTTTGTCGCAACACAGCTTTCCCGATCCATTAACTTATCGGTTCTTTCTTGCGCTTTCTGTAAGGCTGCTTGTCTGCGTGTCGTCACGAAAGCGTGATCGTCATTCTCCTCTTCTGTCCCCCACTGATCAATTAAATGCTGACGTGTGATCGTCTTACCATACGAGGAACGTCCTAGTAAGCAGTCTGCTGGTAGGTTCTCTACTACACCAACAAGTTCCTTGCAGACGCCTCTCTCAGTCTTAATTTCTACCATGGCCAGCGGTATGACAATTCTCTCTCCGTTAGCGGTAAGCACGGTCATTGCCTCACCGGTCTCGTCCTTCCTGTCAATGTATTTGCGATGTACGAGTGTACGAGAACAGCCAGTATCCACAAGCATCTGAGCAGGTTTTCCGTATATATACCCTTGGACATTACACCCTGAAAAATCCTCATCTGATGGGTTTAAAGGTGTCATACACAAGTAACCTCTACCGGGTTTCTTACCAACATTCCTTCCATCTGTTTTTGGGTTTAGGGGGCAATCTGTCGAAATATGCCCATACTCTCTGCACTTGTAGCATTGTATATACGATCCTCTACTACCTTCTTTCTTCTCTTTTGGCTCGTTTGGTGAGGACTCAGATTTACTAGGTTGAGACGTATTTGATTTCCTTGTAAAACTTGAATTCCCACGCTTAAATGTATTCACATACTTACCGTCAATCAGTGGTCCCTTGCGCGCCTGTATATGCTCATTTGCCAGGGTGGCTAACTCTACTGCAGTTGTAGGTTTCTTCTCTTTGAGCCATGACTGTAACTCAGGACTTACCGCGTCTAGTAGATGTTCTATGGTAATCTGTTCTAAAATATTTTCTTTGTTCCCGGTCGCCCCGGCAACCATCATCCACCTATCAAGATACCTACGCGATCGCCTTGCCCATTGCACAAAGTCCTCGTCTGGAAGTTTTTCAGAAGTTCTGAACCTATATCTGTAATGGTCGACAGTAAGTTGGTAAGATTGCATAATGACCTCTTTAGCCTTAGCATAATCTAGAGCGTCTGCTCCTGAAATTTCTAAATATACAGACTTTGCCTTTTCACCAAGTTTAGGCACAAGGTGACCTAGCCACTCCCTTTCTGGAACTAACTGAGCACGTGCCGTCATTTCAAACACTCTAAAATAGTCATCTACATCTTCTTTGTCTCGCATTTCACGCATCTTGAAGTTGAATGGTTTATTGTGTCTTTCTTCAGTACCTTCCATCTCTTTTGCGCGTTGCTGCATCTGCATTTGCATTTGCATTTGCCGTATTTCTAGTTCCTTTGATTCCTTTAACCTGATTTCTTCTCTAGCTGTCCGTTCCTCTTCAACTTTAGCTTGTTCCCACTCTCTACGTTCTCTTTCCAGTTGCCACTCTATCTTCTTTTCCTCTATGCGTGCCTGCCTTTCCTCTCTGTGCACTTCCCTTTCTTCTCTGCGCGCCTCCCTTTCCTCTTCGCGCGCTTCCTTTTCCTCCATAAGTATCTGTCTCCGAAGCTCCAGCAATTGCATTTGCTCCCTTACGTTATAAATATCCGAACCTACTCTATTTTCATCCTCCTCGGCCCCAGTTTCCGCCGCGCGATCAGTATCATTACGCCTTAGCCTAATGCATAAATTTCTAGAACCATCTTTATCGGTGAAAGGAAGTTCACGCTTCCGACATTCCTCCCGTAGTTCTACTAGAGTAAACTCTTCGTACTTACTTGTCATCACTAAAAATGAGCGGAACGCAAAATTATTGAAAAAAATCTGACTTGTGGTTTGGCTTTAAACAATCCCACCGCTGCCACCAAATTATGTAACCGAACTTGGGATGTCAAAGCCAACACAATAACTAGCCACAAGCCTTCCTCTTTTTCAATGATTTTTTTTTAATTAATTACTAATAAGAGTCTAAAATAATATACTGGTTTCGTCAGACTATACGATGGACTAATTTAACAAACACACGGCTAAACTACAAATATATTAGGCAGAGAATAAGTAAAATAATAGTGTTCTTACAAACCAAAACAGTGTTCTTCGCCCCTCTTTCTCTCTCCGTTCTACGTTTCTCTTTCCTCTTCTCGCAATCTGTCTTCTCTTTCTGGACTCGTTTAATTCTGTCTTCTCTTTCAGTGACTCGTTTCCAGCTGGTCAGCTACTTCTCGTACTTCCCTTTCTGTTCACAACTTTTCCTCCTTGTCCTTGTCCTTGTCCTTGTCCTTGTCCTTGTCCTTGAGCTCGATAACGGTTTGCTATGTCGGGTTATGCTCTAGGGCCCACTGGTGAGTTCAGCGGTGATTGGATTCAGTAAAGGTTTTTTTTTAACTCTTCCTCTTTCCTGAAGCTTTCTTCAAACGTATATTCTGCTGCGTTTTTTTGTTTGTTTTTTTGGGCGTATTTATACGGGGCTGGATTTTGAATACTAATATTTCTAAGGCTAAGACTGAATAAACATTATGTAACAGAAGTGCAAAAAATGCTGTAACAATAGAACGGCTATATATACAATTACTTTACGATACAAATACGTGCAACTATGGATTGTGCGGGTTATGTAATTCTGTCACAGTTATGCATATCATTAAATTGCTTGAAACCTGTTCATGCGCATCTCATGACAGAGCCCCTTTAAAATCACTTGGACGTAAGGTGTGCAAGGACCCAAATAATCAACCGCTTAGGGCAATGCTCCACAATAGAAAAAATAATTTCCGGAAATTATACAGAAGGAAAAAGATCTTAACATGCAGCAACGAATAAATCAAATTGATCTTGGCAATCCGCGAAACGCTTGGAAACAAATTGAAAAACTGTTTAACTTTAACAAAAAACGGGGACGTAACTCGTGTCCGATTGAAATAAGTGATTTCCTCAAGCACTTTAAACATTTAAATGAAAACTGAACACGATGTAATCAACGAACAGCCTGTACACGTAGATACTGGCTGCGAAAACACGCTCGTCCATGACAGCGATGCGTTATAAATTAGATGACGAAATCTGCATACAAGAAATTGAATTAGCAATTAAGAAATCGAAAGTCAATAAATCTCCGGACAAGGACAATATACTAAATGAAGTAATTAAATATGGCAAAGATCAATTAACACCGTTCTTAAAGCAACTATTTAACGCAATACTGAACTCCGGCGAGTTCCCGCAAGAATGGAGTACAGCGTTCATCGTGCCCATTCACAAAAAAGGTGACAAATCTGTTACTGACAATCTGACCGCGGAATCTCGCTGCTCTCTACCCTTGGTAAACTATTTACCTCCATACTCAACAGTAGGCTTTATGATTATCTAATAGACAAAGGGATCCTCAAACGGGAACAAGGCGGCTTTAGAAAACACCATAGTACGGTGGACAGTATGTTCATACTGACAACTTTGATTGAAAAATACGTCAAAGCTAAACCATGTAAGATAAACAACCTCCTCTTCGGATGCTTCGTAGATTTCAGGAAAGCGTTTGATAGCATACCAAGAGACAAACTCTTTGAGAAAGTTAGGAAAATTGGAATAACGGGTAAATTCTATTCAATATTACGATCGATATACTCAAAAGACTCTGCCGCGGTTAAAGTCGGAAATAAAATTACTGAAGAATTCCCATGTGAAATAGGAATAAAACAAGGCTGCATGCTAAGCCTAGCCTGCTATGCAGACGTATTTTTTCACTCTCATAGATTCGAAGTTGAGGATGAACGGCACATGATAATTAGATGCACATACTACCAAGTGCCGAGAACGGAATTCTATGCTTCATTGGAAAATACATTGAGCAGAGGTTCTTTTCTCCCTCGTTAGTGGAGCTGGAGAGAGGGTAAGAGAAAAGAACCTCTGCTAGAAGGGTTAGCAGTGCAGTATTCCGCTCCCCAAACTCGAATGGCATTCAGTGAACGGAGATGAGCTTTGATATATTTTTAAAATGGTATTAATTTACTGAACTCACATTACATTTCGTCGTCAAGAATATATACAGTTTCTATGATTCTTAAAGATAACGTCGGATTCATCGAACGGCAGATCAGAAAGATCAAGATACCGGCGACAAGCTATTTCGTTCAATTATAAACTAAAACCGACACAGCAAGTCTTTATCAGACCGAGTGAAACAATCAAAATAAAATACAATGTTCTTACCCGCTCTTCTGTAATTATTTTCAATCAAGGTTTTTATGATTGAGCTTCCTGTACCTTCTTTTTCTTCTCGCCCCATTTTGACCGCGCGTCACAGGTAGCCCAATCCAAAAAAAATTGATTGAGAGCCGGCAAGCAGACTAAACTGTTTGGCAGTTAAAAACAGCAAATGCCAGTTAAGAAAACCTTACGATTTTTTCTAGAAACGTCGGCGAGCCAGCCTTCAGTTTTGCATATCAGTGTTAGTTTAGAAATAAACGACATTTATTTCTACGACACCGACATGCTTCGTCGTCCGGCCGTCGAGATATAACTCAGTGTTACAATAGAGGTCTATTGCATTGGAAGTAAAACGCAACGTGAATAAATAATAAGTTAACAAAAGTGCCCAGTACAGCACGCTTTTTTTCCAAGGTCGAAATCATTAGGACCTTACCATACTATTAAACTTCTATGACGCCGGCCGGCATTTTGACAAGTTTTTATCGTGATAATCTGCACGTGATGTTTCAAATTCCTCCCCGATAAGTCATCATGTTGATAATGATTTCGATGACATATAGATTCGAAAATATCGTAAACGTCAGCTGGGACCATCCAGTTTATTTAATACAGCCGGTTGCTGGTTTGTTCCATTACCGTACAGCGTATTAGTAAATGTCTTTTTTATATACGAGGCCTATATGTCGGTTGGGATTGTTGCCGGTTCCCTCTGGTATCGAAGGAAAATTTAACTTGTATTATGCGGCATATATCACTCGTTGTGTGTTACTCCCTCAAGAGTATACCTACAAGACAGAACCTGTGTCACCTTGTGTACAAACGGTATAATCCTTTACTTTTCCGAACCAATTGCTTTTAACATTAATCATTTTATTTAAATATATTTTTATTAGCGGCAACCAGATATATAGCCCAAAAATATCAACACGTAATAACATAATTCGGTACGCTAGCTGATATTTTTTATGTATACATCCCGAGTGAAGCACACAAAACGCGTAGAATCAAAACCAGAGCTGCTCAACCAAATTTTTTTTTCCATATATTTTAACATATCCGCCATCAGCCAACCGCCATCCGTCATCCGCCATCCGTATCCGCGTTTTACAAACACCCGACAGAAACATCATAATAGAAAATACAGGTACAGTATGAGTTACACGTGATTTACAGCAATCAGTAACTGAAATTCAATTTATTTAATTATTGAGTTGAACAGATTTGTTATGGCATATAGAGTTGGAGTATCAACATATGAACAGGCCTTCGTTTTGTAACTCTGTAATAAGTAGGCTTTTTAAAATTTAATTTTTGAAAGCTTTTTTTGATAAACTTCTATTTTGATTTGGAATTTTATTCCACAATCTTACACCTATTCTGGAGAACGATTTATTTTGAATGTTTAATCTTGAATATTGAGTGTATAAAGTTCTGACACACTGAAGATCTAGTACTATATGAATGTGTATCACTTATATATTAAAATACTTTAAATAGATTAATAGGAGCCTTATTATTGACAACATCATGCATTAAGTTTGCAATTGATTCGAGATAGAGAATTGTTATTAATAGAAGAAATATTTGCCTAAAGAATGACAGGAATAGCACTTGCTTTCCTAACAGAAAAATACATTAATCTAAGCACCCGTTTTTGTAGGATTAGTAGCTTTGTTAGATATAATTTAGGGGCTTGATACCTTCAAGGCATGTTTTTTTTTTTTTAAATATTTTTGATTATTTGGAAAGTTTATGGATTGTTCTACAATTTAGAAAAAACATTATTTCAAAAGATATAAAAGCTTACGAGATATTTAGAAAAAACGTATTTAGAAGGAAACTAAATAAATCACCGAGGCGTTATAATCCCTTTACGTTCCATGGGCACCCTGTGGACTTTTAACGGGAGTTGTTACCCGAGTATTTGCATATCCCTTCTTCGAAATAACTAACGTGCATTTAGAGTCTTATCAGTCGTTTGTATGGGGAAATCCAAAAGAGAAAAGCAAAGTCCTTGGGTAAAACAGAGCGGAACCCTGGACCCGAAAAAGAAAGGAAACCGGCGATAAGGAGGAATTAGGTCAAACGAGGATTGAGTGCGGACAGCAACACATTAAAGGCTCGTGGTTCGAAGAACGTGCGAAAGGCAGCGAAGAACAACTAGTAAGTAAGTAAGTAAGTAAGTAATCTTTATTTATACACGGTACGCTCATCAGGGTTTTGTAAAAAGTTTACAATATTATTTTCAACCTTCAACTTCAGAGTCAACTCCAAATATAAGCAGCGCTAGCAGGCTTAAACTGTCGTTTGGCTTACCAGAACCAGCAAGTCATTTGAAGAGACTGAGGACGCGAACAGCGATGAGTTCATATCGGAGTCTGATTCAGATCCGAGTTCAGTTCACTCATGGGCCGTTGTCAATCCTCGACTTCTCAATCGTGAACTTGAGAGGACATTAACTTGCAGTTGTCGTGGAACTTTGGGAATGAAACTTATTGTCTCTCGAACTCAGCGAAATTGTTGAATTGTTGTGAGAGCGAAAGGTTTCTTATGAAATATGACCTATTTACCAATTTCCCGCGTAGGCCCTTGCGTAGTCATTGGCTAGTTGGTTCGAAGTGTTGACATTTGCTTTGATGAGGTGTGAAATGTTCACAAAACTTTACACGCCAAATATTCGACTAGGTTTTTCTTCGTATCCCCTCTCTTTGAATGAATTAATAGGGTATGCAGACTTGCCAGATTTTGATAAAACTCAGCCAAAAGACAAATAAGTTAATGACAAAGAAAAGAGTGTGAGCGTTTAGCAATATTCAAAGTATTTTTCCTCGTAGAGTATCCCGCGTAATGTGACTCGGACATTATTGAAGACTAAAACTTTAGGAATGAATTGCATTTGAATGAAATAAAATATTAACAAATGCTCACACCCTTTTTAGGCTGTCATATGCTAATTGACATTGTGCAGTTGAATTGTTCTTATGCGTTAACCCGAAGGCTGCTAATTCACTTTTATAAACCTTGTCAGTTTTGCGTTTGTTGGCTTAGCATCGCTTTACAATTTTTTTTTTTTTAACAAATCAATTCAGCGTATTCTGCACTTCATAAGCTTTACAGAGGTATATAGGTTTCTATAGTTTTCTTTAAAACAACGCGCGTACAAAATTATTAACGAGAGAGACCCGCGAAGGTATCCGGTAACCTTAAGATATGGTTGTCGGAAGGTATTCAGAGGAGCAAAATGTCTTACTTAGACTGTTTTACTTAGTCTTAGTACTAAAAAATAGTTTGTATGGAATTTCCATGAAAGATTACTATCACTATATACGTACATATATACGTACCTAGGTATTTTACATAGTCTTTATATTCAAGGGGAACATAACTATTAAGCGAGTTACTATAAGCTTTAATAATAAATTGATAAGTTAGTTTTCTTTGGTAGGGATGAAAAATAGTTAGCTTGTTTACAGTAAGCCAATCACATAATTTCCTTAATTCTTTATTTACATGCGAACAAGTTTGTTTATATCCCCAATAATGGTTGTCAAGACAACGTGACGTAAGGACTTTACCACTCTATTGATAACAGTGAAATATTGTAATTTTACTGAAGAGATTTTTAATACCCTGGTTTAAATAAAAGAATATATAATAATAGTGAAAATTTGACTTTCCTGACCCTTGACCGCGTAATAAAAAGACTGGGTCGATTCCCGAGTAGACGTCATCTAATTAATTCCATATTGCCATAATTTGAATAAATACTTAGCATTTTGTCTAAAACAACGTTTTTCTTCACTAACATCTCGCGAACTGTGTATATTCTCTATATATCGATGTTGTGATAGAAAGGCGACATGGAGAATACTGCATAACTACGATGACGTCACCCGGAAATAACTCTAACCAGCAAAACAAATACCTTTGAAAGAGAGGTTCGAGCTAGAGGATTATCTCTTACAAAATAAAGAACATAAAACACCGAATTTCACTAACTAAGTTAAGTCAAGCAATCATAATTTAATGATTGAAAAAGGGAGACATGTACGCAGCCTTTAATACACCCCCCCGAAGAGAGGCGGTGCCCTTTTTGTACCATTGAAAAGGAAGATGAAAAACACTGATTTTCTCACCAATTGTGGATTTTACACTGGCCTAAAAAGGCAATTAACTAAAGATCTGAGAGAACAGAACAACCTCCAATTTCAACACCCAACTGCTGACAAACAATTTAGGCTACTAATAAATCCAAGAAAATTAATGAAAACTATTTCGAAATATATTTATAACTGATTCCTTCCAAACGGAGAAACATAGGCACCCAACGGTGAACTCGTGGATGTAGTGACGAAGTTAGTGGATTGCTAAGTAAAGCCTTCATCTGAAAAGTATACAACACTGGTCCATTATGCTTGGAATGAACAGGAGCCATGTAATATTTAACTTTGTTGTTAGTAGTGAAGTTCATATTGCCATTTAACTTTCACGCTATTTGGTGTAACAATGAGATGTACTGTTGATGATGTGACAACTTTCAGGATAGGTAATGAAAGTTACATGTACCTAGATATCATCCAAACTTCAGAGCTGAAATAAAGCTTGCGCACTCTTCAGAACAATTGAGATGACTGATCCATTTTAAAAACTGATTGCAGGGGCCCGTTTCTCGAAAGCTTTAAAAATGCTAAAAATGTATTGCTTACCGGGCCCGGTAAGTTATCAAGTTATCGGGGCTTTCGAGAAACGGGCCCCTGTAGCTAGCAGGGAGACAAGTGGGGTATCTGCCCCAAGTTTTGGAACTCTCTTCCTAATGAACTGAAATGCTGTACTTCCCTTATAAACTTTAAATATAAACTGAAAAATATTTGATTAATTCATAACCTCTTGTTTGAATCTCCTCCACTTATAATTGCATACTTCATTTTTTTTCTTTTTCTTCCTTCTTCCTTTCTCCATAATACTTCTTTATCTGTATTAATTTAATCTTATTGTACTATAAACACAAAAAGTACAATCTAAAGGAGAAAAAGACAGTCTAAATATAATAAGCTTTCAGCTTCTATTTAGACTGTTTTTCTCCACCGTTAGTTATTTTTGTTATAATATGGCATCTATTTATTTATATTTCTAATTGTGTGAAGTTGTGTACTGTTACGTAGTGTAGCGTAGCGTAGTGTAGTAGTGCCTTTTTATACATGTTTGTAATTGGTGGTTTTTTCGTAATAATAAATGATGAAGATGGCGGCGGTTATTCACGCACAGAGGTTCACACGTGCATGCAGTGCCCCCGTTGACTCGGGAATACATGTTGAATATGACGACAAGGTATTTATAACTACTCCATTCATATTCAAATGATCCATCGATTGATTTAGACTATTGCTTTAGATAACTTAGCAATGTTTCCGTTATTTTTAGGGATTCTTTTAATTTAGTTCAATTTTGAAGACAAATAAAATCAGTCGCTAAGTTAGTTTTAAATTTTACAGGTGGGGCATTTGCTCTTATTTTGTGAAATTTTATTCCCCATATGGTGGGACATTTGTCAGTATTTGCAAGCTATCCAAAACAAATCCCCACCTATGTCCCGGGTTGGGGGAGGGTGCATGGGTTTACTTTGACTGGTGCTTTAACTTCTTCTTTGAAGGAAAAAACGAACTTCCCATTTTATACGAAGAAAGCGCCAAAAATCAAAACCATAGTCCAGCGACATTAAAATCCTCCGGGGAAGTTAGTCATAGGTTATTAACGAAAGATCATGTTATTCTGGTGGGAAACTGAGAAATTACAAAAGTGTTGCGTGGCCTTGGCCTTCCATTTTAGCACATACTGATGTTAATTAAGTGCATATTATCATCTAAACCAACCTCAAGACCGGTATTTGTATCAAGTCAATGATTACAATAAACATCGGATATTATCACTTGGAAATACGGCCAGGTTCCCGCGATATTCAGTCGCTTTGGTTCTTGATTTGCGATAAGGCAGCTCGGGCATCTAACAATATAGAGAAATGACTGCCTTTGGACGCTAAAGGACTTCCACTATTTTTATAGTGATTATCACGTTGGCTTTGATGATGGAAACTGGCGATTCGCGCGATCGGATGGGCGTATTCAAAAGCACATGCGCATGACGTTTTGCCGCAATGTGATTTCCTAGCCTCTTACCACAAGTAACCCAATCCTGAACTGAAGTGTTGCCTGCGGAAGAGGCTATCACATTTGTACTCTGCTCTAGCTCCGTTAACCTTGTTAGCCACCATTACTCTGCTGTGAAACTTTGTAATGGCAGCTGCCGTCAGTCGGTGACCAAAAGCGATCATTTTCTTTATAATACACAAATTAAGACCAGCAACTTTCTCGCCATAAGAATATGTATGTATCCCAGGTAGAAACGCCGCATTTACCCCAGTCACCTTCGCCAGAAGAGCTATATAAACATCATCTGTTTCAAAGGGTTTTACATAGCGAGTTGCGTTAAGTAGTCCAGACACAATATTAGCTGACAAAACATACAATGCACCAATAGAGAAGGGTGGGAAAACGGATTCGTTGAAGTCCTCGTGACTTACAAAGTTCTTATTGTTTTCCGAACGTATTGGTTTCCCTTTCTCAACGACCCGACCAGCGTATAAACGGCTGTGGGGTTGGGATTTGTGCAGCCAGTGAAACACGTTTGGCAGGTTAACGTACATATCATCATCAGTTTTCACAATAAAGGTGCAGTTCACTGCCGTCGTTGCCCACCTCAACCCCATTAAGATCTTAAAAAGGAGATTCTTGTACGAGTCTCGGAAGTTTCCCAAAAGGACATCTCCGTAGCTATTACTTTCTTCTATGACATTTCCATCGATGTTGTCATCTCCACTTTTCCCAATTATGAATATTGTAGCATACCCAAAGGAGTTTACGGAGAAGTTGGAAGAATCCCAGTTGTAAGTGCTTCCCCAAGTTCTTCGTATGGCGTTCCTATGTCCTCTATTTTGTGCTGCGCTGTGAACTAGAACCAGCGCGAATATCTTTTTCGGGATAACTGGCTCACACGTGGGTCTAATAATTTTAAAATGAGTCCGACTCCCCGGTATTAGAGTGGCCACGATGTCCTCTTTCAAGAATTGTACAGTTGTCGAAATCGTCTCGTTCTCTCTTCTTTTGGTGGAGAAATAAAACGGAAAACCAATAAAAACTAGTACTATTACAAGAAGCTGAAGAACTCGGAGCGAGAATGTCTTTCTTCTACGCCATGCAAGCCAGCAGCGAGTTGGTAAACATACAAGGCGTGGCATCTTGAATCAGCAGTGTACACAGCGATGTGACTGTTGTAGAGAAGTGATTATTTGTTTCTTAATTTGTTGAAAGTCTCTCGAGACCCTTCACATGGCCGGTAGAAAAATAAATTTTATTCTGATTGGTGGAAATCGGGTGGGGCACCAGGCGCCACATCTCTGTGGCTGCATGATGTCATTTTTGTTGTCCCATCTACAACTAAAATAAAGCAGCCACGCAAACTTTGCGAAAAGCATGCAAATAAAAAGAAAACCGTACCCCAAGTCTGGTCAGTGATCACTTATCTGCTTCCTTTCTTTCAAAACTCCTTCATTTGGTGTATCTTATCTTGTAATACAAGTAATCAAACACATGTTCCAGCAGGCATCAAATCTTTTAATAGTTTTAATTGAAGGACCACCCATCGTAAACTGACTGGTCACTGTTTACTGTTTTCCTTACTTTCAAAAATCCTTCAAATGAACGAGCTTGGTACCTGCTGAGCACTCGTATGGTGGCCGATAATTAAAGTCTAAACACTAACATTTCTATCAGTAAACAAACACTAAGTTTGTGTAAAGTGCAAATTAAAAGTTTCGAAATAGAGTCAAACTCAAATTTATGGCAGTCTAAAAACTAGATTACCATGCAAAAATGGAACTGCGTGGAAAGGTTATGAAGCGAAATCCTTCATTTTGTGATTGCTGTGGTTTCCATAAATACCCGCTGCCACCAAATTTTGATTTGATTTTTGAAAGAAAATAAGCAGTGAACCGTGCCCAATTTGTTCAACAATGTACACACTTTATCATACGCTACCAGAACCGTTTAACAACTGCAAATTCCAATGAAACCAATTCAATAAAACGTAAATGTTATATTTTGTATGCAAAAACGAGTCAAATTTAAAATCATGTCACGAAAATGTAAAGCCAAAATGTTCACACAAAGTTTCTTGAACACTTTAGAAGTCATAACAATGTGATGCAAAATTAAAAAATGGAACTGCGTGGAAAAGGTTATGAAGCAAAATCCTTCATTTTGTGAATGTTGTGATTTACCACAAATATCTGCTGCCGCCAAATCTTGATTTGATTCTTGAAAATGTATTTAATAATAACAATATTTACATTCTTATATGGCGCATTTCTAAAACTCAATGCGCCTTACATTGGTAAAAAGTAAAAATAGAAAAACCTATTTACGAAATTAATTTACAAACTTAATTACAAACAAACGGCGGCTAGCGGAAATGTTTGTTAAAAAATAAATAACTTTAACTTGGTCTTAAATGCCTGTACAGTCTTAGCTGATTTGATTTCTCCAGGAATAGTGTTCCAGAGTTTAGGTGCTGAGGAAAAAGAAGGCTCGATCCCCATAAGTAGTGGATTTAACAGATGGAGTGATCAGTAAAGAGCGGTTAGAGGATCGTAATGTCCGTGAAGGAGGCCAATGTAGCTCCATAACAATCGGTGTTATGTGATCTGAACGTCTCTATCCGGTTACAAGACGCGCTGCAGTGTTCTGGGTCCTCCGAAGTTGCGGGACACCATATCCAGGGCACCTTGGTTTGGTGTAGATGTACAATCACCTATTGTTACTCTTCGTGACCGGCCTTGTAAATATGATGTAAACCACTGAAGAACTGTACCAGTAAAATTGAAATACGAGCTGAGTCTCCTGAGAAAGATATTGTGGTCTAGCGTATCAACCGCTGCCGAGAGATCTAAGAGTACTAGAACCACTTCTTCGTGACGGTCAAGAGTTCTCAATATATCGTTGGTTACCCTTAGGTATCACAGAGTCCATATATGTTCTTAATCACGTTTGTGGAAATCGGATCTAGAGAACATGTTTTCCTTGAGAGATGTTACAACGTCTTTTATATAACTGTTAGTAGGTGGGCTAAAATTCCCAAATTCACAAGGGATAACTCTGTGCTCTGTGGCATGCTCTGACTGCCTATTTGAGGAGTCCAGGGTTTAGGTTGAGGAGTTAGGGTTTAGGTTAGGTTAGCGTTTATACTCCATGGTGTTGTGATTGTCAATTAGGAAACTAAAAGACTTTCAAGTCTTTAAAAAGATTAGATTGCTATAACTGATTCGTTAACCATGACAATTGATTGACTTGTTATAATAGGGTGCGTTTTTTTTAGCTTTCCTGTTTTGTAACCGCTCAGAAATGTAGATACATAATCAATAGCTCTTTTTCAGTAGCACTTTTGTGAGTCACGGAGATAGTAAAGGTCATAGGAGCCGGTGGAGATTCTAGGAGTTTTCTTGGAGTAATTTTCTTGGAGTTTACTTTAAGCCCCGGAGTCAAGATCAGATGTAAGTTACACTAATTGTAAATATTAGTTCTCGGCTTTGTGATATGTAGCTTTAGTTGTATAGTTTTGCTCCCTTTAGACTAAGATAATTATGCCTTTGTTGTAGTTTTCACCGCACGTGATGTATGTACGTGATTGGTTCAGCTTGGTTCTAATAAACGCCGTTAAATCTTGCTGTTCCTACTGTACTTCACGGTGGTTGAACTTCCCGATCTCCAGTACACAACACCCCGTGTCTGCGGTACTGGGAACGCGACGAAGCTGTGAAAACTAACACGTCGGAACGAAGCTGTTTAAAAAATCTCAGTTGAAATTACCACAAACACGCTCGTTCTGCTCACTTGTGATGGGCGCTCGTTGCTTCTTATGCACTAGTCAATTGAAACCCCGGCCCCCCGACCCCCGAGACATAGCGGGGCATTAACGGGGACATGGCCGTGGAATAACGCACATTTAACGCTGCATTTCTCCGGTGGAACGGGGAAAGTAACGATTTGCAAAATTTGCGGGGATTTTAGCGGTGGTTGTAACGCCAGCCACGACAGAGCGGGACTGGGCCCGAGCATCAACAACGTGTATCAAACATGGCGGAAGCTAGGGACACGCAAAAATCGTAGTTAATTTAAACAAGTCCTGGGTGATTCCCGAGATCGGAAAATGCCACTTCTGCCTATAGAGCACTTACGAACAATGTTGTTAATATGGGAATGCGTAGTATTACCTATCTGTTACGGTAAATCCCTCGGCTATATCAACTGTTACTATCGGTTGGCCATTGTTTCTCAACAAGACCGAACGCGGGTTCGTGTTAATTCAACTTGTTTATTCATCATGGCTGATGATCACATGACCAGGTCTTCCAAATATGTAAGACCGGAAGTAACATTGCAACATCTCCCTTTCTTTCAAAAGTAAAAACAATTGTTACTAAGATTCACTATAAAAAAATCAAAAATTGCTAAAACTAGCATTCCAACCAAGTCTTGCTAATATCTTCTGGTTGACTAGTAAAATGTTCAACAATAACATAAATTGTTCAAAGTCTTGATGACTAATGTAATTATACTTGATCAAACAGTTTATAGTCCATCATATGTAAACTCTAATGTGACATGATAAAGTCTTTGTACTGAGTTGGAAGTCTAATGTTCCTAGTCCTTGTCCTAGTTGTTGGTGGAGTTGCAGAACTCGTCTGGGGAATACTGTCTCCATGTGTTGAGGTCTCTGTAGTACTTTCTGCCGAAGCTTGGGTTACTGGTTTAGCTACTGCCTCTTTGAACTTGACTGATGTACTCGCTGATGAGGGTGTAGGCAGTTGTTGTACCTTCTCTTCTGTTTGTTTCTGCTGTGGTCTGTGTGATATATGATAAACATTGAAATCGGTTGTATTCTTTTGCCGCTTTTTGCGATCGATCATGCCAGCCAGTTTTAATATTTTCCAGCCGTTGTACATGTATCTCGATCGCCCTTTCCCCATGGACAAAGGTTTTTCTCTTTGCTTTTAATAGGTTTAAAGTGACTAATCTTGTATGTTGTTGTTTTCTTTTAGGGCAAAGCAATTCAGAAAGAGCTAGAAAGCTAACACTGGAGGTTAAGAAGTTCTAACAAAGGAGAACTAGTGCAGCTGAGTGAAAGTTAAACCTTAATTTAATTGGCCTGATTGCAGACTGGTACCTCAGTTCACTTGAAAGTGACTAAGACTTAATTGGTATTGGTTTTTGACTGAGGGCAAGGGGAGCTAAAAACCAGATGAGATTTTACAATGGTTTGTTTGGTCTTGAATACTTCTACAAGAATGTTGGCTGAATTTCTGGAACAAGATTAAGTTTAACATTAGCAGATTGCTGCATACATGTAGATCCATTTATATCCAAAGATTACATTACAACTTAATTTCAGAGGCCAGGACCACAAATGGGTTCCATTTTGTCTTCAACATAACCCAATTTTGTAAGTATAGTGTGACCTAATTATAACATGCATCCAGGGGAGCCAGGGCGGTGCAGTGGTAAGCACTAAGCTGCGCTTCTCGCCTTTGTGACCTGGGTGCATGCAATTCTAGTTCGTGGGCACCACATGTGAGTTGAGTTTGTTGGTATCTCACCCTTGTTCCGAAGGTTTTTCTTTTGGTTATCCGGCTTTCCTCCATCCAAGAAAAACAACACACTAAATTCCAATTCTCTCTGTGGTTTAGCCTTATAGTCCTGGCATTGATCAGCCCCTATGGTAGTTTCAGGTCCTGTTACAAAATCAAAGTTATTTTTACCCGAACAGTGGCTGTGCCGGAGCTGCATCACCAGATTGTTCGGCCTATATATATAACCAGAGGGAAGGGGGAGGCAATAATCAGAATGATTGGTATGAGGATTTAGGGTTCATTGTTTTTTGGCATGGAATACTTAATTAATAATTAATAATTATTTAGCTATAGTGTTAGTGTCTGGGTGTTCTGCAATCTATGCTTCCTATACAATGTAGCTTCTTGTGTGGTATATTTGTTCTGTCAATTGAAAGATAGCAAATCCTATTGTAAATAGTGCTTTTAAATTATTGTCTTTTGAGTTTCCAATTGAGCTTTTATGAAATGTGATATTGTTACTCGGGCCAGCGTAGGCTGGGCCCGAGTCAAATTTCGCAAGTGTTTATTACTCGGGCCAGGCCTTTGGCCGGCGCGAGTCTTAAATCGCAAGTGTTTATTTTTTATTTTTTATTTGTGTCGAGTTTTGGCGCCGTCGACCAATCAGATTTCGACTAGTCACGTGACACGTACGTTGCGCCAGTCATGTGACATGTGAACAACATTTCCAGGTTTTTCAAGATGGCGGCGAGGGGAGTTTTGACCTTTAATATCAGCTGTTTTTTTGCGTAAACCAAAGGTTCCTTCAAGTGCAATACCAAGATTGTTGTCTTTTCTAAAGCTGAGAGGTGTTTCACGGGCTTTGGACGGGAATTTGTCACATATTATGCGACATGCTTTAAGATACACTCGTGACAGTCTGCTCTGCGATCAACACCTGACTATAAAGACAACAGCTTGTAAATGCAAGTAGCCGCTAATCTGAACATGATAACCTTTATACCAATTGACTGTCGTTGTGTTGTTATTTATTGTTATTAACCTCTCGAAAGTATAGTTCAGTTCTCAGTTCTCTGACTGACAGGGGCCTTTTAAAATATTATAATTTATATGCATGCACATGTATTTAAATGTTTATAAATTCGGGAACGAAAATCTAGCATGCAGTGAGTGAGTATAAACTGAGTAAGTAATCTGAAATGAAGATTTTTTCAAACGAACGATAAAAGACTCTGATGTGGAAATCGCATATTTATCTGTGGCGTGTTATTGACACTGGTAAAAATCAATATTTCCTAAACACAAGACAGTTACCACCTAACACAATTATTGACTTTTTATTTTGTTCTATTTCCCGGGTCTATTTACATCTGGCCTGTACCTCTTTGTATTTGATTATTATCTCTGGGTTCAGGCATTCTACTGTGTATTATTTTAATGTGTTTTTTTAGAACTGCCATAATGATATTATGTATAGAGTAGTGTATTTATCATATTGCAATTTTATAAAATAAACTAAATTTGGTCCAGAATTGAGAGAGTGTACTTACATGCAAGTGGCATTCTTTCTTTCCCTTCCCCTTTCTTGGTACCATTATATATCCATGCAAGTTAGATCTTGTTTCAGTGTTTTCCATCTGAGGTGGTCCTGGCTTAAGATAACCCTAAGGTTACCTTAAGGACCTACCTTCTCATCATTGTATTTCTTATTATGCCTTATTACTCTATACATTTCCATCATCTTATGAGAAAATAAATGTAATTGTTGTTGTTAGTTCCTCAGTTCTTGGCGTCAGCATCGTCACTTTCACTCGGTCACGATCAGGAGTACGAGCACTTTTAAGAATTATTTGGGAATGAAAATTAATCTTGCCCAATGATAGAAAAAATGAGTGGACATTGCATGTTTCTTTGTGGATTGCCATTATAAGTTTCAGTCTCCTTCAAGATGTAGAAAATGAGCACTAGCACATGCAGTGGCAGCTCACTAATACTAGAAAATAGTGGTCTGTAGTTTACGCCCCCAATCGAAAATATTGTATTGAGAATTTAGCCTGAATTTCAGCCGTCTCCACTGGTTTGTTATTGAGAATTACAAATAAATGACTTAATTTTTTTCACATGTAGAAGAGTAAAGGCTTTTGTAAATCAAGAGACTATGATTTCCCTTTTTAATTCTCTTGTTTTCACTTATTTGGACTACTGTTGTGAAGTTTGACTGACAGAAATCATCAATGAAAATGTCCCAGAATTCATCAATTTCAGCCCCTATTCGCGGCAGTCCCTTTCACGCTCACTGACTGATAAGAGATGGAGATATGCACCGAGCCCCACAATTGAACGTTTAATAGAGCATTAAACACCCAATGATCCGAAGCACATGCAAATACTAAAACTCAATCCCCCACACTTAAACCAAGAAAACTCATCCCGCCAACCAAAACTTAAGACGAAGGGCTGGAGGGAAGGCGACCACGAACCCCGCGAGACTAGTCAAGTCTGTGCACGAAGCCGCTGGGGCTTTCAGAGTAGAGGGGTTGTAGCGAGACAACAGCTCCGATGGTCCCCCAGAACGAAGGACCTTCATATAGTGTAACGCGGTGAATGACACCAAGCAATGTGGTCCAAAATGTCTGCCAACGGGCTGCCGCGGAGAGACAAGCGTGATGGCTACCCCGGCTCTAAAGATGTGCAGCGTTTCATCCTCATAAATGTTAGCCTCTTGCAGATATAAACGGAGGCGGGAATACAATGTAGAGGTGGCGAACCGCTTATTTAGGATCTTGCCAGTAGGGCTAAGAGGACGAAACAGGTACCCAGCAGACAAATCTATACCAAGTACGGAGGCAATGGCCATATATAATTATATGGCTTTAACTGGACAAAGCGACGAGTCGGAATAGCAACGGATGGCAAAAAGATTAGAGGAGCCATCTCTGAGGGACTTTCCCCACACGTGATAACCATTGTCGTGCGGTAATCGCATTATCTCTTGGGTCTTAACCAGACTAAAATCATTCGCCCGGTCTCCGCTGAAAAAAACAGCGCTTAAACAAAGTAGGGCATGAAATCGGAACTCTTGGCGGTACAAACAGGATAAAAAATAAAGAAGCCAAAAAAACGAGAATAAGGTATAGAAAATAACAAAAAAATTGAGGCGCGCAGGAAGAACGCAAGAGAACCCACCCAAGGGATGGCAGGCTGAGCGTCAGTGATCCGACTAGGGCATTAGACACCCTTTGAGGCTACCATCAGGAAGGGACATGAAATTTTATTTTATTTTAAAGTTCCCAGACGTACCACAATTGCTATAAAATAACGACTGATAAGGAATCAAAACATACAATTAAAAGGTCAGGATACCATTAGAGTTATGCGGGTATCAGCGGCCATCCCGAGGGGGCGGCCCCCGGGCACCCAGGGGCATTTGTCACAGCAGCCATGAGAAATATATGCTAAAACCCCTCGGGTGGGGCAGAAAATTGTGACAAAAAAACCCACCCCTGGGGCAACCTGGGCAACATATTCTAAGTATTAGAAGCTAAACGTTTTAGAAGTGTCAAAAATCTTAATAGTTTTATACAAATATTATCCTTTATTTCTTTGTTGTGTCTTCCGACAGTGGATGGCTTAATTTAATCTCTTAATTTGAATGATAATGATATGACTTACCTCAAGGACAAAGAAATCGAAGAACGTCGATCGATCGAGCGAGTCCTGTGGCGAAAACCGCTGAACGCTGAGACAGCAGATTACGTGCAAACCCCGTGGGTATGTTCCCGGGGTATTTTGATGAAAACACAAAAGTGCTCTAATGCTCCGCGTGTGGGGCATGTTTTTGCTACAAATCCCCTGCTAAGCCCCTGGGTTGCCCGTGGGTTGCCCGGGGGCCGCCCCCTCGGGATGGCCGCTGATACCCGCATTACAATTCCCTTCATAATTATCGGAAACTACCGTAACCATGAAGGAACATTATACGAGTGAAACGATCAGAGAACGTGAGTTATATCATGGTCATGATTTCTATTGTATTTACCTGATGAATTATTAACGATTTTGAGAATGTCACGTCACGATACTGTTGTTATGCATCACTGAGTAGCAGTACGTGACCAGCATAACGTCCAGCTTCAAAAGTAAGTTCGCCCTTCGACCTGATTGGGGGGCCGAGGTGGGTGGGGGGAGGGGGGAATTGTATGATAAATGGGTAGGTGTGTGTGGACATGGGGTCCTGAATAGGAACCGGTTTTACGAGAACAAATACCTCCAAAACCGGATTTCCAAGTTATTACTTAAATGTTCTATCGACGACAGAAGTTGATCAAATCAGACCTTTGTCACTAACAATGTGGGTCGGAGACGCTGTGATCGAGCGATAAAGCATTGGGCATGCGCATTAAACGTTATAGATTTATTTAACACTGTTTACATTACCTAAAATCATCACCGAATAATTCCCACTATGGGAATGTGGAATGAGCAACGCGTGAGACTTCGAGGCGTTATCGGTACTTTTTAACTACTTTCTAACCTCATGATTCTTGTAAAGGAACTGTTATTGACCCAAAAATACACGAACAACGTAATACATTCGATCTGCGCTGTCTGGACAGATCTGATACACATTTAAAAACGTAAGCGAAATACAATCTCAGGTACCCTAGGATAAAACAGGTAGCCCGGAAATACAACGAGGGTACCACACTCCTAGTATTTTTGGGCTACCTGTGTTATCCTATGGTACCCTGGCTTACTTTAAGTCGCTTGTGTTCTACTTGTGTTCACTCGTGTTCTGACTCGTGTGGAGTGTTAGATGAGATCAACTGTGTATGCGTACTTTCTCATCTGATTGTAAGTTGTAATATAAAAACCACGCAGGTGTCAGATCGTCCGCGTTACAAATGATACGCCGGAGTTCATTCTTGTTGTCAAACGAACCCGGATGTTCTCCCTGTATCGTCTATAACCCGGAATTCGACGGCATATTTTTTACCAAAATCCGGCGGATCAATCACGGTTTCTGGGAAACACTTACCCCTCCCACAAATAAAACGATGCATATGCCGAAGGGAGGGGTGGGTGGGAAGTTTACCAGAAACTGGGATTGAGCCTGTAGCGCCTCACATATATATGACGTCATACACAAGAGTGTCCCTGGCCCATCGAGAAAGTAAACATCCACATTTGACATTCGTGAAGAGGTCTTTTGTGAAGGCTAACCGGGGGCATCAAGTATTAACAATATGTTCAGGTATCAAGCTGTCATTTAATTATAAAACTGCTTGCCTTGTGTCTCGCTCCGTTTCCTCAGTTACGGCCAAGGTAGGCCGTTCTGCATCTGCGACTTATAATCTCTCTTACATTCACATTTTTACTTAAAGTACACCTAACCCCTCTTGCAATTTTTATACCTTCGGAAAATATTTTAGTACTTCTTTGAATTAATTGTTGGTTTACAGAGAATGCTCTAGACAAATGCTAGACAAACAACTTACCACATGCTAGGATAAATAGTGCTATAAATGCAAATATATATATATAACAATTCGTCAACATCTTAGTACAGTTTGCGCATTTGATATAACTCATTCACGATCACTATGTTTCTCTAGTTCGATCTGTCCAAACTAATCATTTAACTGTCTGTAAGAATCGAAGAAAACTGAAAATCCGAGGTCAAACTCAACATATCGAATTCACTTATTCTGTGTACAGTGGTAGGCAACAGTAACTGCTAAAGGTATGTAAACGTGATATCGTTGCTGTAGTCAGTGGTTTGTACAGGCATGTTGTAAACCACGGACTGGACTCAAACTAATATGGACTGGACTGGACTCTGAGAAAACGCGGACTCAGAATTCGACTCGTTTTTACAGTAGATAAACATTCTAGGCATACAGAAAAACATTTCGACAATTGTTGCTGAGATTTGTCCTTGACGAATACCTAGTAGTATTTTCGTAGTAATTCAAACTAGTTTTATCTCCCTTTTTGAGGCAATAGATAGTGCAGACTGCAAAGAAAGAAAGGCTGCAAAGAAAGAAAGGCTGTAAGAAAGAAACAACTTGAAAGCAAATCGTGATGTCTGTCGCATACCAACAGAGATAATTACCGATAAGCTTTTTAGAGGTGACAGGATCAATTAGCAGATCAGTCCCGTGGCTGAGGTCGCACTCGCCAAAGTTAACTGCAGTAAAGCGCTATTTACTATAGTTAATTCTTTTTCGAATGTGACCCCCTTTTCGTAGTTTACCGTAGTAAACTCATCTCTGGTAAGTTACGATAGAAACGGCGGGAGGATGAAAATAAACTTTACTGCAGTAAACCTACCTGAAAAGGGTGGGTATATCTCGGAGTAAATCTAAGCCTTGTTGATTTAGGTGACATATGTCAACTTTTCTGAAGCTTTTATCAGAAAAGTGCAATCACGTACTCTGCACAGAAATGTATTTATTCCCGGGAGTTTCCTTGCGTTCACGCGATCAGTGTTAGGAGGATTTTAACATGCATCGGCCGCCTCATGAGCTAGTTTCTTCGATGTACAGCGACAGGGACGTAGCAGTAAATTCAAGGCACGTTTGCATGTACATGCTTTTTTTTTATCTAACATATTTTTCTGTACTTGGCATTCAAAGCCAATCATGAATTTTGGTTACAGAAAAAACTGCGATATTCACTCGGCAATTTACTCTGTTCACTGCAATCTTACTTTCTTCAATCTCTTTCTAATTGAGTCATTTCGGTTACAGAGGCATCGGAATCAGTTACATACACAAAGTCAGTCTGATTCAACACTATGAGTCCACAAATATAGTCAAAAGTAACACTTGAAACTCTGAAATCTTTTTTTTTCCAGAGCGTGGAAAGAGCCGCGGCGGGTTACGATAGATACGTCTCTTCGAACCATCCTTGAGCCGGCCCATGCTTTGCGCGTGTATAAAGTCAGTTCCGAACTCACGACGGCGAAGTTGGAAAATTCTTCTCAAAGCTATAGATAGCAACAACAATTTATTAGCATTCCCATGTACATAAATGGTATTGCCAGTACATTACATATATATATATATATATAAATTTATTCATAAACTAATTACAATAATAATATAATAAATGATTGAACAAGAGTAATTGTTTCAGTTTATTATTTTAAAAACTGTTTTTGGTGTAATTAACCAATTCCGTAACTGAAAGGCTTCAAAAATGAAATGTCCAGTTTTTTTTGCAAATAAGAGGGTCAATATTGTTGAATAAAAATAGGGTCTTTTCTTTGATATCTAAGTTTCTAAAGTGTTTATATTTCTGACATATGTCTTCAAAGAATTGGTTTCTAATTCTATTATATAGGTCACAGTCATTCTCAATATAGTTTGATTGACATTGTTGGCATGTTCTTAGCTCGAGGGGATTCTAGGAGTGGAGTGTCTACCGGTTTCTATAGAGTTAACCAATTAACTGAGTTAACTGCAATTGTCAAGTTTGCCTTGAAGGAATATACATCAACAAACATTAAAATGAAGCGAATTATGTTAGCTCTCTCAGTGAGCATATATCTATATATATATATATTGAGTAAAAGATGAGAAACGAGCAAAACTACACGTTCGGGTTCCATCGCTAAGCTTTGCGAATGCCTAAACTTGAAGGCTAAAATTAGCATAGAACAGAGAACTGTCATCAACCCGTTTATATAGATACCAGTGTGTCAACAGTACAGCACAAAACTCATCTGGAATGCGTTTATCTGTTCATTTGACATGTCGGGTAGGTTTACTGTAGTAAAGAAAGCTCATGCGTTTCACCTCAGTAAAGGCAAATTTACTGAAGTAAACCTTCAAGTGTGACCTCAGCCGAATAGAACAAACTGTATTATTAGCATTCCATATACATAAATTGGTATTGCCTAAAACATAAACAACATAACTAAAAGAAGCTAAACTAACTTTGAGAACAATTTCTAATATTACAATGATTTCTTATTTCAAAGGCTTCAAAAATATAGTGAGCCAATTTCTTACATTCTTACAGTTTTGTCTTTGATATTTAAGTTTGTAAAATGTTTGTATTTATTACAAATGTCGTCGAAGAATACTTTTCTAATGTTATTATATAAGCTGCAATGAAATGTGAAATGTATTTCGTTTTCTACTTCATTTTGTGACACACATTTCACATATCCTTGAAGCTTCGGGTATTTTGGGACAAGAGTATCTGCCTGTTTCTATCCTTAAATTATGATTTCCCGATCTAAGTTTTGCAATCATTCTTCGGTGATCTGAATTTTTTATCAGCTCTATGTATGGAGAAGCCTTTGTATCATGTTTGAACATTGAATAAAATACTAGTTTTCTATTTGAATTTATGAGATGTAATTGATGTAACAAGGGCACCCATCGGCCACTTTCGGCTAAATATCTGTTCGGATGTAAAAAGGTTGTCTATACTTTTCTGTAATTGTAAAACGTAGGCTAAAGTTTTCGGAATTTTCTTAAATTTGCGAGTACAGATATTTTGGGCTACAATTTTCGGAACATCGGCGGATTAAAGAAAAAATTGAATATGCTCGCCTAAAATTTTCGTAAAAATCGGTAAATTTCTACGCTTTTCGATTTCTCGAATATCGCAAAACATTTTCAGGTCACATGTTAGTGAATGCGGATTATTTCGAAACACCTGGTTAAAACCTGAGATTTACGGATGCAGTTTTTTCCCCTGTTAGATTCGACAACCAATTTACAGTCCCTAGAAGTTTCGGTGTAATCAGTGAAAGCTAAGATTCTGAGAAAAACGTTGCCTAAAATTGTCTGTCACTGATCGACAAAATGTCAGAATATTATGTTTTCGTCAACGCCTCTGCCACACCTAAGAATTTCGGAATGACAATGAAAGCACCCTAAAATATTCGAGACTGTCTAAGTTCCCCTAGGTTCACCGAACAGATAACATTTTACCAGCGCAGTTTGAAATTCATTTAGTTAGCGTTATAAGTGCTTTAGAAGTAATATAATGGCATATTAAAGCATTTTAGCGAAAACTCTCGTTGGGTGCCCCTGATGTAACTCAGTGATTGATTATCTATATTTTGTTTCATAGCGGATAACCATTTGTTTGGTTTATTTATGTCAATATCCTGTATGGTTTTTTTATTCCCTGACTCAAATAACTGTACAAGCTCATTTATCGAAGATATGAAACTATTTTTGTTGGAGGATGCCAAGTCTTTCGAAATCTGAAGACATTGTTTTGCAATACTATTTTCTGGGAGCTGTTCAAGGTGTATCCAGAATTTTAACATGTTTCGATAAATTAGAGATTTTAAGGAAAGCCTTCCAGAC